>JAPMOR010013891.1:87845-105298 GCA_026543865.1 Argiope aurantia
TAGGGTGTTTATTTAGTCCCGGACCCATTTTGATGTTTAATAACTCATAAAATAATGAAGATATAAACAAACTTATGGCATTTATTGATGGAATAACTCATATATTTTCCTTTTCAGGTTTGAATATTTTTACTTTTGTAAATATCGTCTGCGCGTGTGGTTAATTTCAGATAATTTCATTTTCCAGTCTAAATATCTGTACTTTTCTAAATACCGTCTGCTTATTAATTGCATTTTTCTCTTCGTTTTTGGCAACTATTGCAATGTTATATTTACTTTTCATGTGTTTGTTATATGTAGTACTTTTGTATGTGATGTTTTATTCGAACGGATATTAAGGAGAATGCATACACCACAAGAGAAAGCACAGCATCCTTTCATGTTTCTCGCATTGTTAATCGCCATAATGTGCGCATATGGGGATCTGAAAACCCCCATGAATACCGTGAGGCACAGAGATTCCCCAAAGGTTAATGTGTGGTGCGGACTATTGCATGACTGAGTCATTGGGCCTTTCTTTTTAACAGAAAAGACATTCTCATCAGTCGTATACTTAGACATGTTGGAAAACTTCGTATTTCCACAACTAGAAGAGCTTCAGCCACATGTCTTTTTGCAACAAGATGGTGCGCCACCTCATTGGGGTACCATCGTTCGTACTTATTTGAATGACCATTTTCCAGGAAGATGGATTGGACGAGGAGGTCCACTTTTTCCTTTGAGGGTTTGTAAAAGACAACGTTTTCAGGAGGAGAGTGTCGAACATTGATGACCTAAAAGCCAGAATTACAACCGCAATAGGCTCTGTGGATGCCGACATGCTTGTCGCTACCTGGCGTGAAATTGACTATCGACTTGATATTCTCCGTGCGACGAAGGGGGCACACGTGGAAGTTCATTGACAAGGGTCATGAAACTTTTTGAGTCTATTTAACCATTTATGTTATTAATTTTAATCTATCTTTATTATTTTATGAGTTATTAAACATCAAAATGGGTCCGGGACTAAATAAGCACCCTGTATTTCTTAACCACAAAATATTTTTAAAAATTCATAAGTTGAAATCTATTAAAAAGAAAGACTACAATAATATTTGGAAATGACATTTTATGAAACGAGGGCTACATATTTGAGATATTTAGAATTTCAATTTCATTAAAAGCCATCTTATGCCCTTCCGATCTATGAAATGAATGAAACCTCCAAAATGAGCTCGGATACAGTGTAGCTAGACTTAATGAATTAAGTTAATAATAATAAAAAGACGGAAAGAAAATGAATTCAATATATCATTTTGAGTAAGAAGAATAAAAAAAAGTAAAACAGTAAAATGAAAGAAATGTTTCATTAAAATAATGACAAACTTCGAACATCATTTTTAAGTCAATAAAACAGTCGGAAAAGTAAGTAACACGGTTGCTTCATCTATTAATTTATTAAGTAATATTTTAAGAATATTTTTCTAAAGCGTACATCTCCCTGAAAGATGGAAGGTGGCTTAATCATAAGAGTTCATACCGTAAACAATCTCCTTTTTCAAAGAGTTGATTAATAACTGTGAGCAAAGAGGGTCCAAGCAGCGAGAGAGGATGGCAGCGGGGATAATTTATTGGTTCTTTTAAGAAGCCAGGCTATCCATTGGCCGCGAGACGAGGCGATATTGGCTTTTATGAGGGCTGCTTCATCTTATCTATCCAATTTGGGGACTCGGAGGGTTTCCATTTCACAATTGGGGAAGACGCATTGATTAGCCTGATTGTTTGCAGTCCTGGTCTCACTTATGGAAATTGCGGGGGTTCGCGGAGTTATGAGCGTCTTCAAGCGGCATTGATGAATGAATGGCCTTGCTCGTGTTTTGCCTCGGTGGATCTTTTTGCATTTTGTGGATTGGTAGTAAAAAATATGCGGAATTTGTTTCAGTTTTAAAATGCTGGCTATTAGTCATCGCCATTGAATCGGGTGCTGTAACAATTTACAAGCGTTTTAAGTAATTAATATTAATTTTATTTGCATTTAATAATTAATTTAAATTTCTATATTCGCTTTGAAAATGTTAAAAAAAAAGGGCGTCGAAGACGTAATTATTGACGGTGATTTGTACATTAAGACATTGTTCATTTCCCATATACAGTAGAAATCTCAAGTAACTTTCACCATCTTAATTCCTCGAATAAATAGAAAAAAAAGTTGATGTTGGAAATGCTTAGTTTTCAACCAACATTCAGTTTAACAATTCTGAAAATATGCGAAGTCTGCACATTTATTGGGATTGGTAAAGAAAATGTGTGGATTTAGTTTCAGTTCTAAAATGCTGGTTGTCTGTCATCGTCATTGAACTAAGAGTAGTAACAATTTAAAAATGCTTTACAAATTTATTTTAAATTTTCTTATTCGTTTCTAAAATGTTAATTAAATCCACAATTCCGCTTTTTTTTTTTTTTTTTTTTTTACTTACGAAAATTGACGGTGATCTGTAAATTAAGGCATTGTTCATTTCCCATGTGCAACGCAGATCTCAAAAGTAGTTTTGACCATCTTATCACCTCGAATAAATTGAAAAAAAATGATGCTGGGAATGCTCAGTTTTTACTTAACATTCAGTTTAATAATACGGAAATAAAAATAAAATTAGTAAGTTATTCTTTGGATTGGCAATAAAAACGTGAAGAATTTGTTTCGGTTCTGAAAGACTGGCTGTCAATCTTCGCTATCGAATCGGGTGCAATAACAATTCACAAGCATTTCACAAATTTTAAATTTTCTGTTTCTTAAGAAGAAGTTTGAAGGAATAAATACACTTACTTGGTTCAACTAATTCGTCATTTGAGCATGATTTGATTTGATTGATTTGATTTTGTTTTATAGTGCAAGAGCCATCTTTAGCCATACTGCGCCAAGCATATGGTTTGACATGTGGCCATATTAAAATAGAATTATTAGCAAAAGAATAAAAATACTAAATAATGATAAAATTTTTTACACATACTCTGAATGTAAAACTTAGGGATTACAAAATGCACAATGATTTTGAAAAGGGAATTAGTTGTTGCATAGTAAAAAGTAATTATTAAGGTCAAAAAGTATTAAATGCAAATAAAAAATCCAAATGCCTTTAAAAAGTTAAAAATATTTGGGTGGTGTTTCTCACCCACCAAGTCAATTATGTTTACAGAAGATGATAGGAAGAAGTTCTGCCGATGAGAATTAAAAGATGGACATTCGACCAAAATATGCTTGACATTAAAATCAGTGTTGCATGCTGGACAAATAGGTGCTCTCTCACCGAAAAGGAAATGACGGTGTGTAAAGCGAGAATGCCCTATACGAAGGCGAGTCAACTTGACATCGACATCTCGAATAGGGAAAACCGGCCAATAGCCAATTTTTGGTTTGATGGCGTTCAATTTGTTGTGGAACTGCATATCCCATGGTCATTTGAGCAGGAAATGAATTAGGAATTTTCATAAAAACACAGCCGAACTTTACAGTGATGCAAACATTATTCTGTCGCTCATATAGATTTCGAAATGTAGACGTCGAATTCTCAATATCCCTCATAATATTTCCGGTTATCCCAATAATTAGATATTGGATTATTGAATGCTCATAGACATCTAATAATGGCGGGAAATCCACGAAAAAGAATAAAAAATCACGAAGATTTCCTTTAGAATAGCACGATAATATTAAAATGAAAAGCTGAAATAAAGACAGACGATTTCAAAAAGCTAGAGCAGATGTTTTTAAGTTTTTGTTTTCTGTTCTGACAAAGTTCGTAAAAAGACAATTTTAATTAAAATAAAATAATTCGGTAAGAATTACAAAAGAATAAATATTATCTATTATTGTTCATAGTGTTATGAAAAATAAAAATTACACTTTAAAAATAATACTGAATGTTTTATTAGCAGTAATAATACTTTCAATTATAAAATATAATTAAATTCTGTAATGGATGTTTATTTCTCTATTATTTTTAATTTTCATTCCTTGCAAAATTACTGAAATAGATGTACAACTCAACATTCGAAAATAATTGTAAACAAATCTGTATTAGGGTTACTAGGAAAATTAGTCCGCTTGCTTTTTTGGGTTACCATATTGGCGACAAACTCGGAGGCACACTAATCTTTTAATAAACCGGATTTTTCCGTTAAAATCCAGGAGAGAAAAAAAAAGCATTTTATACAGCAATGCTACTTTGTTCAAAAATTTCAAGAGAAATTTATAACGATAAAAAGAATGCAGATAGCATTCTT
The DNA here is from genome assembly GCA_026543865.1 of Argiope aurantia. Lineage (NCBI taxonomy): Eukaryota > Metazoa > Arthropoda > Arachnida > Araneae > Araneidae > Argiope > Argiope aurantia. Next base: position 92,106 of record JAPMOR010013891.1, read on the forward strand.
TTTATCCTACTTATTTGTAAACCCAGTGCAATGTTTATTTCAAAGTAATAAATATCTAGTTAACAATGTATTTTGCCATCGCTCATCCAATGATGTAAATACCGATTTTTAAACTTTTTTGCCCAACCTTCAGTGCCTTCGTCGCTACTCTTTTTCTGAATGGTTAGCTGGTGGATGCTACATCTAATTGAGAAATATCCGATTTATGGCTATCCGGCTTCCGTACTTTCCGGCCTAATTTTCTTTTGTCGTAATGAAATGAGGAAGACAAGGCGTCTATTAAGTCATCTATTAAAAAACTTTTTCAAAATCTACTTTAAGTCTTATCTTGGGGTTGCTTCTTCATTTTTATGTAATCATTTATCAGTAAAAAATAAAATCAGTTCGAGTCAATCTTCTTAAGAATCAAGCCTCCGATTTATGTTAATGTTTTGTTTACGTTTCCTACATTTGAGTTGGGCATTACAGAATTTATGTTAAAATGTGAGCAGTTTATATCCTTTAATTTGCTTTTTCTAGAATAAATTCTTGAAACGTGCAGTGCAATATATAAATTACAGTACAGAGGCTTCCAATTTAACTCGTCACGTCACCGGCAACTTCTTCTATGATTCACCGAACCGCAGCAGCATTCCATTGAGATAAATGGAGGGTTTAGTACATTAGGAAGAAGTGAGAAAATACGTATTATAACAGTGAGTTTTCGTATAAAAACTTTGTCTTCTGGTATTATTGGGAAAAGAAAGGATTTAATAGAACTACGGCCTATCCGGCTTTTTTGCTTTTCAGCCTAATCTTCCGCCACATTAGGCCGGAAACTCGAGAGTGTATTGTACTACTACGTTCTAAAATTTTCTTCTTCATTTTATTAAGGTAGAAAGAATATAGATAGAACCAATTTATTTGTGAAAGTAGCATCCAAAGCAACGTTTCCACTGAATTTAGCCAAGGTTACTTGCTCACAAGATCAGTATTTTTTTATTGTATTATGTGTCAAAGTACATATAAATAAATGAAACAGTTAAAAATATATGTAATATAACCATTCAACAAAAAAGCCATACATTAATAGCATCGTTGTAAATGCTCTTTTAGTACAGCTTAATAAAATTGCGAGAAATTGAATATGCTTTTAAGCCCCACTATAAAATTCTATGTGAATGAGTAATAGACGGTCTGTTAGCTGGATGTCGTTTCCTTGAAGCATATTGCTATGTTGGTGTGGTTATGTTAGTCACATCCTGACGTTAGGTCAAATCCTCTTCGAGTGGATTTGATACATGAGGCGATATTACTTATTTTGTTACTGACCATAAATGAGATGAAATATTTTTTTCTTATATTTCCTTTCCTCTAAAGGCATATTGAATTTGTGAGTGAGTAGTAGATGATCTAATGGCTTGATTTTGCTACCCCGAACAGTATCGCAATTTGCATGTTTTTGTTAGTTCCCACCCTAATGATGTGCAATTTCTCCCTCGAAAGTTGGCCCATGGGGCGATATTAATTATTTTGTTACTGACCCTAACAGGAGTAAAATCCCCCCCCCCCTTATATATTGCCGTTCTTCTAGAGGCATCATAAATATGAAGGTGAGCTGTAGACAGTCTACTGGCTGGATTCTCTTCCCTAAAGAGTATGGCTAGGGTGGTTCGGTTATGTTAGTCGCATCCTGATGACAGATAAATTCCCCTTCGGCGGGAGTTAGTACATGGGGCTATATTACTTATTTTGTTACTGACAATAAAATGAGCGAAATTTTCTTTTCATTATATCTGCGTTCCTCTAGAGGCACCATGAATATGAGAGTGAGTAGTAGACAGTCTAGTGGGTGGATTTTGCTTCCCTGAAGAGTACAGACATGTTAATGTGGTTATGTTAGTCACATCCTGAAGGCTGGTCGTTCTCCCCTTTGGGTGGGGTTGGTACATGGACCGATGTTACTTGTTTTGTTACTGGTAATAAAAGGAGATAAATTTTCTTTTCCTTATATCTCCGCTCCTCTAGAGGCAACATGAATATGTGGAGTAGTAGACAGTATAGTAGTGGATTTCGCTTCCGCGAATAGTATTGAAATGTGGCGTGCATATGTTATAGTCTGTGTATTTTCTGTAGACGGTTCAAGGTCACATTTTCTACCGCGTTACTGGTACCAGACAACCTATAACGAGGTATAAAATGTGACCTTGAACCGCCTACAGAAAATACACAGACTATAGTCACATCCTGATAGCCATTCAATCCACCTTCGGCTACAGTTGGTAAATGGGGTATTACTTATTTTATTGCTGATCATAATTGGGGGCAAATTTTCTTTTCCTCATATTTTTGTTCCTCTGGATTCATCATGAATATGTGGGTGAATGGTAGACAGTCATGTGGCTGTATTTCGCTTCCTCGAAAAGTATAACCATGTTGGTCTGATGATTGGTCATTCCGGTTTTGTTATTAATTGGTACATGGAGGATTATACCTATTTTATTGCTGACCATAAAGCCACTTAACTTTCCTAAAGGAACATTTTATTCACATACATCAGATGGCTACGCATCAGGTCGGTGAGATTTCGTATGAATTTCTTTACAACTTCGGACCAAACAAACTTGTGCTACTCTATCATTTTGTAAATAAGAATTTTTTTAGTTACTGTACATACATGAATTAGCGAAAGACATTATTATATCCAGAAAAATATTTTATCGTTTCAAGAAATGTCTGAAATGTAAAAATCATTTTAATCTGGAAGCAGAATTTTTTTATAATTGTAATACCTTTTCTTTTTAGTTTTTTTAATAATAATTCTTTTCTATTATACTGAAGTAAAAAAAAAACACGAGATTAAAGAATATGACCTAACTTTTCGAAACTGCATATGCATGTACATGAATCTTCGTCTGAACAGTGCCTAGAAAAATTTACAGATAACCTTTCGCCTCTTTTTCTCATATAAGAAACCGAGAAACAGAGATATATCATTTTCTGCAGATTTATACAGTCACAATTTTCGATTCATTTAGTAGATAGCTTTTATCTGGCGTTTCCAAGAATGGTAACAGCCCTTGCCATTTGGCCAGGATTCTGGTAATTATAAACCTATCAACTTCCGAGGCTCAAGCCTAGCAGGCGAGAGAAATACGACTTGCCCGCTTTGTTTACAACTGCTGCCTGGCGACACTGTTATCGCAGCGTTGAGAACCAATGCTTTTCTTCAAATAAATCTTTCTAATTTCTGTGAGGTTTTTTTCTCTCCCCCTCCGTCTGTTTTTCGTTCTGTTTCGACCTTCTTTTTACAGGGAAAATGTTTACTCAAGATTTTGGTAGAACTTGTACTAAACGTATAACCTTTTACGGATGAATTGCTTTAATGTTTTCTTTTATTGCTTTAATGTTTTGGAATATTAATTTCTTTTAATAATTTCATTTCATTAATGTTTTGTTAATACCGAAAGAATTAGTAAAAAAATATTCCAAGGCGTGACATGGATAGCTTTTTTTTTCTACGTACAAAGTAGAGAAAGTATTGTAATCGTAAAAAAAAAAAACCCTTGAGATTTAGACAAATCTCCACGTTTCAGACCTACCGGAGTTTGAAAACCTAATTTTTGGAAAATGTCTGTCTTTTCATCTGTCGGTTTATAACAACGATAACTCAAGAACGTTTTAAGCTAGACAGATGAAATGTAGTACATAATCTTTAAATGAAATTTGTAGTTTTCTATCAAATTTTGAGCAGAATTTATTCAAAAGATGTCTGTATGTTCGGCTGTTCGAATATAAGCTAACACAATAACTATAATATATTGGACAGAAAAAATTCGCTGCACAGTTTTAACATTTTTACATTTTTAATTTTTACAGTTTACATTTAACATTTTTACAGTTTTAACATTTATAATGCAGGCACCTATCAAATTTTCCACAATATCCAACAAGCTGTTGACCATCTGTCTGTCTGTATTTTCAGAAGCTTGCAAACGAGATAACTCAAAAAACTGCAATGGCTTAAATATATCAGATTTGGTATGTGGTTTTGTGACTGTCTATGTTGAATTTGGTTCTATTCTATGTCGAAATATTTCTATTCGAATTCTATGTTCTAATTCTTATTCTATGTCGAAACTTGGTTTTAGCCGGTTGGGAAAAAACGCTTCCAAAACACAAATTCATTTTTATTAGAAGGTATCCGGGAAAGTTTAGAGGAGACTACTCCCACTTTTTCTGACGAAATATTCAAAAATTCTATTACTCAATATTCATCCTCATAATTAAGATCTCGATGCTTAGACCATCCTGAATTAGAACGAATTTATTCGTCCAATTATGAATGTAATTACCATAGAGCTGAGATACTTATAGAGGGAGTGCAAATCTACTTTGGTGTAGGACGAGATAAAATCACGTGACTTGTGAACAGAATTTGTGTTCACTGTAACCGCATTCTCCGTTCCCCATTATATTTCAATGGCAGATTTTTTTCTCGCTTTTAACTGTTGGATTTTAAAATATTAATCCATGGTTAACTTTTGCTGTGCAAAGTGCAAAGAAAAAGCTTCTAAGGATAGTCCTGTATCATTTCACAGGTATGTGCAATAAACATATTCTGTTTATATCCATTTTAAGTCAATTTAAAATTTCGTAACCTCCATCACTCAGTGATTTTGGTGTTAAAACTGAATAATATTTCATAGTTTGGTTTAGTTATTGCATTAAATTTATTTAATTTGTTATTAAACTTCATTTAAACTGACGTAACTGCATTATATTTTGTTACTTGCTTTATTTTAATCCCCAATGTGTTGCAAGTGCTTGGCTGCAAGCTTGGCGTTATTTTTTCTCGCCAATACAAGTGTTTACATAAGCATTATTGACCGATTAATAATTGTGTATTTATTTTAGTGCAAATAAAGTTCCTTATTATTTCCAATATGTTGTTTCTTTTTTACCATAAATATTCGAATCGTATTATACCGTGAAAGATATTAAATCATCATTGTGAATGAAATAGTGAAACTAAAACGTATGTTTTATTGAAAAAGTTATATAGTAAAATTTCGTAAATGTGCTAGCAGTAATTGCATGTTTTTATAAATTTTAATTAAGATCTAAAAAGAAACTACTGGATATTCTAAAGATAAACTATTAAAGAAAGAAATGCTATCTTTACAGATAAAAATTTTTTCTGAATGTTAACATTTATTAATAATTTGCGATATGCACATACCCTGAAATCACCGTTTTCGAAAAAATTTCGAATTTCCTTATTATTTTGTATTAAATAAACACATTTAAGATTCCAAAAATGATTTAATTTTGTTTCTGCGATAGTTACAAGCAAAGTTACCGCCAGCACTATAAACCAGAAATGAAAAATTTAAAGCTGATATTAACAAGGAGAAGACACGAGGTTTAAAACTGAGTTCGGAATGAGATTTTGTATAATGATAGTATACATTTAGAATGTTTATTAATGAAAATATTAAGTCAACCTTAAAAACTTTCAAATTAGCTTATATACTAATAATGGGTTACCCGAATGAGCGCTCAAGTAGTGTAGTGGTTAGGGCAATGACGTAGCATTCAGGAAACCTGGATTCGATTCTGAGATAGCGTTGTGTTTTTTTTTTCTTTCTAAAATATTTCAAAATAATTTAACAGTTTTAATTAATATCTTTTTCATTTTTTATGCACAAATAAATATTATTCAGAATATTCAAGAAAAAAAAAGACCTGGGTCACTTTTATAATCTGCTATTATTATAAAAAGTTTTTATTTTATCTGTATGAGATAATGATAAAAGTATTTGTACATGTAATGTAAAATTAAAAGATGTTTTGCGGTAAAGAAAAGAAATAAAATGTTTATTTAAAAAAGAAAAATACTCACTTTTAATTAACGCACAAAACCAAAGTAAGAAAGTAAACATAATTTAAACCAACAAACTCGGTTACTGATGTAAAAAGGAAAACATTATTTTCGAAACCAGTTTGCTTAGTTTTCAAAGTATATATATATATATATATATATATATATATATATATATATATAAATTATTTAGGAAATGTTACTCAGAAATGAAAACCGACCGGACCCAATGCCGGGAAGCAAAATGTTGCGCGGCAGTTTTTGAGTATGCCAAGATTTGCGATATGGCGCCAAAAAAGGTCAGATTTCTCACAAGTCACATGGCTCATGTTGCGTACACTTATTTAGACTAGAAACAAGCTACTAACTTCCTCCATTTATATATCAGCTCTATGGTAATTACCCATGATTCCAAAGTGTTTTTTTCTAATCTTCCACATCCTGCTGAACGTGTTCCTATCGAAATTATCGATTATAAGGACAATGTTCTTAGAAATTTTCCTGTAGTGTGTTTTACTGATGGCAGTAAACTCAACCACCATGTTGGACTTGCTTTTGTTATGTTTCAGGACGCAGCCGAAATGGAACGCTTTATATTTAGAATACCTGGTGGGTATAGTGTGTTCCAAGCAGAATTGCTGTGCCTCAGTAACTAGCTCAAATGGATCGAGAACCACTGTACTCTGTCATCCAGGTTTCTTCTTTGTACTGATTCTCTTTCATCCTTATTTTTGCTTAGTAATATTTCTTCCTGCAACAAAATTGTAGTGAATTTTCAAATCACTCTTTACGAGCTTAAAGCAAGAGGAAATAGTGTCAGTTTTTCACCCGTTCGAGGTCATTCTGGCATTTTAGGGAATGAAAGAGCCGATTGACTTTCAAAGCAAGCTACAAAGCTAAACATCATTGATCCTGTGAGCATCCTCAAATCTCACATTCACAATGAGAATCACATAAAGACCATTCCTTTATGGATTGAGTTGTACCAGAATTCGTCAACTGCCTCTTTAACTAAATTATTTTTCCCCACAATTTCTCGAAGGTTAAATAACACGCATTTCTTCAGTGATTTTCACTTAACAAAATTTCTTACTGGCCACGGTAATTTCAATTACTATCTCAAGAAATTTGGATTATCGAACACTGATCTGTGCTCTTGCAGCGTGGGTGGAGTTCAAAATGTCGAGCACTTGCTTTATGACTGTTCCAAATTTACTGAAGGAAGAAGGGATTTTACTGTAAATCTCGATGCCTGTAATCTTAAGTTTCCACCTCCGCTTCATATTTTGGTCGACCACAAAATGGCTTTTTTCTCATTCTGTAAATTTATTGCCTTTGCTGCTTCCATTTTTAATTAGTCTTGTTCTTTGTTTTTTTCCTGTCGTTTTTTTCTTATTTTATCTGTTTTTATCTATGTATGTAGTTGTTTCTACTTACTTCTATAAGCCTTGTGCTGTACTTTGTGGTGCATAAGGATTGACTTATTATTAATTAAAAAAAAACTATGAATGTAATTTTTATGAGTCTCCTCTTTTAAATAAAATGGCCAATTTGGTTTCACATTACAATACATTTTTACTTTTTCGTATACGTTCTATAGTGAAAGTAGAGTAATCTCAAAAAATACAATCTCGAAATTTTGACGAATCGCCACGTTTTAGATCTCCCTGAGTTCGAAAAGCACATTTTTGGGAAATGTATTGTCTCTCTGAAATGTATTGTCTCTATTAGTTTGTGACAAAAATAACTGAAAACTGCCTTGAGCTAGAACGTATGTAATTTGGTATACAATCTCAATACCGAATTTGTAGATTTCTATAAAATTTTAAGCGAAATTATTTCCGAGTAGATTGTTTATAAGGTTGTTCGATATATAAATTAACATAATAAATACAAAACACAGAAAGATAGATGCATAATATTCAATTCAAAAATTTCAAACGCATTAATCCAAAAACGCAATGAGGTAAATATATCAAATTTTGTGATTACAAGTGTAGCGTTGTGTCAAATGTTTGTTTCAATAGGGTGTTAAAAAGTGTTTAACTAGTTTCAAAACGCGTGTAAAACACAAATTCGATTGTTGGATTCTATTAACCGCTTGCCATGAATTAAACGCAAAAAAAAAAAAAAAAATTCACAATCCTCATACGATGGAGTTAGCGAAAGTGTTAAATTCAACCCAAAGATTTATATTTCTAAACTATTGTACGCCAGTGCAATGCAAGAATTCTTTCAAGTAACTCCTTTAGAGAATGCACAAAAACGTTTTGGGAAGGCAACTTCCTCTGGTTTTATATGCTAACAGTTAGTTCATTTTGGATTAATTGCCTTCATTTTATTAACTTTCTGAAACTTCATTTGTTTTTATTTATTCATTATGGCTTCAGACTGTCCAGCATCCACTTTTGTGTAAAATATTATTAAAGCTGATGTTTGGGGCTTGCAATAACAACTAAGTAAACGTATTGAAACATACAGGAACCTGAACAATAACACTTGCTCAAGAATTTATATTATCCAAATATTTTATAATTCATGGCATCTGTATTTTTTACAAACTTATTTATTTGGTAACTAGAAAAATGAAGTCTTTTAATCTTTCTTCAAGTTATCAATTTAATTTTCAAGTCTTTATAAAAATAAAGTATTTTATTTATATCTCAGCGTGCATTCAACTATTTGACATATAATGAAATGCTTCAATCATGAATAGAGGTTTATAATCAAAAAAGCAGGAGTGGTCTCCCCACAAATTTCTCGCATACTCTCTAATAGAAGTGTTATTTCAGAGAACGCCTTGCATGGCATTGACGTAAAATTGTTATGAAATATTAACCTTTGGCTTGAGTTTATCATTTTAATTGAATCTGTCGGGTGATCCTTGGCGAGTGTTTTGGCGATTAATCCATGGCATTCGGGTAATAGTACCTGAAAACAGAATTTATGTTTAAGAGACATTTTTCTTAATTCATTGAAACAAAAATGTGACGCAAAACTATACATATATTCACAAAATCATATAGAAAATTTGGTGTATTTAAGTCCCAACGTTTTTGAGTTATCGCGATTAAATGTTTCTGGAAACATAGTTCGACAGACGGTCAACCTATCGCTGGATTTGGCTCAAAATTTGATAGGAGTCTAGAGTATAGATAGTAAATCTGTGCATCAAACTGTATTCATCTAGTGCTCTTCATTTCGTAGTTATCGTATTATTAATCAGCTTATATTCAACCAGCCGTATAGGCCAATTAGGTCTGGACGTATGCCAAATTTCATGCGCCAAGGTCAAAGTATTTTTGAGTTATGCGTTTTGAGTTCGCAGACAGACGGACATTTTCTAAAAATGTGTTTTTCGAACTTAGAGAGGTTTGAAGCGAGAAGATTCGTTAAAATTTCGAGTTCAAATGTTTTGAATATTACTATATTTTCTCTACACTACATATGCGAGAAAGTAATAATATAGCAATGCATAAAATATCCCGCCATTTATTTCCCATTAATTGCATTAACATAAAATCCTCTATAATTCATTCAAAATCTACATTTGAATATAGATAGAAATATAAATAATCCTATATAGGTAATCTATTTAAAAATTTGTGATGTAAAGCATTAATTTCGTGTCATTTTTCTTGTAATGCTCAATCCAACCTTTTTTATTATTGTCATAAATAAAAAAAACCAAAAACTACAACTGCTTGAAATCATTGATTAAAAGAATCAAGAGACTAGAAAAGGAGTTTCTATTTTCCTCTTATTGTGTTCGTCAACAAACCTTGACTTTAATTCAATATTTACTTTTTCTCATCTGACTGCAAACGCGAGCGTCGTGTTTATCAATGACGGAAGCCCAGAGAATCTCTTTGATGCCGTTGCTTTCAGATCTGAATGGCTAGGCAGAGCGGAAGTGTACAAAGCAGGTGTCTGCAAAGCTACGACTCTGATTTATCTTGTTCCTTAAACTTCCTTCCAATCGCAATGATGAATCATCTCATTTTATTGTTCAAAAGTACTTAATCAGATGATTACGTACATAAGAAAGAGAGCCTTGGTGTATAAATAAAATATAGAAGATTGTTCCCTTTTATGTTTTCTTTGATAGGATTGGCAGTTGTTAGAAATACAGTGAATGATTAATTAATGGGTATAATCTTTTATAAAGAGTTGCCCCCTTGTTTTCAAGCTCATAATGATTTTACTGTTGAATGTAATTAATAGCCACCTTCATAATACATAAACAATTGCTAAATAATTTCAATACCATGTCAATACCCTTATTATTTGCTATGTCCGGAGATTAAGAACTTCGAGTTCAAGAACTCCGTGACCTATCACTAAGATCAGTCCCTTGATTCCATTGATGAAAGAAATAATAATAATAATATTGGATATAAAAGAAAAAAACTGCTGAACTTGGTGTTGAAATGATCTGGATCAGAGCTCATCAGGGGTATAATGGAAATGAAAATGCAGATATACTGGCCAAGGAAGCTTTAAACTTATGACTCAAGAAGCATCTTTCCAAAAACTGCAACTCAGAAATGAGACTAAAAAAATTAATAATTAAGGATTGGCAGGAGAGATAAAATAATTCCTTCAAGGGGAGAACAGCCGATCGACATTTTAAAAACGTTTCTGTTGACCGAATTGAGGTTGATTCTTATCTTAACCATGTATACACTGGACATGGTGTATTTTCTGTGCATCAAAGTCGTTTCTCTGACCAAAGCTCGATATGTCAGTGTGGCACAGAAGAAGGATCTATAAATCACGTGATCAAAGCCTGTACACTATGGCGAAAACACCGGCTCAAATGGCCAAGGAATTGGATGTCGCTTGACGTCGAAGAACTCATAAAAATTCCAGGCATTAAATCTTCTATTAGGGACAATTTGTCAAAGCTCTTGACTTTAGTTCTGTCCTAAAGTAAGTAAAAAGTTATCGTACATTTAATGCATTTTAAACATTTTTAATGTTTTACAATTTTATATGTAATTTTTTTTCTATTCTTTTTCTGTTCCAATATGAGTTTTCTCCAGAGGGTTCATTGTTGTTTGCAAGTATCCACTGTCATCAAATGTCGTTTGTTCCTTCGCGCTAGGTAGGGCAGCTCATCGGCTGCCCCATCAAGTTTCCCACATGGCTTATGGCTAGGTAGGGGTATTATTCTCCAAACCGGCAATCTCACAATAAATAGTCTGTAACAGAATGTCTTTGGTAAGTTCGCTGTGCAGTTGTAATACATTTAGATTCAATATGGAGACCACAATTAATACCTTGGATTTTTGTTGGAAAGCATGTCGGATAAAATTTGCAATATCATTAAAAAACATAAAAGAACAATTGTCATAAAATGGAAATGGGATATCAGAGGAATACCAATATACAACTTTTCTATGTAATTTTCAATTCGATTGAAGCATTTATTCTACTTCATGAGAAATATATTTATTTCAGCTTAGTATAAATCACGTACTAGCCATGGCCTTTTCCCTTCGCGATTTAATATTAAAGGATCGGATCACTGTGGCTGCGGTGAAGTAGGCGATCCCCTTCATTAGGCCACTGGCTGCCCTCTCACTACATCTTACCATCTTAACAAACCCACCCACGATCTTGAACAAATCTAGTGGATGAACGTTATGGGAAACAAGATGCCCAAAATCAAAATTCGAAATCTTGTGCAGTTCCTGCAAGACAACGAAGAATTGATCTCCCCAGACCCAAGCCCTGAATGAATTTTCGTCTCGTACCTCAAACAAGCTCTTCCCCAAGGAAAGGAAAGTAGAAATTACGCCCCTGCTGTTGTAGCCAAATCTTGGCAGTTACCTTGACTTCATTGTCAGAAGAGAATTTTGTTCACAATAAATGCTTCTGTATTTGCTTGAAAAAGACAACTGAAAAAAAAAACTGAGCTTTTGGGGATGGCACTTTGTTCCTACTTGAAGTTTACGTTAAATCTTGAAATTAATGGGTTTGGCGTCTTGTTTTTCAATTTAGAAGGACGACACAAATATGCCTGAACATACCTTTTTCGGAGGACTTCACATAGTATCATCAAATTGGCAAGTTATTTGGCGATGAAATTGACATATTTAGTGCAAAAAAAAGGGAGGGCATTAAACAACGTACTTTTCAATTGATTCAATTACATTGTTTGTGCTGATAGGAAAATCGAGCTATAATCACAATTCGCAAAGCACGATGCTGTTCTAATAATAATCGTTCTCTGCGGAAAAGATAAATCATCAAGAGCAGATTCATGCCAAGAAACAAATCTCTCTAAAAGGTTTTTAAATATTATAATAATTTAAACAAATTATTTGTTTATTTGAACTCTTAAAGCAAAAAACGCACAGAAAAATCAACCCTCACATCATAATTCTTTTCAAAACTGTCCGGGAAGTAAAGAAAAAAAATCCTCAGTTTTCCCTGAGTCGCTTAGAAGCAAAGGCAAAGCGAAAATGAATTCATAAATCAGGATGCGCTCTATGTTTGCACACCGCTAAGTGTTTCCGTTCCGTTCCCCCAACTGGGCTCTTCGTTTATTTACACAAACAGTTCCAGTGGGAAAAAAGCCTCAACTATTTACTCAGCGAGAGTTATCTTTTCATAAACATTACGATATGCTGAAATACCCTGGGAAACTTCAGCACTTGCCTGCGGTTGCTTTTAATGTGAAATGGTTTTGGTTCAAACAAAGCGTTCATAAGCCAATCCTCTGGTTATTAAAGAAATTTCAGCCCGTAATTTGATAGAATCAAAGTTATCGAATTCTTTTTTAACAATCTGATGTCACCGGTGCATTTTTCATGACAACATATCTAAATATAATGAACAATTCTTTTACACGTGGGTGTGTCAAGATTTGCAAAAAATAGATACGTTCCATAAACGAGGCAAGTACTAAAATGGGTTCTGGACGTGCTCTTGAAAGAACTGTTCCAATTTTCGTTGCTCATAAAATACCGCCACCAATAAAAAGTTTTTTTTTTGTTTTGCTGATTATAATATAACTCCTACTTATATTCAATATTGAAATCAATCGATATTAATGAACAATCCACTTCGATGTTGAAATAAATAGATGTCCATGAAAAATTCACGTCGGTATTGAAATGAATGTCAATAATCAATTTTCACTGGTATTGAAATAAATAGACGTCGATATTGCAATAAATAGATGTCAATAAATAATCCACATTGATGTTAGAATAATTAGATGTCAGTGAACAATCCCTATCCACAGTGAAATAAATAGATGTCAATAAATAATTCACATTGATGTTAGAATAATTAGATGTCAGTGAACAATCCATATCCA
>JAPMOR010013891.1:105308-123511 GCA_026543865.1 Argiope aurantia
TTGATGTTAGAATAATTAGATGTCAGTGAACAATCCATATCCACAGTAAAATAAATTGATGTCAGAGAACAATTCACGTCGATATTGAAATAGATGTCAATGAACAATCCTCACTGGTATCAAAATAAACAGATGTCAGTGATCAAATCCACTCAAATATTGAAACAAATCACTATCCATGAATAATCCACGCCGATATTACAATAAATAAATGTCAATAAAAAATCCATGTCCATATTGAAATAAATCGATGTCAACGAGCAATCCATGTCGATATTGTAACAGTTCCTGTGCGTCGAGGATTTGTGTTCATCGAAAAACGTCTCAGTAAGTGGGCTTAGTGTAAGTCGAATGCACCGAGGTAAACGCCTCGGTTGGCATGAAAGTTCAGAAGTTAGTTAAATTACTGCTGCTTCAAATTTGTTTCTGATTTGAATGATTTTAGAGGAAGAAGCTCTCTGCTTTCCCATTTTAAGCTTAAGATACATTGTAGTAACTTCAGTTCTAGAAAAGTGTGACTACTATTAAATTAATTTTCAAATAACTCTTGCTCATCTTCGACAAAAAGAATTTATCTGACAAATAAATCCTCAAACTGTTTGTTTTAATGTTTAGGTTTTAGATATGTTTTTGAACAATATATTAAGGTGTATTTTTGAAACGAAAATACTGACAGAGAATTGCACAGCTTTCTTCTTACATTCCTCAGGTTAATGAATGGAAAGATCGGCTGTGCCTTCCGGTAATTTATGGAAATGTATATTTTTGTTTAACAGATTTAACAATAAATTTAGCAAATATCTGAGAAAAATATCATACTACTATCTGCAATTAAATAAAACCTTTTATAGACTTTGCCGTTGATAACAAGAGGAAGCGATTTTCCCAAAACTTCTTCGCACACTTTCTAATAAAGATGTTATCTCCCAGCCATCCAAAATACTCCATGAATTTAATATTCTTACTGAATCTAACGTGTGATCCTTGGCGAATTTTTTTGGCGATTAATCCTTGGTATGCGGTTAATAATATTTGAAAATCGAATTTGTGTCTTAAACACGTTTTTACCAACCGACTGAAACTACGATTGTAGTCACAGAATCCCATGCCAAATTTCATATATTAAACTCATTGCGCTTTTGAGTACAAATTTTCTGTAAACATCATATATCAAATTTCATTCTCCTATCTTAAAGGGTTTTTAAGTTATTATTGACACAAAAGACAGACAAATATTTTCCAAAAACGTGTCTTTCGTCAAGGATCAGTATTTCAACTATTCATCATATACAAGTTACTCGCGCACATAACCAAAGCTCAAAATTTTAGTAGTATTGTATATTTACTATATATTTAAGGCACGCCGACATCTTGGCGTAGGGGTAGCGCGTCTTCCCCTTGATCTGGGCGTCCCGGTTCGGGCATGGTTGTTCTTCTTCTGTATTCTATCTGTGAGGTGTGTGAATGCCCCCCCCCCCCTGTACAAAGGAGTTGTGTAAGCGAATGTGACGCGTGAAGCAGCTAAGTCGTATACTTTTGGCCCTAGTTAGCGCTACTGAAAAAGCAAGAGACGCTCACTCGCCTTAAATGCCTGTCAGCGGGCATGTAAAGTGACATAAGTTTTTACAGCATATTTAAGTCATTGCTTTCTAAATTTTTGCATACCAATGCTTCTGGAAGTACAGACCTTCAGACCGTCAAATATTTTGTTCGATTTGGCTCAAAGTTTCATACGTATCTACATTATAAATGTTAAATCTGTGTACAAAAATCTTTCTAACTCTCTTCTTTTTGTAGTTATCGTATTAATTTATATTCGAATACTCGGGAAGATATGATTTGCTGAATGGATTTTGTTAAAATCAGATGAAATCTACAATTTTGAAGTAAATATCATATACGAAATTTCGTATTTGTCATAGAACAGAAACATATTTTCGAAAAATGTGTTTTTCGAACTCGGGTACATTTTTGGATGTCTAAAACTTGGAAATTCCTCAGAATCTCGAGTTCTAATTTTTTGATGATTACAATATTTTCTCTTGACTTCGCATATTAGAAAGTAAAAATGTATTTTTATTCCTTCTTGGCGCGAAAAGTGTGATAGTACAATATTACTCTGACTACAAATTCAACAAAAATAATTGTTTCATGCACACGAATGCCTCATTGAAACACCCCAGAAAACTTCAACATTTGTTTCGTAGTTGTTCTTGAGGTTGATTTTGACTCAGCCAAGAAGCTGGTAGGTTGACTCGACAATGAATGAGAGTGCTTAACCCTTTGGTTAACCGCAATGTGAATTGCGTTGTATGAAAATTAAAGAAAATTGAGGATGCAGGAAAAAGATGAAAATGTTTTGGAACGTAATAAGGAAGCGTTGTAGCATCACTTCGAAAGTAGAGGATGTTGAAATATCACTGACATTTTATGCCTATTTTGTAATTAAGCCTATTATAACATGCAACGTTATAAAACAAATTAAATTTTTGACAACCGTACAAATTTCTCTAAACAAACGTATTTGCTAATCATAAAACATTCAAAGTTCAAAGAAATTATATGTTTAAAGTTTTCCTATGTTTTCTATGTTTCAATATCCTAGTTTTACAATCTCAATATCCAATAGCTATGGATATTGACTTTGTTAAGGTTTTGAAAAATGTCAAAACTTTATTTCGATTTTTAAAAATAAATAAATAAATAAAAATAAAAATGCCAGATTATTTATTATTTCCTTTTTTAAGGGAAAACGAAACTTAAGAGAAACATTTAGAAAGATTAAATAAATGAAAGTTTTGAAAATTAGCCCCTCAAGAATTCCTTGTCTCAATTTTATTATGCTTAAATTACAGTTACTCTCATTCTGGAGAAGAATATAGGTAAATAATGCCATTCTTTTGAATATAATGATTCCCGCTTTGTGCAGTTTGTGCTTTTATTGGTATTTTTATAGTATTAGTAAACGAGTTATTTTTATAAGTTAATTAACTAATTAAGTAATTAATTTTATAAGTTAATCTATACTTATAATAAAGCTCAATGTGTGTGTGTGTGTGTGTGTTGGCGCTCTACAGGCCAAACCATTAAATCTACAGCTACCAAATTTGGCACGTGTATACCTTGGAGGCCGGGAATGTGCACCTGGGGGTTATTTTTTCGAATTTTTAATTAGAATTTTATTTATTTAAAAATTAAGCGAAATTTTGACGTGTTTCTGCTATAACTTCCGAAAATATTACAGCACAAAAAAGATTTTTACATGAAGTTAAAGATCAAAAATTTATCTTTTAAATGATACCAATGTTTTAACCTTAAAATTAAATTTCTATTTTTAAAGAATTTTTAAATAAAAAGTTTAACTATGTTTTTCAATAATTTTTTTCGTCAAAAATAAAAATTAAGATTAAGCACGTTTCGCATTCATGGGAAAATCTTTTTGGAAATGAAATCTGCAAAAATATAATTTTCGTCACGTGTCTGTAAGAAATGAAACAAATATGAAATATTATTTTTTCTAAAAAATAAATTCAAGAAAAATTATTTTATGATCTTTTACACTCTCTATACAGTGTGTTTATTTAGTTCCGGACCCATTTTGATGTTTAATGACTCATAAAATAATGAAGATGTAAACAAATATATGGCATTTATTGATGGAATATCATATATTTTCCTTTTCAGGTTTGAATATTTTTACTTTTGTAAATATCGTCTGCGCGTGTTTTTAATTTCAGATAATTTCATTTTCCAGTCTAAATATCTCTACTTTTCTAAATATCGTCTGCTTATTAATTGCATTTTTCTCTCTTTTGTTTTTGGCAACTATTGAAATGTTATGTTTACTTTTGATGTGTTTGTTCTATGTAGTACTATTGTATGTGATGTTTTATTCGAGCGGATATTAAGGAGAATGCATACACCACAAGAGAAAGTACAGATTTTATGGTGGTCATAGAGTTAATTTCCAATCAACTAAATCACTGACTTTTAAGAGTTAATTTCCAATCACTTAAACTGACTAATTTATGAAAATTTGAATATCACTATTGAATAAAAAAAGGATAATTTTAGATTTTCCATCGATCGTTTCAAAGAAAATACGCCAATCAGCGCGCAGGTTTCTCAAGATTAATTGGCCTAAGATTATGAAAATGTTGAGTTTTTCTAAATTTTTAACATTTAAAACTTCATAAATAAGTCTTAGTTGATCGTGGAAAATAGAAACATTCATTCATTTATTTAAAATTTGGTGTGTCCAGAATATTTCTCAGAATATGATACCTTACTGCATTAAATTTAGACTTTATAATTTTTGAAATATATTTATAGGCCGGAACAAAATATTATTCTTGATTTCATTTCAATCCTTTTGAAAGCAAAACAAAAAACTGAATTTTATACTGAATCTCAGAAATTTTTGTTCAATTATTGTTTGAGATATTACATAAACTATGAAAAATATTTTGTAGTTAACATAAGACTTAAATACCGAGCGATTCTGTTTGCAATACTCATATTCAATAATAATAATAATTAATTAATAACAATAAAGATGATAATTAAAATAAAACGCTTGGTTTTATTAAAAAATATCTTAATATTAATTGCAATTTCGTCATTTACATTTTAAATTAAAGTTGAAGTTTTACCGGAAATGGCAACAAATTAGCAAAATATATATAGTAAATTGAACGAAACGATCTAAACAATATAAGTTTGGTATGACTATCAAAATTTGAAGATTAAAAATGTTTTGTTTGAGAATCCTTTAAGAGACCAGTTACTTAAAATATTTAATTGAAAATTGTAGCGAGCGGTAATACTGGCGAACCGGCTGGTCGCCAAAGGCGGCTAGTTCACTAATACAATCATAAAAATTTAACATTTTTAATTTATGATTAACATCGGATTGTCGGAAGTGAACGATAATTCAAAGTTATATAAGTTATTGATTTATTTTCCATGCACCTTCATTTATCTTCACGTGGTTTTCAATATTTTTTTAGACTTTGTGCGTTATAATTAAGAACCAAAAATATGTTAACCTTCAATAAAATCATTTGACAATTAAGAATTCCTACAACAAAAATGAAATTATACTAAGAATAAAATACACACACACACACACACACACACAAAAACACACACACACACATAAACATAAATATATATATATATATATATACAAGCCCTTTCGCTTCCGCTTATCCATGGAATGCGAAATTCAAACTTCTGTTTTTGTGGCTATTAACTAAGACAGGTTTTATTTTTTATATTTAAATTGACTGATTTATCAAGTGTGAATGAAAGTAAACGTGAATAAGAAGAAAAAATCAACTATCTCAATTTTTATTTTTTATGCTGATTTATTATATTCTCCCTTCACGGTCCAAATTGAAAGTTATTGACAATACTTTCTTCCTTTTTTTAATAAAATTTGTATTCCGTGTTAGTGTATCACTTTTTATTTCAATCCGATTTTCATGGTTAGTTTTGATTTGTGTATTCCTGAGCATTGTAGACAGAAAAATTCTCATCGTAATTAAACAAAACCTCTAACATTTTCTTATATTTACATCTAAAATGCACCTGAAATAATAATTATTATTATTTCTTAAGCATTCTGCCAACATGCAAGCATGTTTCTGCCACATATTTTGTTAGTTTAGTTTTATTAACGTCCCGTTTTAAATCAACACTAGGGCTATTTTGGGCCGAATCTATATTTTTGAACTCCGATCAAATGACGAGGGCGACACCTGATCTGGCACCCCGTCTGTACACTAGCGAGAGAGCATTTGACCCGCATTGTTTAACGTACACCAGACCAGCTTACACGACGGTTCTTCTGTGGGATTGGGTCTAGAACCTGAAATCCTCCGGTTCCGAAGCCGAGACCTTACCGCTAGGCCACCATGGCCACAAATTTTGTTAGATAATCTGTGATATTCATATCCGAGCTCTTGTTAACAACCGTCTTGACAGCCACATCTTTTATAAAAAATAAATACACTACTTATACATTTAGTAAATAGGAGATAACAATACATAAAACAAATGATAAGACTTGTTATTGATATGGAATAATGAGACTACTGAAATTGTTTCTTTGCTACTGGTTTCGATTCGGGCCAAGGGGACTAGAGAGTTCCCAGTTTGAGACCCGATGCCACTGAAGAAAAAGGTGGGCCATAATTGGGTCTGGTTCACGTTAAATCCGTTGAGGTTAAATGTCCTCTCGGTGGTGTACGGCGGAAGTTTGGAGAGCGACTGCCAGCTCAGGTGTCGTTATCATTATTTGTCTACGGCTCATAACTACGAGGTTCGTCTCAAAACAGACCTTATGTTTCTTTAAAACGGGACGTTAAAATAATTAAAACAAAACTTTGACCTACGAATTCTTTTCCTAATTCGATTACACCTTTTATTTGAGACATTTATTATTATTTTAGTTCTTATAATAATATAAGGACATTTGAGATATTGAACTATATTTCCATTTTAAAATACTTGCGACTTTTGCTTACCTGCAGATTTAAACTTAAAAATTCAGTGCGAGATTCAATGCGTGATTCAGACTCGTTATTCTATGCGAAGGAATGAAATCAAATTCAAGTTGCAATGGTCTCCGCGATTAAAAAAACGATTAAATCACGATTAAAAAAATAACTAAAAATGGAAGAGAATAAGCAGTAATAAATTAACAAACCCTTGCTGTGCATATATTGAATTACCTTTTTCTTTAAATATAAATAAACTCAAATGAGATAAACATTTTCTTTTCTTTCTTCTCTCAGATGAAAAATGCTGCAAAAGTTTAGCAGATGAATTCTCCACGTGTTAACTTTAAAAGCAACCACAGGTATGCGTGCATGCCAACGGGGAAAAAGTAGAAAGAAGACAGTGGAGTAATAGAGAGATGATAAATTAGTGGCTGAACTTTTTATAAATTTGAAATGTGGAATACTTTTATTAAGTATAAAACTTATAAAAATAGATTGTTAATTCGATATATGAGGTTCGAGAATCGAATCGAGAAATCTCAGACAGTATTCAGTATTTGGAAATAGACAGACAGATAATAATTAGGAGTAGTCTCTCCAAAACCTTCTCATATGCACTCTAATAAAGATGTTATCCCAGAGAATGTCTTGCGCGATATTGGTGAACAATAATTACGAAAAATTAACCCTTGGCCTGAAATTGCTATTTTTCCGGAATGCATCGCATGATTCTTGGCGAGTTTTTTCAGCGATTAATGTCTGACATAAAGTTAATAGCATCCGAAAATTAAATTTGTGTTTTAGACGTGTTTTTATCAGCCTATTGAAACCAAAATTTGGCACAAAATTACACAGAATGCCGTACCAAATTTGATAATTTTAGGACATACCGTTTTTGATCTATAGCAATTACAAGTTTCTGAAAATACAGACCGGCAGACAGCCATTCCTTTGTCTCTGAAAGACAGACCCCTCCAAATTCCCTCGTTGGATTTTGCTGAAACCATACCAAATTCGAGTCATTTGGTAGAGGTTTATACTAAGGGTGTTAAATCTGTATACTGAATTTTATTTATCTAGCTCTCTTTGTTTTATAGGTATCGTGCTAACTTCCATTCGGACATCCGGATAGACACACTTCCTCTGAACGTATTTTTTTTTTTTTCAAAATTTCTGCGAATTTGGCTTTATGCACCTAGCTCAAAGCGTTTTCGAGTTATCGTTATTACAGACAGACGGACAATTTCCTAAAATATGTTCTAGGGAGGGAAATCTAAAAATATGGAGATTCATAAAATCTCGAGTTCGAATTTTTTGATGGTTACAATACTTTTTTTTTCTATACTTTGTATAGGAGGAAATAAAAACTATCAAGATTTTCTCTATAAGAGACTACCAGAATTATCCGAGATTAAAAATCAAAAGCGGAATCGTCCTCACTAATTCGAGACTTCTTAGTGTTTTTAGGTGATAAAAATAGCAGCTGATCCTTTAAAAAAAATAAGACTCTGACATAAATGTGGTAATGCATAGTCTGAATAATTTGGTGATGCATATCGTATAATAAATCAAACTATTTAAAATATAAAAAACTAAATGAAATGAAAGAAAAATTTTAACTCGAGTAAAAATACACATGTAAAAGTTATAACGAGTACTTCTTCGCCTTGAAATTCTTTTTTGGAAGCAAACGCAAGAATATACAGAGTAATGAACTCTATCAGCGCGTCTATTCGTTTCGCTAAACGTCGTCTATTTGGCCGGCCCTACATCACTAGGGTTATCTAATTTTAATCCAAACATCAAGATACAAAGAAGCACTTGATCATCATCATCCGATCTCTCAAGACGAGGCTCGCAGGAAAAAAGAGATTGCGAGGCGAAAAAGAATCGACTCACGTGTCTGCTCATAGAGTCATCTCTCCTTACGGTCGCCAAGGACGCGTCACCAAGGACACCGTGCCGTGTTATTTTGGGAGGAAGGGTTGCAACATTTCGGATTTATCGCTATCGTTGAAATTACGTTTAGGAAAGTTCAGATTTTTTTCAAATGCTTCAGAGCTGTATGAAAAATCACGAAACGCAAATCAGCGTAGAGGCCGATATCGCGAATTTCTATTCAATAAGCAGTGTGTCATTCGTTATCTTGCTTCGGACAAACGATGCATCTTTTAAGTTTTTAATCATCAAATTTGCCATAAATAATTTAATATTTTGTAACCGTCGATCGATCATTTATAAATTTTCAGACCTTCTCCCCCCCCCCCACCGGAAACATAAGCGGTTTAGTAGCCAAGGAATAATTTGGCCATAACTGCACAAATGAAATTGTGAGGAATAAAACCTTTGCTAGAATAACATTCTATCCCAAATGAGAGCATAAATTTTAATGGACACTTCAAAATGAATTTGGGCTTCCTTTTCCATTAGCCAACACGTGTTTCTGTTTATATTTGAGAAAATGCAATGATTCTCAAATACTTGCCCAATTCCTATTTTACCTCGGCGGGAGAAATAGTCACATTTAGAACTAATTTTTTTGATAAAAATAGTAAGTAATTTAGTAACATCATCTATTGGAATTCATTCCGTTCCAAAAGTTCTCGAGGAGAATCCAATGCAAACGTACATATGCGGTGTTAGACCCCAAAGAAAATCCAGCGTTGTTCTTGTGTTGTTACTTACGGCACTTGTCATAGACAAACCCGCTGACCGAGTCAGCAATTTTAAGCTGAGTTTGTGCAGCTGTTTCTGAGGGTAAAGGTCCCTAAACACCCGAGGCAGAAGTCGGACTTATAGCTGAAATGAAGATGACACTCACACACGCACCTGCACAACCCCTTTTTACAGGAGGCTCTTTACAGGGTTAGAATACGGGGTTAAGAAAAACCATACCCGAACCAGGAGCAAACCATACCTGAATATTTGTAAGAAACACAGCTAAATTTAATAATACTTAAAATACAATATTAAGATAATACTAATACTTTATCCTATATAATTGCTCAGATTCTTGTACGTTTCATCATTTTCACTTTATTATTAGAATAATTGAAAATAAAATCTGCTTCAATAATATTGTGCACAAACGTATATACCAGGTAGTCTGATTAGGCATAATCTTGTTTTTATTTCTAATCTACTAGACGCCTTCGGCGACAAACTATTTCGCAGGTAATTTTGCCTATATTTGATTTCGGATAGTTCATTTAGAATCAATCTCCCATGCCCATGATTCCGCAAAACTGATTGACATTAAAATCGTACTATTTTAATTTTCTTGATTAAATTTCGTTTATTGTGTATATGAGCTTTTCTAATGATGAGAGTCTTCTGATTATCTTTTAATTTTTCTTCGCTTTCTAATTGGTTTTTGTCAAATACTGAGATATTAATCGGAATTTTACTTCTTTAATTTTCAACAAAGGAAAAAACATATCACACAATTAAATATTTGATGAAAACGGTTTGAATTTCGAAACAACTACATAATATACTGTAGGAAATTCTGTATTTTTTCTTTTTTTTAAATTTGCCAAAATTCAGGAAAATTTATCGTTTTGTCAGAATGAAAATTTCCCTGAAGCATACAAATTTGATAAAAGAAAGGAATCCAATTTATTTTATTAAATTCAACGTTATAGAGGTTTATTGCAGTTAATTGGCTACTAGCCGGGGGCTTCAGCTGTATTCATGGTTTTGAGTTGAGTTGAGTGAAATGCCCTAAAGTTCAGAATATTTTATTAAATTAGTTTCATTAAAGTGACAATTTCTTAACTTGAAAGGCTGTAAACTTAATTTCTGTGCAATAATATTTTCTAAACTTATTGAGGAAAATCGCCAAAAATTCCGTTTTTATTAATTAAAGTTTAAAAAAATAAGAAATCGTGCAAATGAAATTACTGTATGACAAAATGGTCTATTCTGTCGAGTGCCAACACACACACATTCATCTTTATTATTAGTAGAGATAAATTGATACATATATAATTTATTATTAGTAGGCAGAGATAATTTCGTTTTAGATAGAATATTAATAGATAATTAGATTAGATTATTTATTTATTATTAGTAGAGAAATTAATAGAGACAAATACTTTTCCCAAAGATAATGAATAAAATTTTTTTTAATAAAATAGTAATATGTTAAAAATGCATTGAAATTAGAACTAAGATAGGCTAGTTTATTAATAGAAAAGTTTTAAAATATGCTTCGCCTGGGGCCTCTAAATGACTAAATCTATCAGTATGCAAACCTTAGAGCAAAATAATTTTGGGCCAGTTATTTCTAGGATAATAAGTGCTCACCTAGAAAGATTTTTTTTTTTCAAATTTTGAGTAAGAATTAGTTTAATTTTTAAAATTTAGTTTTTTTATTTTAGAACGTTGAAGCATATTACTACAAAAAATGAAAGAAAAAATCGATATTTATCCCTCTAAGAATTACAGTAAAATTTAACAATGTTTTTTTTATTTAAAATATAATTTTCTTCAATTTTAATAAATTTTGAAAATATTTTAAGTAGGCAATTGCATTTATATACGCGCTCACTATAATAATATTTAATTCATAATTGTATTAATATTCGATAATTAATTCGACTAATCAATTTAATAATATTTTTGTGAGTTCGTTATAATCGCTACATAATTAAAAGAAATTTTCAATAAATTAAAATGCTTGATTTAAATTAAAGTTATTAATGTTTAACTTATCTTAAAATTCTTAAATTAAAATAAAATGAGTAAAATATTATCTTACAACAATGTTGCAGAATAAAAATTCGAACTTCTTATTTTATTTATTTATTTATTTCTCTGACCTGTTTCTCTTTCTCTTCCCAGAGTTGATTTTCAACACTTCTGATTCCTTATACATTCGTATAGATTTGAATTTTTATCACTGAAAAGGAAAATTAAAAATATCACTTGCTCCAACGCGAAGTTAATTTACAGCGGGTGAAAATGCCTGAGTATAATTCACACAACACAAGTTTAATAAAGGCATTCATGAAACATTTTTTATTAAAATACTAAATAGTAATTATTTTCGACATTTTTAAGTTTTGATTCATAATTTATCACTTCATATATGGTGGAGTTTTGAAATCAGATTTTCCACTACTTCATTTCTTTGAGGAGTATGGAATCAAATCACAATTTAATTTCATTTTAATATCAATCGATAATTAAACTCTAAAAATTTTAATATAGTGTATTGCCATCGAAAATATTCAAACGTACATCATATGATCTAGAAACACAACAAAAATTGCTTATATAAATTTGGTTAATTTAGTTACATTAACGTCCCGTTATAAAGCAACAGTAGGTCTATTTTGGTATGGACCTCGTAATTTTGAACCGCGGATGACGAGGACGACACCTGAGCTGGCACCCCCCTCTCCACACCACACTAGACGTATGACCCTGATGGATTTAAAGTGCAACAAATCTCCTAACACGACGATTCTTCGGTGGAATTCGGACGATTCTTCGGGTCTCGAAAACTGAAACCCTATGGCTCACGAAACGAAACTTTACAACCAGGTCACCGCGGCCCTCATATACTCAGTTAAATGAAAGCGTATGAAAAAAGGAAATTATCTACGAGTTGCCACCCTACGTTAGTCTACTTACGGCATGATAGTTGAATCAGTTGCTACTTTCAAAATCTACCATCCACATCATCCGTCATGTATTTGAGTCTGATGCATCTCACAGCTGACATATAGTGATAGACTTCTTTCCACCAGTGTAATTTAAAAGTTGATGAAAGGATGCCAGCTCAGGTGTCGTCTCCGTCATTTAATCCATATACAAAAGGAATAAAATCATGACAAAATAATCTTCGTTCTACTCTTTAGCATAAAATTAATACTGTCCCTCATCTTTTATAGAGGTGCAGTTGCTATATTAGCAAATTTTTTATTATATTTTATTTGGTTCGAATTGTACGCCAATGCCATGCAAGACGTTCTCTGAGATATCATCTTTATTTGAGAATATGCGAAAAAGTTTTGAAGAGACTTTTCAAGCTGATTACTATCTATAATACGACGAAAAAATTCTGTAATCATCAAAAACTTTAAATTTGAGATTTAAGAAAAACTTTTTTGGAATTATGTCTCTCTGTCTGATTGTGGATACGATAGGCCGAAAACGTTTTAAACCATATGATTCAAATTTTTAACCTCGATTTTACGCTAAATTCGTAGACTTTATATAGAGAGAGGGAATCTGATCAGTCTGATTTGTAGATTCTATGAAATTCGAAGCGAAATTCATTTTGAAGAAGTTTGTCTATCCAGCTGCCCGAGTACAAGTGAATACTATAGTTACAAAACGTTAAGAGATAGATAAATAAAATTTTGTAAAACAGTAACGATAGAGATAAAAAGATAGATAACCAGAAGTAGGTAAAACAGTTTAATATTTAAAATATAGATCTGTATCAAATTTTCTATCAAATAAGAGATTAATTGTTTTTTTTATGTCTGTGCTTACATACAAACGAATATTTTAGTCTTAGTTTAGATTCGATATAATAACGTCCCGTTTTAAAGCAACACTAGGGTTATTTCGGAACGGATGGATCTCGTAATTTTGAACCGCTGTCAGATGACGAGGACGACACTTGATCTGGCACCCCTCTCTTCAGACTTCACACCAGTGGGAGGACGTTTGGCCCCGACGGATTTAATGTGCACCAGACTCACTTACACGACGGTTCTTCGGTGGAATTGGATCTCGAACTTCACAATCTTAGTAATATAAGTAAATGAAAGTTGTTTTACAGTTTTAGCATCTTAAGTGTAGGCTCTTATCGAATTTTGACTCAAATCAGACCAAGAATTGTTCTATCAAGAGTTGTGTTTATGCATTCATATATTTGTAAATTCAATAACTGAAACACGCAATAGCTTAAATATATGAAATTTGATATACTATTTTTTTACTGCAATTATTATTCTAGCATAAATTTTGATTTCAATTGGCAGAATAAAAGGTAAAGGAAACAAAAAAAAGGGGGGGGGGAACTGAGTTTTTTCCAAGTATATATGTTCTTGTTTTACCAGGAAAAGCAAATCGGGACAATTTTTATGATATTAAACCTCAGAAATTATAAGATAAAGGTAAAATTAAATAAAATATTTTAATTTCTAATAGAATTCATATTATTTTCTCCTTGCTTAAAAAAAAGAAAATAAAAGAAATGGCGTATTTTATTTCCTAATGAATCTAAGGTTAAAAAGAGTCTTATTGAAAATAATTATAAATCAACTGAATATTATAATAATTTTTATTTAAATCCTACTCATTAAATATAATTGTGTTACCGTCAAAGCAGAAAAGCTGTCAATCTGCCGATAAACTGATTTTCTCCGTTAAAGTGCAGAATCAAGAGTTTCCTTCATTTTAATTGGGTAATGCGCACAGTAGTAGCTTCCGTATCGTTCAAGTTCAAAAGTATGTTTCTCTTAGTTTGTTTTTGCCAGCGTCTGGTAGTTGCCGGTTGCTTTTATTTCTCACAGTTGCAAAGCAAATTCTTTTTTCAAATTTCTTTCTACCTATAAGCATGTGAGGCTTTCAAAAAATGTGATTGCAAATCGAAATGTACCACAAATAAGTGTGCTTGTCGCAAAAACCAATTGCTATTCAATTCAAAGTATCAACAATCTTTAGATGCACTAATAAGTAAGCATAATGTTATCATAGGCTTCGCAAATTCATTTCTTCAATTGTAATAATATGTTAAAACATTTGATTCTTTGTAATGAAGTTTTTCATTTCATGACTAATTCTATCAACTAATGTGTTGATTGTTCGATTCTATTAACAGGATTCTTTAGATAGCAAAAAATAAATAAAAAAAAATTAATTTCAGCGGAAAGAAACGCTGCTGTTGTTCCAATAAAGATCCCATTTTCACTTTAACGAGTTCCTAGCAGGTAATGTGCATATTATCTAGGTAATTCGCAGATTACCTTGGTAATTTGAGAAAGGAAACAATTTTCCGCGCTTAAATTTATTACCCTAGCTAATGTGTAGATTAACTGATTTCTGCACTTTAGAAGTAACAATTATATAAATTAGTTACTTTTTCTGTTTATTAAATAGAATTATTTAATTTTTATTTCATTAGAAAATGACAGCAAACCAAAGTTCCTCGCCCAGATTCTTCGCGGTTTTTAACTATCATGCTAGCGTATATTTTGGTATTTGGAAGAATGCATTTCCATAAGAAATAATTGAACCCAAGGAAGTATCAAATACTGAAATTTATCAGAATCTGAAGGTCGGAGAATTTGAAAACTCCTTGTCTTAACATTCGAAAAAATGAAAAAAAAAAAAAAAAAAACTCTAAAGTTCAATTCAGTATATATGTAATGAAAATGACGAAATTTAAAATGATATCAACCCACTTCAAGGTAATCCAATCAAATTTAAATACTTTGGTCTAGAGTATTTTTATATTCCTTTTGAACCATAAGTAGAATAAGTGTGAATTCGGTATTTTGATAGAAAATGTTTATTGAATAAAATTATTAAAATCCAAAAAAATTATCTATTTATTAAAAAATTATAGATTTGTCTATTTATTATCACTTTTTTTTTGAACAACGCCTAGCAATTTTGCAAACCAGCACGTTTTCGGAATATAATTTTGTAAAAAAAAATTTCCAATATTCCTGGTTTATTACATAAATAATTGTAATGGTTATGTTATAACAGAAATATTTTCTTATCTGTAGTATACATTTATCGCTGTCTCTATTAGAATGCGCGTATGTGTGAAGAAAGAATTTGTGTTAGTATATGTGTGTGTATTGATGTTCAACAGGTTAAACCGTTTGAAATAGAACTACCGAATTTAACAGATATATACTTTGGAGGTTGAGTATGTGCAGCCTTGAGACAATTAAAAAATTAATTAAGATTTTAATTGACTAAAAATTAAGTGAAATTTAGACGTTTTCAGAAGTAAGTTCAGAAATTATTACAGCATCTTAACATTCAAAAAACTATCTTTATTTTAAACCTACTATTTCGCCACATAATGTTATATATATATTTTTTTTATCCATTTGAAAAAAAATATTTGCAGTGATCCCCACAAAAATATTTGCAAAAATCACCCCCACAAGCATAATGAGCTCGCATAGTATTAAAAAAAAATTTAGCTTTTATCAGTGTATTGCCATCACATTGATGAATGCTCAAATTAAGAGGTTAACTCAAACTGAAAACTAAACCTAAAAAAAATGCACTTTTGAGCAGGTGTCTATATAAAATGAAATAAATATGATCCTGTATGAATATAAATATATGATCCTCTATTAAATCCTGAAATGAATACATAATCATGTATTGAATCTTGAAATGAATATATAATCCTGTATTGAATCCTGAAAAGAATATATAGTCCTATATTATTTAAGGAAAGCATGATTTATATATACAGGATACTAGCTCTAATCAGGGCCTAACAGCTAATTTCTAAACCAGTATGTCTAATAGAGAAAATAGTCTAAACGAAGAAGAGAATTTTATTTAATATAGTTTGAGTCAATATTTTTTCTAATAAATTACGGATTTTGAATTTATATACATGCTTTCTGCATTATGAGCTAGCTATATTTAATAATTTTTTTTTTTCATTCAGCAAACTGAAATTTATAATAGAACTAGAAACTTTTTTTGGGAAATATTTTCTTTAATTTTATTGAATTACCTCTAGATATTGCATAAATAGTAATAAAAATATTTCATATTACATAAAACTTCAGTGCTCAAAGATTCTATGTTTTGCATTTATATTTTTCGAAAACGGGACTGAGCTCAGCAAAAACATTTTTGCATTAGTTGAAGTTTAATCTCTTTCTTCTAAAATTAAAGTTCAAATTAAAGGACAGATGATAGAAAATTAGAGGACAACGAATAGTAGGGCTCAAAATATCTAAAATAATATAAGTTGCATGGCTATGAAAATTGGAACTAAAAAATATTTTGACGGAGAAGCCATCAAGATCAAATTGAATACAATATTTAAATGAAAATGTTAGCGACCATTTATGCCGGCTATCCAATTGATCCTTGAAGATGGTTAGTTTAATATAAAAATATAAATTATATACTTATTAATAATAGAATTAATATGATTATTTTTATATTTATTAATATAATATACTTATAAATTATACTTATGAATAAAATGAATTTATTAATTAATGAATTAATGAATAAAAAATTATTTATTTAATTTGCACAGAGTATGCATTTTTACTTTCTCGTATACGAAGTATAAAGAAAATATTATAATCGATAAAAAATACGAACTCTCAATTTTCCATGTTTCATGTACCCTTGAATTCAAAAAATACATAGCATATTTACATACAATGCTAAAAATGCATACCTATTTTAAGTATTATGTCTGTCTATCTATTGTTGTTATTGGCACTTGCAATGGATAAGCTAGCTGATGAAGTCAGCGATTTTAAGACAAGGGAGCGTCTCTTGCTTTAGTAGCGCCAACTAGGGCCAAGAGTACGTCTTAGCTACTCACGCATCACATTCGCTTGCACAACTCCTTTTTGCAGGGCACATTCACACGTCTCACAGATAGAAAAGATGAAGAACAACCATGCTCGAACCCAGGACGCCCAGATCACGAAGTCTCGCTACCCTATGCCAGGACGCCGGCCTGTTTATATGTGAACACGATAATTCAAAAACTCTTTTATCTACAAGGATGAAATTTGGTATATAAATTTATGACAAAATTTCTAGGTTTCTTTACATTTTTGGACGAAATCGACCTTGAGGAAGTCGTTTGTATGGCTGCTCGAATAAAGTGAAGTCGTTGATCATAAAACGTAAGCTGCTAAAATTTGGCACAACAGTTTAGCATCTGAACCAACTCTGTTTAACGGTTGACCATCTGTCAGTCTGTACTTCCGCATGTATGTTAACGCAATGATTTAAATCAACGAAATCAATAATTTTGTTAATACAATTAGAGTTTTGTATGAAATTTGGTTTCAATAATAGGCCGAAAAAAAAAGTCGTCCAAAGTACATATTCACAAAATAGATTCAATTAAAATGCTAAATTGTTGCTGCTTCTAATGGCTCTTGTCTAGACAAGCCCACTGACTTTAAGAAGTCATTTGTGGTTTAAGCCAAGAGTACGTGTTTTTTCAGTAGCCCCATCTAGGGCCATTAGAACGACTTAGTTACACACACGTCATAATCCTTTTTACGGGCCGGACTTCATTC
This sequence comes from Argiope aurantia, assembly GCA_026543865.1. NCBI lineage: Eukaryota > Metazoa > Arthropoda > Arachnida > Araneae > Araneidae > Argiope > Argiope aurantia. The sequence continues at coordinate 123,097 of JAPMOR010013891.1, forward strand.
ATGCATTTCATTCGCTCATCCACAGATCGTAATTTAGACTTGAATCAGAGAACGATAACCCCTGATCCAGTACCCCCAGTGGTATTACTCTCTATATGGAGGACTTTGTGACCACGACAGATTTATAAGTTCGCCAACCACCACACACACGAGAAGTCTTCGGCCAGACGGGATTTGAGTTCGCAATCCAAGGGGCACGAATCCAAAGCCCTACCAACCAAGCTATCCCGGCCTATCAAAACTAGACTAGATTCACAGCAAAGATCTGAATTTCTTAAATATTGTTCGCCAGTGCAATGAAGGGCATTCATAGCCTTACCTTAAGTAAACAGATTTTACATATTTTGATAATATAATATGTGAACTAACAATAGTTCTCTCTCTCTCTCTCTCTCTCTCTCTCTCTATATATATA
>JAPMOR010013891.1:123611-137125 GCA_026543865.1 Argiope aurantia
AAAAAAAAGAAAAAAAATTCTTTTTGAAAGGGATAGAAATTCCTGATGCCTGCTCAGGTGTTTCAAAGATACCTAAGATTCTCTTTCTTAAGTCGACGAGTGTAAAATAAATCCCTATCGGAATTTCATAATAAAATCACAAAAGAGAAAAATTCTGACATTTTCACTCTTTTCCTCTGGTCAAAGGTGTGCGTTTGCTCCTGTGTAAAAATTATGTCTCCCATAATAAAATAAATGATATAAAAATAATTAATTATATAAAAAAGAATTATACTACACTTACACTCAATTCTTAAAGTTTTCTAAATTACTTAGTATTGGTTAATTGCATAAAAATTGTTAATAAATGAATATGAAAATTTAAATTTATTGCTTCATAAGTAGAAAAAAAGTAAGAAAAGTATATTTTTCACAACACTATACTTTTTATGGTACTTTATATACAAATTTATTTCAATATATTAAGTTACATAATAAAATAACTTTACGTATTTTTGTAGGAAAAAACATACTAAAATCATCCAAAACAAAAAGACTATAAATTATTTATGACAGACATGTTTATTTTATTTGAAACGCACGTGGACAGTTTTTTCGTTTTCATTTTCACTCACAAACCTAATAGAACAAATCGCTCAGTTCAAAACGGGAAGATTCTTCTTTTCTCTTGATGATGTTCATACTCATTCAGCACAACCCATTAACTTGGCGACAGAGACGATCCCCCTAAACGAACGAACCAGCATTTGTCTAGGCAACCCTGCACCGACAACGCCATCTACTGTCACTTATTGTTCGAAGACAGAACTCGGAGGCATCTGCCCATCATTCTCGTAAACTGTTGCTCCGCGGCGGGGGAATTTCGAACTTCCGAGGTTCTTCCGAGTACAGCCTCTGAAACTCATTCGTTTTTCTTTTGGGGCATTGTTGCAAACAATAATTCTTTTAGAATTGGTACAGTGATTCATAATTTGAGTCACATTCGTTTGGCAACAGACGGACTGAGATGGTTCAATATCCGAACACGTGTTGTTTTTAAGATATTATCGTCTGCGCGTAAACCGGCTTCTTTGGATGTCTGAAGTTCTGCCAAAGGTTAGTTTTCAATTGTTGATTGATTTTTTTCAGTATTAAAATATTCTTATGTTTCAGTTTTAAGCTTTTTTTAAGGACTATAAAACACTCTCGGTCATTAATTCCTCATCTTTTAATTATTTTGAGATGCAAATATATTATTCAAATATTAATGGAAAATTATCAATGGAAAATTAAATTATTCAGATATTAATGGAAAATTTTGATGAGTCCAAAAAAGTTTAAGAGATAAAATTTTATTGAATTATTTTTCATATTTTATTCCAAATTTCTTTATTTTTTTTATAGTTTTTTTAATTTTAGTAAATTAAATTGAAATACCATGTTTTGTCCCTTACTAGTTGCGAATAAATAATAACGCGCTAGCTTTTTACTTATGACTAGATACCAAAATAATATGCATCTCTTGCTTCTGGGTTTAATATAAATAAAGATAAATTTTTTTAATGAAATGAACAATTTAGAATAATAGTAGCATTATATCATTAAATTAGCAGATATTTATGATGGTACGAGAATTAATCTCTACGGATATTAAATTTCTCCAAAATTTTATCCGAAAATATAAAATTTGCGATACTAAAAAGCATCCACGAATAAGTTTTAATTTCAGAGAAACATTTTTTAAAATATTATTACTAATGATAATCGGAGATTTTGCTTAATTATATTAGATTGTAATTACAATAGACTGCATCGATACAATCCATTTTATTTTTCTCACGTTATAAGTGACATTCTTGTGTGCAAGTCTACCATAAAGACGAATGTAGAATTTTCCTGGTTCCTTTTTACCTCAATAAGTTGATTATCTTATATATGTTTTATTTGTTAGCTTTTCGACCTATATTTCTTGTATGAAAAAGGTGACGTTATATCGATAAAAATTTAGCATCAACGCGAAGAAATCTATTCATTCACTTTCGTTTGTCGTCCCATTCTTATGGTTCAGGTTACGTTCTACCGCAAATCATAAAATTGCACCTGCTCTTTTAGTTCTTCGTTTGGCTTATGTTTCCCCATCGGACGTTAGCTGTTTTAATGGCTGGTTTTTATATCATTCAGTTTCATAATAGAAAAACAGGACTGATTGAATCAGCAGGTAGCAAAAATAAACAAGTGCCAGCAAATCGAAATGTATAGAAACTCTGTTATCATAATCACGCTCATTGATGGTTGTGAAAAATGAATAAAAAAATGCAACACTAAAAAAATATTGTTGTAAAGAATGTTATCTAAAAATCTGCATAAAAACAGTTTTATCCTGGAGAAACAGTTTTTGGGTTTATTTCTTTCTTGGACCTGCTGATTTAATATCCTCTAAAAGCCTTTACTTTTGTTCAGATATATTTTCATTGTCAAAGAAATTTTACAACTTTGAATGTGGAAATTTTTTAAAAAAATACCTCTATTACTTTTTTTTCATCATTTTTTTATAATTACATTTTTTTCATGAAAATTTTAAATTTTTTTTTTTTTTTTTTACTGAAAACTTTCAGCTCTAATTGTTGTACCTTTATATTGCTAAACCATCTCTTGGACAAACTATAGAAATTTGAAAATATTTTTTTCCTTGTGTTAATTACTATTGAACGTTTGTATAGTTTTCTTGTCATTGAGATATTTTTAAATAATTGTTTAAAATATTGTTCGATTTTTGTTTGTTTTGATGAACTGGCTTTCCGGATTAGACGCAACTTTTTATTATTTTTCTCGGATTGTTCTGGAGTGTTCATATTTTTTTTTTAAAAAATGTATATTAGATTTAATTTTTATAGAAGTTAGTGTGTGATTCCCTTCTGAGTTCAATCTAAATGCTCATTTCTGAGTTTTACAAAGCTTACTTGCAGAGATAATTGATCAATCTATTCGACCAAATAAAAATACATAATGCTGAATAAACCTTAATGTTTTTCTCTGTTCATATAGAAAAATTAATTGATTTTTAAAACAAGCAAGAATGGTCTCCCAAAAACTTTCTCTCAATCTTTCTAATAAAAATGTTGTCCCATAGAACGCCTTGCGTGCCATTGGCGTATTGGCGGAAATATTCAACTTTGGCGTTAATTCAGCAATTTTAGGAATATATCGCGTGTTCTTAGACGCGTTTTTGACGATTAGTTCCTTTCAAGCGCTTAATAATAATCGAAAATCGAATTTGTCTTTCCCAATCGATCGAAATCGAAATTTTGCACATAACTGCAACTGTAGTCACAAAATCACACACCAAATTTGATATATTTAAGTCGATGCGTTTTGAATTTGTTGTGTTTATATGCTTTTGAAAATACAGATAAGCAGACATTCAATCCATTGTGGAATTTGACTAAAAATTTGTTAAGTGTCTGCACTAATCGTGTTAAATGGACGTGAACCGAATTTCATCCATCTAGCTCTCGTTATTTTGTAATTATCGTATTAACTCGTATTTTTGAACAGGCAGAATTCATCTGAATAGAAGTCGCTCAAACTTTGACTGAAAGTATGTAAATTTGGTGTGAAGACCGTATACAAAATTTCATTCGTCTAGCTGAAAGCATTTTTGAATTATCTTTCTTACAGACGGACGGACGAAGAAATAGACGCACTTATTTTTAATATATATCTTTCGATCTCAGGGACTTTTAAAGATTATTCAATATTTCATCTAATTTTTCATACGAGAATTTCATATACGAGAAAATAAAAACAGTATCGGGTTCAGTCGTTATGTGACTCCTGGAAATGCACATTTATAAAGCTGTCGCTTTAAGAAATTGGCTCGTTTTATTCCGCAATTTAATACATTTTTAAAATAATCAGCATTTTCCTTATTTAATTTGGGGGAATTTTCTAAATTTTATCAGCTTTCTGAAAATGTATACCTTATTTTTTTTATTTATTACTATCTATGACATCCATGTGTGTGTGCCGTCAGAAATTATTACTGCATAGATAAGAGCCGAATCACTTATATTTGATAGAGTGTTAATATTATTCTAGTATATTATAATTGAAATTTTTTTAACAACTAGATAAATTATGATTTTTTACTCGACCTTCTTGCTATACCTGTCAGTCCAACGATTCTAAGTTCCTGCTTAGTTGGAAAGTTCCCGATTAGCAGTGAACTCCGTGCCGGAGAGATGGCAGATAATCCGAAAATGGCAGGAAATAGATTAAAATCAATATAGATATATTGAGACCTTAGGGAGTTTTCATTATGCGACCTCTTTTTATTTTCTGGTATATGAAATATAGAGAAATTTTGTAATCAACAAAAAATTCAGACTGGAATTTTTCACAAATAACCACATTTTAAATATCCCTGAGATCGGAAAATACATTTTTAGTATAATATCTGTTCGTGGCAAACATAACTTAAAAAATTTTAAGCTGATCAGATGAAGTTTATTATATAATCTTTACGCCAAATTTATAGATAACTGTCAACTTTTGAGAAAATTTTATTTAAAGGAAGTCTGCCTCTCCGCCTGTTCAATTATAAGTCAACACGATAATTACAAAATAAAGCGAGCTAGATGGATAAAATTCAGTGAGCAGATTTAACATGTATAGTGGAGACACTTATTGAATTTTGAGCTAAATCCAACTAATGATTGTATGTAAGTCTACTTATACTTTCAAAAGCAAGTAAACATAATAAATCGAAAATGCATGTACTTAAATATATCAAATTTGGTATTGAGCAGAATCAATTCAGAAAAAGTCTCTCTGTCCAAATTTATGTATTTACTCTAATATAGTATATGAATTTGGTACACCATGTCTACAATACAGTGTAGACACCTATCAAGTTTTGAGCCAATTCCAGCAAGGGTTGACCGTCTGTCGACCTGTACTTTCAGAAGCATGTAAACGCGATAACTCAAAAAAAAAGCAATAACTTAAATATATCAAATTTGATATGGGATTTTGTGACTACAATTGTAGATCTGTGTCAAATGTTCGTTTAAAGTGGTTGGAAAAATAGCGTCCGAAACGCAAATTCGATTTTCGGATACTGTTAACCGTATTCAAAGAATTAACAGTAAAAACACTCGCCTATGATCAAATGATATAGTCGGTGAAATCTCAAGCGAAATATTAGTATTTCCTAACTACCGTATGTCAGTAAGTACCATGGAAAGCATTGTTTGTTGTAACACCTTCATTAAAGAATATGCGAGAAAGTTTTGGGGCGACAATTCTCGCTGCTTTTGGGATGGTCTCCCCAAAACTGTCTTTGTCCCAGTGGTCTTTATTATTATTATTATTTTACTTTTCTTCACGGGAAATCTTTCCGTTGCTGTTCGGAAAGAAAGGGATTAATAACTACTAGATTCCCTTGAATGACAGAAATTTTTTGCTTGGGAAAAGCTGCACAAAATATTGAAATTATGCAGTTATATTTCTCTTTTCTGAATTACCACGTCCATGTGATAAAAATAACTATGCCAACAGAAACATTATTATATACAATAACGTCCATTGAACTTTTGACAATGAAACGCGGCACTAATCAATAATATTGCTTAATGGCCAGATAAAGGGAAGATGGGCAAGAAAAAGGAGCTTCCGAATTTTCACACTTACAGGCAGCTGTCAAGAGGGCATGAATTAGTTCTTGTTGTAATGACCTTCCCAAGTTCACTAAAAGAAAAGTGCTGTATAATAAAAATAGATCCACTGTCTTCAGAGTTCTGATAGAATATGCGATCGCGAGTCGCGAATGATGTGTTAACGATAGGAAAACGCACCCAACAGCGTTGTTTTTAAAAGAACTATCGAATTTCTTCCTCAAATGATAAGATCACGAAGGGTTAAAATGAAACTTTTGACATAACGCAGAAGCAATACGATTTTGATTTTAATTGCAATCCATGTTTGTTTCTTCATCAAGTACCGCATAATGGTTTGTTGTTTTGCATTTTTGTAATAGAGATGAACTACTATAAATGCCTTGTAATATTCGCGCTATGTCTGTAATGCAGTGAGTTCTGATCGAAGACAGGTCTTCTTTCTAAATTGCTAAATAATCTTGTTAAGTCTTGATATTTTTTATCCTAAATTCCAAGGATTTCAACACCCGTGCACTTCTTTAAATTTGATATCTTTAAATTGTTTCTCGTGCTTATGAAGCACATCAATTTTATTAAAATGGATCATGATGTAAAATAGGAAAATCATGTAATAAATTTGGAAATTTTTTTACCATTTGTTTGTTTGTTTGTTTATTATGTACCTATTGATGAGAAGTCTGAATATTGAAAGATGTGTATACGACTATTCAAGACTCATTCGTTAAATTATGAGATTAATTAAATAAGCTTATGTATTTCACTTGTTTAGATCAAAAGGTTTACGCATTTTTCTAGACTTTGAATTTCTTCGTGGGGGAGGACACATGGACGAAATCTTATTATCTACTCGTATCTCTCAGTGTAGAGAAAGTATTGCAATCGGCGAAAAATTCGAATTCAAGATTTTGACGAATCTCCACGTTGTGGAACTCGAGTTCGAAAAACACATTTCTGGCAATATGTTTGTCTGCCTGTGACAAAGATAACTAAAAAAATGTTTTGAGCTAGACAGATGAAATTTGGTATATGGTCTTTACACCAAATTTCTAGATTTCTATTGAATTTTTGAGCAAAAACCTTTCAGATACTGTCTGTTTGTCTAGCTGTTCGAATAAAAGTAAACATGATAACTACAAAACGAAACGAGTTAGATGGATAAAATTTGGTACATAGATGTAATATCTGTATTGTAGACACCTATCCAGTTTTATGCCAAATCCAACGAGAGGTTGACCGTCTATTGATCTGTACTTTCAGAAACATTTAATCACGAGAACTCAAAAATACTGTGACTTAAATATTTCAAATTAGGTATGGCAATTTCGTGAGTACATTTGTAGTTCTGTGTCACAATTTTGTTTAAATCCATTTAAAAAAGGATTCTAAAACAAAAATTATATTTTCGGATGCTATGACTCGAATGTCAGGGAATTCAGTTTTCATCAATCAAAGTTTGAGCCGAATCCAACTATGAATTGACTATCTGACGATCTGTGCTTTCAGAAACATGTAAACACGATAACTCTAAAACGCAATGACTTAATTATATAAAATTTAATGTATGAGTTTATGATTGCAACTATAGCTCTGTGTGAAATCTTGGTTTCAATCGATTGACAAAAAACGCATTAAAAATGCAAATTCACCTGTGTTAGAGAGTATGTGAGTAACTTCGAGAAGACCACTCCCATTTTTTTTACATTGTTAATTATATTATTAATTTACAATAGTTTCTTTACATTAATGTAGACAAGTATGCTGTAGTTTAAAAACTCAAATCCAGTTCATAAACTGAATATTGGAGAAAAAACACGCTTCTTATAATAACATTTTTTTTTCTATTTTCAAGCTGGATTAAATTCTTAAGTTTGCTTTATGAAATTTGGTATTGTATTACTATATCATTTAATACACTATAGATAGACATGAAGTCTGAAATTTTATGAATAAGATAAAACTTTGTAAATAAAATTGGAAAATTATCAATGAATCAAAAGTTTCAAATGAAAATTTTATTAAAAACTTTCATTGAAAATACATATAAATTATGTTATTAGACAAAATCATACAAATTATATTATTAGGCAAAAAGATTTATATACATCTACATTTATATTTTACTTACATAGATTTATATACATACATTTATATACAGTCGGTATTGAAATCTTTTCCCAATTTAGTTTCTTTAGTTCCATCATTTTATAGAGTAAAGACTTGTAAAATTATTCTAAACAATAGTATTTATTCTTGGAAAAAAATCAGTATCAATTTTGCTACTTTACTTAATTATTTATGAATTTCTTTAGCATGTATATTGTTAAACAAACAACATTCCAACTAAGGGGAAAAAAAAAAACGAATTATATGTCTTCGGTTTTCCAGAATTAACACACGATGTTATTCTTCTAGGTTTTAAGGTTGTCTGTAACTGTAACCTTCAACTCTGAATCCGTAACTGATAGGATTACTGATGGAACCGGATTCCTTCTTTGCATACATCTTAACCTTTTCTTTCCCTTACCTTTATACCTCTACCTGATTTTCTCTCATGCCTTCCCCCTCTTTTAAGGCTCATGGCCTTGACCCCAGGCTCCACGAACCAATCCTGAGTTTCCTACTCAGTGTCGGATGATATCGAATGCATAAAAAAGACGTTAAAATAAATAAATGTGCAGTTTCCATTCTGTTTTAAACTCCCATTGATTTTGCGTGATTTATGTGAAGATTAAGCAAATAAAATTTTGCAATATTGAACTGTGACTTGTCTTGCATGGTTAAAGTTAAAACAAAAGATCACAACAGACATTTTTATCTATGCTGTGCTAAGATAAAAAAAATAAACTACAATAAAAATAAGGCGTATTGAGTCAAAAAAAAAAAAAAATCGAAACAGACAGTTTTTTACGAAATATAAAATACTGAAAGTAGAAAACGAAGTGCTTTCAGCAGATTAAAAGGAGAAAAAAAAATGAAATTTTTTAGCTATCATAGAATTTATTGTTTGTTTATTTTGCAATTTTATGTAATTTTATAATTTTGCTTATACTGTGGTAATTCTGCGATTTGTTATTGTATGTTCCATTCGTTCATCTAAACACATGTGAGATATTTTCGTAATATTTAAAATTGTTTTCTTTCTTTGAAGCTATTGTAAATATTATTTATCAGATTATAAAAAAAAATGCATCTTGATGAAAAATAGTTTCTTTGAATAAATGTTGAATACGGGAAAATAATTTATAATTTGTATAAGAATTCAAAATATAAATTTGTATAGAAATAGTGCATTAACAAATAAATAAATAAATAAATAAAATTAAAATGTTGGTGTAATGATCCATGAAGAGAAAAAAAAACTTTTGAAATTATTTATTTGTGTTTATTTTAATGTATATTCTGTTGAATCTAGTATTTTCTTAGTCTCTACTCAGGATGCTTCTTTCAATTTTTAATTTTTTTTTGGGTCACACTTATTAAAGAATCTATGAACTTTTTTTTATTATTGAAATGCTTATTTATTTTAAATCCTGTACAAATTTACTTCGAAAATTGTTAAAATATTCCTAAAGTCACATTTTGATCAAAGTCCTTTTCATTTTATTTTTTTTATTTTCAAACGATTGAAATCTATTATAATAAGTAAGCTAACTAGAGTTTCGATTTTTTAACTGTCCATTTGTCTTCGCTTAAGTTTAGTTAGATTAAACGATTCAGTTTAGTTAGAATTAATGTTCTCTTCCGAATCGTTACAAAAGCTATTTTCTGACAGATCTTATAATTTTGAATCATGATATATAAATAACAGACATCTCGCTTGCATTGGCAACATTGCCGAGACATTGGAAGCGGCCGTCAGCTACGATCCTCCCACATGTCGTGTGCAAAATCCAAGTTGTGACAAGAAAAGAGCAGCGTTCTGCTCGTTGTTCATTGTTTCTTCACCGTGTAACGGACCTCAATTGTGTAACGGACCTCAATAACTGCACAGTACGTGCTGTATTCGCACATTATTCTTAGGGTATTCTTAATGGTTTTTTCAAGTGTGCCACAGTAAAGATTTCAAAATGGATGATAACAGAAAAAAGTTATAGTGACTATGGAGGAATAATTACGCGCTATACAGCGACTAGACTCTGGTATAACAGCAAAAACCGGCTACTGCTTCTGTGAATCACCGTTCACATTTTACTCGGCTTAAGATAAATGGGGGGGGGGCGCTGAGTACTCTATAAGAATTGAGAAAATACATATTATTATAATGAATTTTGATATAAAAACTTTGTCTTCTAGTATTGGTGAGCAAAGAAATGAGTTCATAGAACTCCGGCCTGCCGTTCCGCCACATTAGGCCGAATACTCGGGAGTGTACTGTAATTCTGGATGTAATATAAATCGGGGGGGGGATCTGAAAAAATGTGTATAATTGATTAATTTATTCTAAAATTTAAAAGTGTTCATTTTTTTTTACTTATAATAATTTTCGGTAGTTTAAAAAGGAATTTCTTCTAAAGAAGTTTTTTTCTCTCATCTTCTTCATACATTTCCACAGTATACGTGGCGTCATCTTCCAGTAAAAAGAAACAAGCAAGTTTTTTATGGAATAGCACCTCTCGCCATAAATCGATTTAGTCCAAAATTTAATGAAGAACGATCATTTTGATGTTTTTAATAATTACTCTTCCAAAATAGAACCCATCAAACGCTTAGTCCTGTAGGAGAAACGAAACTAGACAGTTAAGTGAAATGTATTGTCAAATCAAAATATGGGTAATAAACAGTGAAACGGAGATATATTTCAAGATTTTTTCCCAAGAGAATGAACTGTCGACAGCCACCAAGAAGACAAGAGAAACTGTTCACGCCATCCTAAATAATGCATTATTCGAGAATCGTGAGTCGTCTGACCCGCAGGGTATTGACATTTACGGCGGCGTTGCCCAGAAACTATACGCTGCACGAAAAGCATTCATGGGTACTTTACACCCCCCCTTAAAACGTTCTTTTTTTCCATTAGCTGATGATTAACTCCTATTTTGCCCTAGATCAGGCTTACAATGCGGTCACGTGAAGTGGAATTCAGTGCGGTCTTCTTCTACGTAACAGGCGAAACCGACACGATTTTATGATCAGACCGAGACTGACAAGTTAATTTTCTAAGAGTCTGTTATAAAAGATTTGTTCCTTCTGTAATTACATCCATTATCTAGTGTTTTTCCTACAATTCCCAGATGCCCAGTGAAAAAGATTATTTATCAATTACGACAGATACTCCTTTATAGTTAAGTTCTTAATAATAGATCTCGCAAAGATTGACATATTTTTTTTATAAGCAATTAGAGTAAAAACTCCGAACTTTTATCGTCCGTTACTGATTAATTAGGGGGTTCGGGAAAGTAATACTAGTAATTGTAGAGAACAAAATATAAGGGATTAAATTTTAAAAACAAGTTACAAAATTTTGTATTCTCAAGTTAGTGTGAAGCATAAAAATAAACTCGAAACTGTACTCGGTATTAACGTGAGAAAAGTAACAAAATTTCATTGTTAAAGCTGTAAAATATTTAACCCTTTTTTGCATGTTGATGAAAATTTCTATCATAACATTTAGTGAAAAAAAAAGTACTCAAAACAGGTAAGATTGGTTGTTGCTGGCAACTTTTTTCACGACTATTGCGTAGTAAGGAACGTAGCTGTAAAAAAAAAAAAAAAAAATGTCACAATTATTATAGCGGGTTTGAACTTGTCATTTCAGTTGTTTGTTGTGGTTGGAAGAAACATACGATTTTCTTGAATATTTTTTATGACTAATCTGAATTTTTTTGCTAATGAAAGCTCTAATGAGTGGAGAAAATTAGAAGAGAGGTATATTGGTGATTTTGTTCTGGGCTTAACATGTACATTTGCAGGATGGTGGATATTTCAATCATAGTGTTTTTTAATTATTTTATATTATATATTTATACTAGGATTTTTTAAAAATATTTTTCTTTTAATCTAGGAATGAATTATAACACCTTGATTTATTTCACAAAAAAAAGAAAAGAAATCATGCAAAGAAAGGTTAATAATTTTCATGAATTGTTGAAAGCAGTGTCATGCATGTATTGCAAACAGAAAAATGCAGAAAGTTAAATGCAGTTTTAGATATGTGAAAATGATATGTTCTTACAGGGTCTAACTTTATTATTCAACTCCACGAAACAGTCCCAAGAATTGAAAAGAAATTGTCTTTCATTTGAATGATTGATTATCGAAACAAGTAATTGTTTACTTTCATTGTAAATTAATGCAAAATTGTTTCAATATTGTTTTAATTTGTTAGAACGTAGCACATTATAAAAAATGGAATTAAATATATCGATAATATGATTTACAAATATTTTTATTTAATTCGAGTTGTTTAACTTTTAAACTAATGTAATCTCTTAATATTATTAATATTATTAATGGCCTGGTGGTAAAGCCTCGGCTTCGAAACCGGAGGGTTTCAGGTTCGAGACCCGATTCCGCCGAAGAACCGTCGTGTAAGGGGGTCTGTTGCACTTTAAATCCGTCCTGACCAAACGTCCTCCCACTGGTGTGGTGTGGAGAGGGGGGGTAGTAGAAAGCAGTAATTAAGTGTTCAGCTTAATATATAATAATACCTCCAGTGGAAAGCAGTAGTTAAGTGTCTAGCTTAATATATAATAATACCTCCAGTAGAAAGCGGTAATTAAGTGTTCGGCTTAAAATATAATAATACCTCCAGTAGAAAGCGGCAATTAAGTGTCCAGCTTAATATGTAATAAGCTCAGGTGTCATCCTCGTCATCTGACCGCGGTTCAAAATTACGAGGTCCGTCCCAAAATAGCCCAAGTGTTGCTTCAAACGGGACGTTAATATAACTAAACCAAACCAAACCTAATATTATTAATGAAATTCTTTGAGCGAAATAAATGGCTTTGGAGCGGGGAATCGGTAGTTATTACTGAAAAAGTAGAAAGCCTCATTAAAGGGCGTGGAATATAATTAATATTGAAAAACGATGGTTTTGAGTGATCGAAAAGGGTTACCTATTATTGAGGATGTTTTTTTTTTCATTTAATGCCTAATATTTTCTGATTTTTCTACCATCATTCGCTATCATAATTTAAGACTGTTTATGTACTCATTTATAATTAAGATTATAATAAATGGCTTTTTCACGTATGGTTTTCTGGTCGTATCAGTAGTGATCAGTTCAAGTTCGTTTTTATTGTGAATGCTACAACTATAATTCTGCCTGTTATTGCAAATGTTATGTTTATAATTCCGTTCCGTTATTACAAATGTTAATAATTCCGTTTTGTTATCACAGATTTATGATTATTATCTTGTCTATTAAAACAGATTTTCCTATATCGAAAAGATATCTGACAGAAAACAGTCGGACCTCTGTATATCGAACTTCTTTTGATGAAACGTTTCGCTGTCATAATAAAAATACAGGATTAAAATTTAATATATCGAACAAAAATTAGCATGTAAAAATTAATATACATCTTTTGCAGTCAAAAATTTCTCATGGATTTCGCCTTTTGTAGGAAAATACATGTTACACCAATTCTCGCTGCTGTAAAGTTTCATAAGCTTGGAAGTTTGTTTACGAGAAATAATTAACAGGTGGATTATATGTTATTCTGGTCTCCTGTTCTTTAAATCCCTTTCCTAATTTTGGACGATATTTTTTTAAAATTCAGTTTAGCATTAGATTTCTTTCAATGATCATGCTTGCAATTGAAAATCTTTAAGTATGCTGCAGCTTAATAATACCTCCAGTAGAAAGCAGTAATTAAGTGTTCAGCTTAATATATAATAATACCTCCAGTAGAAAGC
>JAPMOR010013891.1:147643-163156 GCA_026543865.1 Argiope aurantia
TACATTTAAGAAAGGGTTGTTGGCGCAGCGTCTTAGAAATCTAATACCATATTTTGATTATGACTGGTAGAATTCGAATCTTGATAAAAAGAATTAAAAAAATTGTCCGTAATCTATCCAAAAAAAATCTGAACTCGATCGCTGTCAGACAAAAGAATTTAGTGAACCTAAAAATGTCGAATGGAAGCACGCCACCTCTATAATGAAATTTGCATAATGAAAATTAAGAATAATTTTATGCTATATATTATTTATTATGAAAGCTAAACTTATACTTTTTTGCAGAAACGGGTGACTATTTTGGAGTTATATTAGATCCTTTTCTTTCGCTTTCACTTTATTCATATTCAGCAACATATTTTTCTGATGTGAAATTTCATTCTATTAAAATTTATTTTTGAAATTATTATTTTCATATGCAGCAACCTTTTTGATTTTTCAGATATGGATTATTTCGTTTTGCGGAGAATTCGTTCAGGCATTTTATTATTATCATTTCATTATTTCTTTGGTGATACTGTACGAGCGACTGCAAATTTAACTAATATTATTGATGACCGGAGCACCCTTCACAGGCACGCGAGTGAGAAGTCATCGGTTCACGGGAATTATAACTGTTCAGACGAGGGTTTCGCCATGGTAGGAATAATTCCTTGGTGATTGAGAACCGAGAGTACTGTGAGAACTGCAGTTTACGTTTATTAATTTTCGATTTAAAAAATTGTATTGAAAAGGAAAGTACAATGACGATGATAATAAAGGAAATTGTAAATCTTTAACGCTTTATTATAACGCAAAGCAACTTTCCTTATGAATATATCTGCTTATATTTCTTGTGCGAAGACATCATTGCGGCAAATCAATAAATACTTCCTTTTATTTATGCCATTATGTGTAAAACGATTATTCCCAAAAGTGAGGAGTGGGTGTTTTTTTTTTATTTATTTATTTATATGTTGTACCAATAGGGAACATTTAAATCTGAAAGGTAAGATAAGTGTTTTTTGTAAAGTGCTTATTTTAAATCTACCTAACATAAAATTCTAGTATGCTTATGTGCTGGAAGATCAATAAATGCTTCAGATTTATGTTTTTCCCCTTATTCATACCGCTTCGCCTGACGCATGCTTATTCTGTCATTGTATTAGTCAGACTACTTAAAAACTGGAAGTAAGATATCAGTTTCTTGTAAAATGATATCTTGTGCATCTGGTTAAAATAAAGTTGTATCATCTCACCAGATTCAATTACCCATTTTTACGTTTCATGAAGTTACTAAGGTAGAGGTTGCATGCTTTAACAATAGACGATTATGATAGTGGAGATTATGCACTTTTAAATATATATATATATATCTTAATCTAATTTAAAACTCAATTAATTTCCTAATTTAGTCCATATTAACTTCATTCTAAAATGTTCTTTTTTTTACGATCCAATTTCACTTTTTTTTATTGAATTAATGTTACACGCTCTCTATAAAAATGCTTACTTCTGCAAATTCTCGCGCTCCGTGTAAAGAGATAAAAATTATTAATGCAACATTCTTTTAAAGATATCTAAGTTTCCCTATTCTAAATCTATATGTGTCAAAGAAATCCTTATCGAAATCTCATTGTAAAAACCGTCGTAGAGAAAATTTCGGTCTCTTTTGCGCTAGTATCTCGATGTAAACGGACGTCAATCAAAGCTTCTTGTACATAAATTATACCTCCCGGGATGGAAAAAATCGAAGTTAAAAATTCAAAAGTGTCTTCTTTTCGGTCATAAAAATATGTTTACACATGTGTGTGTGTGTTTAAATCCACTGCCCGAAAATATTTTCATGGCAATTTCTATTCTTTTTTCGTACATTTTGCGGATTTTTCGCGTTTGCCGTGCCACCCAATTCTGTTGGTGATTCAGAACCACTCCTGTTTTTATGTTTCATTAATACTTTCACCCTCACCGCTATTTCTCTTCTGAAGAAGATACGATTTTTATAATCTACATAATTCTGTAAACCTTTTTAGTTTAGTTATATTAACGTCTCGTTTGAAGTAACACTAGGGCTATTTTGGGACGGACCTCGCAATTTTGAACCGCGGTCAGATGACGAGGACGACACCTGAGCTGGCACCCCCCTCTCCACACCAGCGGGAGGACGTTTGGTCAGGACGGATTTAACGTGCAACAGACCCCCTTACACGACGGTTCTTCGATAGAATCGGGTCTCGAACCTGAAACCCTCCGGTTCCGAAGCCGAGACCTTACCACCAGGCCACCGCGGCCTGTAAACCTTTTTAGAAGGAATTACTTATATGTCACATCGTTCGAACCAGCGGGAATATTTTTCGCTAAACTATTAAATTATTAACTCGAACTAAAATGTTATCCCCCACCTCCCGCAAGAAATTATAAAACTTGGGTAAGGCAGAAAATGCCTTGCATGGCATTGGCGTATACTGTAGTTAAGAAATATCAACCTTTGGCGCGAATTTAGCATTTTTACTGAATGTATTGTGTGATCCTTGGAAAATTTCTTTTGTCTATTATTCCCTGGTATGCGGTAATAGCATCTGAAGATAGAATTTGATTTTAGATTCGGTTTTTCCAACTGACTGCATTAAAAATTTGACATAAAATTACATTTGCAGTCTCAAAATCATGTACCAAATCTGATGAATTTTAGTCTTTTTGTTTTTAAGTTATCACGTTTACGTGTTCGCGTTAAGTACCTTCAGACCGATAGACGGTCAACTCTTTGCTATATTTGGCGCACAATTTGATATCTATCTACTCTACAGATATTAAATTTGTGTACCGCGTTTTATCTATATCTATATCTCTTCATTTTATAGTTATCTTGTTTACTTATATTCGAGTCGGTGTCCTTGCATAGGGGTAGCGCGTCTTCCCCACGATTTTTACGTCCCGGTTCGGGCATGGTTGTTCTGTGTTCTATATGTGAGGTGTGTGAATGTGTCCACCCTCCAGGAAAAAGGGGTTGTGCAAGCGATACGACGCATGAAGTAGCTAAATCGTATTCTTGGCCATTGTTGGCGCTATTGAATAAACAAGAGATGCGCACTCGACTTAAATCGCTGACAAATAACTGTCAGCGGGCTTGTAAAGTGCTACAAGTCACAACACAACTTATATTTGAATGGTATAACAAACAAACTTCCTCAGAACAGATTTTTCTTAAAATATGATACAAATCTACAAATTTGGTGAGAAAGACTGTATATTTAACATCTTTTGTCTAGCTCAAAGCATTTTTGCATTATCTTTGAGGTAGACAGACATAATTTCAAAAATATGTTTTTTGAATTCAGGAAGATCTAAAATGTGGAATTACATCTACTCTTCGTATACAAGAAAATAGAAAGAGATGCAAAGAACTATTTTTTGGAAGTGATTTTTTATTGTATATAAAAGCCCAGTATTTTATTTACTGCTTTACTCTTTTTTATATAAAATATTACTATTTTTAATGTTGTAAATGGAGCTGTTGAACTCTACATAATTAATTTTGTTGTTTTAATTTTCATTTATAAATTATTTTTGTACACACACACACACACACACACACACACATATATATATGTATGATAATTTAAAATTTAATTTAAACTTAATTAATTTCCTAATTTTTAGCTTAATTTAGCCCATATTAACTTCATTCTAAAATATTATCTTATTTCCTGATACAATTCCACTCTTTTTATTTACTTAATTCAACATGAGTGCAAAAATTGCTGAATCAGCTAAAAGCCGACACGTTCCCATACTCCGAGTGAAAGGATAAAATATTACTGATATAAACAAATTACACTAAAAGTTTCCTGTGTTTTCCTTATTTGTGACTGACACGTGTTAGAAATCCCTATTAAAATTTATTAGTATATATTGAAAGGGATAAAATTTTCATTAGCTTTTCCTCATTTCGTTTTGTGTCGTTCTGTGTTGTGCTCGTCGCTTCTGCTTGTTTATAATTCGTGCCACTCAGGTTGCAATAAAGAAAAGTTAAAAAATAGAAAGTCTCTTCCCTGTCTTCGAAATGCCTTCTGATTCAAAAATTATGCTTACATATATATAATATTCTGATTATAAGTATCAATATATATATTTTTTAAATATACATTTTCTGATTATTTTCTTTTAATGTATCTTTCTTTTATGCATCAATAAAATTTTCAAAGTGTTTTGAGCCTATGAATTAAAATTTCTGTCTAACTTTCTCACAAAATACTTTTTCCTTCTATTTGTTTAAGGACGAATTACATCATGCAAGGGTTACTTGCCATCATAAGATATAGGAATAGACGTGTTCGTGACAGGTTTGGGTTCCTTGCCAAGTTGGACGGCGATCAAAGGATTCTAATTATTGGAAATATGTCGCGCGTGACTAGAGAGTTTTGAAACTGTTTATTTTTCCTCTTCTTCTGTTTTTTTCTTCTTCTTAAATAAATAATTTAAAAATTAAAGAAAAAAAAGCCAATCTAGTCATCCTCCAAATTTTGAGAAATTTGGATTTTTTTTAAAATCAAAATGCGAGAGATTTTCTAATTTTCGTGTTTATGTTAGACGAATATGTTGCAAAATCTGTTATTCGACTGCAGTTTTGTTCCATAAGCTACGTGAGGACTATTTTGAGACAAACCGTCTAATTTTAAATTACGATCAGCTTACAAGGGAAGTGTCAGAGACGGCACATCACTTTTCAAGCCTTCCACTTCATTATCTTGAACAAGTTGACATTTTAGCTGGTCCTTGATCATTCATGTCTAGAACCTGCTATCTTTCTTACTGGAATTCTATGAAATCAGAAATATTTATACTATTAAAACGTAATAATTTATTATTATTATTTCTAATATTATTGTTTTCATTGTTTTATTTTGTGTATTTTCTCCTCACTATTGAATGTTTTTACTTTCTCGTGTACGAAGTATGGAGAAAGTGTTGTAATCGCCAAAAAATTCGAACCCAAGATTTTAACATATCTCCATGTTCCAGAACCTTTCTGAGTTCTAAAAACACTTTTTTGGAATTTTATCTGTCTGTCTTTCCGATTATCTGCGACAAAAATAACTCAAAAATGCTTTCAGCTAGAAGGATGAAATTTGATATATGGCTTTCATATCAGATTTGTTGTTTTCTTTCAAATATTGAGCAAAATCCGTTCAGAGGAGGTTCTTTCCGATTGTTCGAATATACGTTAACGAGATAACTGCAAAACGAAGAGAGCCAGATGGATGTAGTCTCCCATTTCTCCGACACTCATCTGGAGGAGCGTCTCTAACGAACAAAGCACGCGCATCGGGTATGTAATAAAAGAAAAGTGGGGAAATTTAGAAGGAAGGAAGGAAGGAGTAACACACACTTAATGCAAAAAGGAGAAATTTGGCAATAATATCCATGCGATTTGTCCGACCTCGCAACTTTGTTAAACGGACATTTGAGGCTTAGAATTCTGGAATTATATGAATATTTTGCTCTTAAATTTGCGCTGTAAGATTAAAAATTCTTTATTTGCAAGTTTCTGCCGAACAGCAAATGTATAGGGAAAAAAATTATTTACTTATTTTTAATTTGCATTTAATGTACATTTTTAAGTTTTGAACATATTTATTGAAACATTGAATATACTTATATGAACATTGTCTTACCCTATGTTGTGACAGTAAGTATCTTTTCCCCCCTGAAAGATACAGTGTGAATTCCAAAATTAAATTGGCGTAATACTTGTGACATTCCCATGAATTGATTTTATTTAATTCGCCATTTTGGAAATCTTACATTTTATCTCATTCTCATTTCTTAACCAGCATCACTGAAAAAAAAATCTTCGTTTACAGAAAAGTTTCTGAGAAAGACAGATTGATATTGCTATCAAAATTGAAAAAATAACAATATACTGGCGGAAAATAAATCCTAATATTAAGAAGTTAAGTGAAATAAGGCATGTGTAGGACGTGTTTGTGCATCTGAATAATGACACCTATTCAAAATTCACGTTAAAGGAATAAGAATGACGTTTATAGTTCCAATCTGAACGTGCAAATCATATTTGCTTTAAATACTCGATGTAAACTTGATGAGGATTATTTATTTCGTTTAGGATTAGACGTTGGGAATTGGACGAAAAGGCCCCGAACGAAGTTACGGAGGTCGTCCGAAGCATCTGGATATCTCTCCAAATTCCTCATCTTTCCGTTAAGCGTAATTGATTGAATACTCGAGACGCGTGCTTTGTTCTTTGGAAAATTGTGGAGTCAAGGAGAAAATTGGGAATCTGAGAGCTATCAAATTATATCAGAACATACGACTAAAGACCTCTTTTCCGGCGACCTGTGCCAGCCTTGAGTCTGGCACATTTTGCCCTCTTTCCCTCCCTAGGGTTCTTTGATGTTTATTCATTTTACCGACAATTTGATGGAAGCTTCCGATCGCCGTCCGCCGGAGGGGATTGTCCAACAATGGGTCAGTTGGCAGATTTATGACCAAATCCGTAAGGCCACAGGTCATCGGAACGGAGCTCAAGAGACTTCAGCTTTAGAACACGGAGTGATGAACAGTTTTAGGGGGGCATAGGAAATTCTTCTTATACTTGAAAGAGAAATTCGGGCATTCCAGTATTCTAAGATACTTGAACTAAAAGGATCATGAGAATGTGAGGGTTACTGGACAGACATCAAAGAACCTGGAAAACCGCAAGGAGGGAAAGTGTGATATGTCTGTACAATCACGGGTCGTTGGAACACAGCTTTAAAGTAAAGAAGAGACCAGTTTCTGCAGTTTACTGAGTTTGAACGAGACCATATCATAAAATACGAGGAATGGGTCTTTTTTTCCGATACTACCGAAAAAATAGACAGGGATGTATCCAATGCATATGGTTGTTGACAGCAATGATCAGGGGTGGACCATCGCCCAGCCGCATGCCGGCGAATACTGAAGGATAACTACCAAGTTCTCAGCATTATCTGTGTGCATATTTGCATTCCAAATCTTTGCGATGACAGCGGTTTTTAAAGTATTTCCATTTTACATTTGAAAGAGAATCTCAGTGTGAAACGACGTATCTTAACTTGTGACTTTAAAAGTTTAATCGAATAAATATGTTACCTAGATAAATATTTTACTCAAAATGTATTCCTCTAAACTAACTTCTTTTGGACTTTTCATTACCCATCAGTGTAATTGTTGTCTTAATACGAATGCAATTTATCTCATAATATTTTATAAATTTTGCGCGGGATATTTTGTCCAATTAGACTTAAAAGCATTGTTTTTAGCTTTTATATTAAATTCTTTCTGATAAATTATTTTTTTATTAATATATTTTGCATGGGCTCTGTGATTTTGCTGCCTATAAATGTGGCAATTTGGGAAACGGTAATTAAAATTCAATATTTTTTTTCTCTTTTGTTTAATGGTTTAAATTGTTTAGTATTTTAAAGTATTAAGGTTTCCATGATTCTTTAAACCTTCAATGAATTCGAAATATTTAAGAATATAAATGGCTTTAAGTGCCAAAACTGTGAGTTCAATAATAGCGAAGTCAAATGTCATTACTTAAAAATGCAAATAAATGCCAATTCTAATTTCGTCCTCTGCGTTTCGAAACGCGTTGAAGCAACCATGAACAGGCAGCTGTGCAAACTTTAATA
The DNA here is from genome assembly GCA_026543865.1 of Argiope aurantia. NCBI lineage: Eukaryota > Metazoa > Arthropoda > Arachnida > Araneae > Araneidae > Argiope > Argiope aurantia. The sequence continues at coordinate 155,302 of JAPMOR010013891.1, forward strand.
TTTAACTTAGACGTTGTTATTAAATAGAAACGTGTGATGCGCGTGGATTAAAAATCTTTATCTTGGGTTGATCAATCTTTCTCTGCTTGTGAAATACTCGGAGAATTTGTAGCGGAAAAATAGCTGTATAAACTTCATTTCGTCACTTTTCGCTATCGGATGATGCTGTTCTGGTTCAGCAAATATTTCGCAATGAAACTCTGTTCATAAAACACGTGAGACTGGAATTAATTATGTGTTATTTTCGAATAGACTGTGAGATTGGCATGAATAAAATGTTATTTTCGATTGGTCTGTGAAATCGCAATTTATCATATTTTGTATATGCCAAAAGCATATATTTTTAAACGTTTTTTTAAAGGGGTAAGATGCATCACGTACGTGACTCAATGATTTAAAAAATTTTTAATCAAAATTTTCAGAAATGGACAATGTCATGTCCGCTCAATTAGTGTCCAACTGAAATGGGTAGTAAGAAGTTGTGAACACGTGCACAATTTTTCGCTAATAAATAGAAAAAAATTAAGTAAATTTCAATTTAATATAGATAAGTTAGTTTTAAAAAATAACTTACATATTACAACTTGTGCGATTCATCTTTATTTGTGTTTGATTCATGTAGTTCTAATGTCTGCTTTAAATGCTTATATGCATCTTCAAATATCAGATCTATCTCTAAGGATTAACTTTTGGAACAATAGAATAAAACTTTTCTTAGAAAAAAAAAACTAATTCACCTCCCTGGTAAAGAAACATTGAAGAAAAAAGAATGTGATGACATAATTAAAAATAAGTAAAAACAAGAAGATTGGAAAAGTGGGAGAAAAAATCCAAAGAGAAAATGAAGAAAAAAAGAGCGAAGAAAACGATTTTAAACTAACATAAGGATTCTGAAAAAGAAAAATGGCAACAAGCGTACAGCAAGTCAAACCATGTATTGCATTAATATCCTGTTATGAAGCATCAACTGAGCTATTTTGAGAGTAATCATGGAATTTTAAATTGCGTTCAAAGGGCGAATATGACTCCCCTCTGCCCCCGACGGATTTCAACCCCCACAGATTTAACATGCAGCTGGTCCACTTGCATCTGGATTCGAACTCAAAACATTTCAGCTCCGAAACCATGACATGATGCGAAGAAGATGAAATCTGTATCTTTTTATCCGTTTTTATTAAGTTATAAATAGGAACCTTTACATAAAGGTAACATAGAAAATTTCTGTAAGCAGACAGACGAATTGTTTAATTATTTTTCGGGAAATTTGCATACTGTTCGTTTTAGAATCCTAAGACTAGCACTTCTTGAAGATTGTACTTCGATAAGGGGCGGTACGCAGAAAGGTGAGCGGTTATTACGGCTCCTAATTCCGCGAATAATATGAGTTCACCCTATTACTAAATGTAAACATCTCCTTCTGTCATCTTTCCTCTCACTACCCCCCCCCCATTCTTTTTTTATTTTTGACGAAATAAACGGTTCCTGGCTCTTGCATCAGAAGTGCCGAGGGTTTCTGAATCCGAAATTGAGCTGTAATAACTGTTATTGCATAATAAATCGTCTACAAGATTAAACATGCAAACGCATATTTAAATACTAATGTTGAACGTCAAGATTCATATTGCTACATTAAAAACTGTTATAATAATCTCATATTACTATATAAAAGTGACGGATAGGCAAATCAGTAACATGCCGTGGTTTGTATGAAAAAAAAAAAAAAAAAGACTTAAAAAAAGATCTTAACCTCACAACCTTGCTGGATTTTCACTAGAAACTGCCGACATTATTTTTTGAAAAAGTGATAACATCGTAATTAAAGTATTAGAAAATTATAACTTTTCACTATAAAAAAACGCCAAGAGACTTTGTCATCTTTTTGTATAAATCATCATCATAGTTTTACCAAACCGATTTGACTCTGGATCGAAATTGACAAAAAATATTCATATAAAATCTTTCTTCTTTTTTCTTTATCCCCCTCCCCAGTTTATTAATAATAAGTTAATATCCTAAGTAATACCTTTTATTATCTAAACACAAGCACTTACTAAGTAATCTCATTGGCATGGCATTACTATATTCACCACTTATGTCCGGAGGTTAGGAACCTTGAGTTCAAGAACTTCGTGACACTCTCCTCAAAGCGGCATATCAACAAATACTAATGTTATAAAACATAAAGCTTAAAAGGAAAACAAATACAAAGGATTTCAGTTTAATATAAAAAAAGATTCCATGAAACTTAAATATCAAACCTTCACTAAACTCTGAAGAGCATCCTATAGTATACATTAATATAAAATAGTTATATTTATGGGATATAATTGTAATCTCTAGCAAAATTAGGTGCATTTTTTGGAATCGGATGAACAAACAGAACCCCCCCCCCCTCCATTTTTTCTGATTTTAAAGGTCTTAGAGAGTTATCAAAATAAGTTGGTCGAATTTTTTAGCTACTACATTACTTTTTATTTCTTGATTTTCCGTAAAATAAAAACTTTAAAAAAAATTACAATTTTTTTTTCTGAAAATTAATTATGACTATACAATTTCCTCAGTCACTGGAATATACTTAAAATTCATAAACAATTTATTGCGAAGTGAAGGAAAAAATTGCCATCTGTTGCCTTGTAAAGCTGTTCTAAGTTTCCTCATCTGAGCGTTGCCAATTATTTCGATAAAAAAAAAAAGAAACGGAAAAGAAAATTGTTTGTATATTTTCCGCTTATTTTTGTCACCCCCCTCCCTCTCTTTTTCGGACCTCCTCTTTACCTCGTTCCTCAGTTGTAGCTTCTGGTTAAACAGTTCCCTCGCGACAGCTGGCCCAAAATAATTCATTTTAGAAACGAGATTAAGCACTTTTTGATTGTTTTATCGTGTTCCTCCCCAGGAACATACACTGTTTTAATAAGGCTTCTCTCAACTTAGCCGGGAAATGAATTTATGTGGTCGTTGTTTCTTTTGGTTATTTTTTTTAAATTTCATTAGAAGCGCTTGTGTTACTGTTTGCTTTTATTAAAGGTTTGATTACTAAATAACGTGACGTGTTTAGCTTAAATTTATTCTTTTATTCTTCTAAATGGCATGTTGGAATTGAACTGTCGTTATGGCGGTTTTCTGATGGTGTTGCAAATAGGTAGAATATATTTATTATTGGTGTTCAATAACGAAAACTATTGCTTGTTCTATTAAAGGCAGATTTCTTTGCAAATTCTGTTAAGGGGGACAGTAGACACTATTCGGCATTTTTGCGAAATTTTGACTTAATTAAATTTTACTTAGAGTTAGGAAGTTTATTAGATATATGTATTAAAATATAAATAAATCAAATTTCGTTTAAAAAATAATTTGAAACGAAATATTATCTTTAAAAAATTGAAAAATGTATATATTTTTTTTTAAATTTCAAAATATTCCAGGCAATTCAATTTTTAATTTTTTCTATTATTTTTTTATATCACCCGATATAAATTTATTTGGAATAAAACTGTGCATGATTTTGTAATTACAATTAAATGCTAATTTTTTAGAAATATTTTTATCTACACTTACTGAATTTTCAAAAAAAATTTTGTTTTCCTGAACTAAAATTGACTTTTAACTATTTAAAAAAATCTAGAAATATAATATGCATACCTTATTTTCTTTTAATATTTAATAGAAAGCTTTATCATAAATTCAAAGGAGCAAGAATCACAGCAAAGGAGTAAGAATCACAGGAATGAATCATGGCAGTGATTCGATAATCAATGATGCACATTCACAAAGTGTCGTTAAAAAATACATAAATTACTTGTCCAAGTTAGTAAAAATAATTAAAATGGTATTTTGTGCACTTTTTTGCTTCTAAAACTGTGAATTGTTTATGTAAAAGCTTTATCATGGCTTACTTTTGTTGTATTTTACTTAAATAGCATTTTGCATTCTATAGAAAGCCTAGGGAAAATGCATAATATGTGATTCTTAAGTTCCATGCTTATCATTTAATATTATATTATGATATTTTTATTTTATATCTTCCTTTTTTAACACGTTGTTCACTGAATGAATCAGCTGTGATTCATAAATACTACCAAATTAGATATTCTCTTAAGAGAAGATAAATGTTTTAATTAGATATTTTCTTAAGAAAAGATATTTTCTTAAATATTCTAATTAGATATTCTCTTCTCTTAAGAGAATATGTAATTTAGAGATAGCAAAGGAAGTCCGAATCACAGGCATGAATCATGGCAGTATCGTCAGAAAAATTCTAGTAAAAATGATGGAAATGATATTTTATGCACTTTTTTTTGCCTCTAAAATAATGAACTGTTTACATAAAGGCATTATTATGGCTTATTTTTTCGTACTTTACCTAAATAGCATTTAGCATTCTGTAGAATGCCTAGATGTTAAATACAATTGTATAATGTGGGATTCTTAAAGTTTCATGTTTGCTGAAAAACTCGCGGCATTCTATAAAGTGCTTTGGTATTCTATAGAAAGATTGCAGAGCGTTTCATACATTGTTGGTTAAATACCGCAAAGAAATTTCTCAATTACCTTAAAAGCTTAGCATTTTTTAAAGATTCTTTTAAAGAGACAAGCTACTGAAACAAAATAAATCTGCCATTGTTCGTATTCCTGAGACCCTTCGTTCTTTAACTAAAACTCTTCATTGACTTAATTCTCGTTTCTGACCGATATCGATGTTCGTGTGGGTGTGTCCTGGCCGAAAGATTCCTCTTTTACAATTTGCTGGTGTTGCGCATTCTTCCAGAGCATCTCACGGATGGGGATGCAGAGATCTCATTGGTTAGAATCCTGAAATTTTACGCACGTGGGCCAGATATTGAAGGGATGCTTTTTTTTTTGTGCGTTTTCTTTTTTTATCACCAAGAAAATGGAGTAACAGAGTCCCTAGATGCTGTCACCCGCGGAAATGAAATGGGCTCGGTGAAAATTAAAGTCGGTTGGTTGAATCTCCTTTATACACTCCCACACACAAACATAAATCTTTAGCGGCGAATGATGTGAAATGTTTCACCTATTTTCCTGTCTTTCCAGATCGGAATCTTGTTTTTTGTGAACTGAAGTGGTTAGTGGTTCTGTAACTATGTTTATTGTTATTTTCGTTTTAATGTAATTTTGAATAATATGGATTTTTTTTCATTTAATTTGGCTGAAAAATATGTTAATATAAATGAAAATTTATTGGATATTTTGCAATTTTTAATTAAAATTCTTCTAATATTTTTCTGTGAATTAAAATATTTTGGTGCTATTTTCCAAAAATGTCATCGAAAGGCACGTTTGAAATAATTTTTTATTGCTTTTCCCCCTAAGCATTTGCTTATACTTTACATTATTTAATATAAGTTTGAATTTTATTTTACTTTATTTTATTTATTTATTTTTGGATTTTTGCATTTCTTGGATTTTTTTGCATTTGCATCTGGATGTGTTGCATTTTTTTGTTAAATTTTTTTGTAAATAAAAATATTGTTGTATTTTCCAAAAAGGTCATCGAAAAGCATGTTTGAAATAATTTTTATTGATTTTTCTCCCAAACATTTGTTTATATTTTACATCATTAAATTTAATTTAGCATTTTTTTATGGATTTTTGCATTTGTGCCTGGATAATTTCCATTTTTTTAGATAATCTGCATTTGCGTCAGGATTTTTGCATTTTTTTTTCGTTAAAATTCTTCTAATGTTTCTCCGTAAATAAAAACGTTATGTTGCTATTTTCTAAAAAGGTAATCTAAAAGTATGTTTGAAATAATTTTTTATCGCTTTTTCCCCTAAACATTTGCTTATATTTGACATTATTTTATTTAATTTCACTAGTTTTATATTTATAAAAATAAAATATTATGATTGATTTTTCACTCGTTTCTCAGTGTACCAGCGTTTTGATTTTTCCTCACTTCTATATTCCTTATGGCAAAACATTATTTTAATATTTCGAAACTTAATTAAAATTTCGTCCCTTAATAATGAAGTGAATTTGAAAAAAAGATTGTTTTAATAATCTGAACATTTGTAATAATGGATATTTAACTTAAAATTAAAAATTGCAAAACGGATATAAATTAAAAAATTTGCTACTTTTAAAAGATTGTTGTTAAAGTTAATTTTTGTTAAATTTGTTCTATTTAGATCATCTTTTAGAAACAAGATGTTGAAAGTAATTGTATTTAAATGTAAATGGATTTTGGTGCGATGCAATAGAATATAGCAATATTCTGTCGTTTGCAATTATGTTTTCATATAAAAATTATATCAAAGCTCAGAAATTTTAAAACTTTTGAAGTAGTAAGCAATCTGTTTCGTTTCAAAATATTATCGTTTCCAGCTTAAAATTCTATCTTTCTCTCAATTTTTTTAATGAAAAATCTTTTTTTCTTCTTTTTTATATCATTTATAAAATATTTTAATTCTCAGATAAAAAAGTTTTAAATGGTCCCAATTTTTCACTATTACTTTTTATTTAAAATACAAATGAAGTTTTTATGAATTTCTTATTTTGTTTGTTAAAAAAAATAACAAAAAAATGTACCGCAAAGTATTCAAAGTTATCTTTTTTTTTTGCAATATATCTATGTTTTATAATTATATTATGACGATAAATGTTTTGCAATATTGAATATGAAAACCGTCTTTCAGTATAGTAATCGAACTTTAAGTATAGACAAGGTTTTATTTTTCATTATTTTCAATGTTACAGGAAATTTTCCAATTTCATTGATAAAAGAATTCGAACGAGCAAACATATTGTTAAGAGTGACAAGGAAATATGTTTCCTTTTCTTCATTTTTGCTGATAACATTGATATACACATTTCTTTAATTTAAGATGAATCTGAAGTTATCTTTTCCCGTTTCCTTTTATTTCATTAAAATTAATAAGAAATCTTAGAAAGCAGTGTCCTTAAAAGAATGAAATTAATTGTCGTTCTCCTTCAAATAACCTTTACTTTATATCTGAAAATTTGTTGACTAACAATGGAATTTTCAAAAAGTAATATAACAATGTCGTTAAAAATCCCTTTTTTATTAAAAAAAAATCTGTTTCCTCTGATTCATTCGTAAAAATTAAAAAGTCCTTTAATGGATTTTTATTATTTTGTTTATGTAGTTTGCTAGTAATTTTTAATTTTTCGAAACTCGTTTGCTGTTTATTTTATATCTGTTTTGTATGTAATATAAATACAATACGCAGCTCTATTTTATGTATACACTTAGTATGCATGAAATACAATTTTGTATGAAGTACGTTCTCTGTATTGAAACGATTGTTCCGCTTTTTCTTTCTTTCTTTTTTTTTATCCTTCTTTTCTTCTCTTTTTTTTTTTCTTTAAATTTTCAATTACAATAAGATTTTTCCCATCATATTTTTGCTTGTAACTAACTTTTCATGTTAGTTAAATCGAATCTCCCTACTGTAATAAGGTTTTATTTGTTTTTCTTTTGTTTTACCTTTTTACGAAAAGCCTTCGAAAATGCTAAAAAAATTTCAATGTTGATTACATATATTCACATATTGTGGAGTATTCCGTAATTTTTAGAATTCATTGCTGTTTGCTGTAAGGGAATCTGTTTATGTTTGCAATCCATGACTATGCGAAGTACATCAAATTTATTGTTCCTTTTTACTTTAAAAAACTATTGCACATTTTATATGGGGGAGGGGGGGTGATGAATGTGATATTAAAGTATAATTTGAGACAACATGTTATTAAATATTTCTTGATATGCGCTTGTGATATGAAGTTTGTGATAGGCTAATGATGTAAATTGATTCGGATACAAATAAGAAAACTGTTCAACCTTGTACCTGCAAATCTGTTTTACTTCCTAATTAAG
>JAPMOR010013895.1:0-14867 GCA_026543865.1 Argiope aurantia
TAATGTTACATTTTAATGAAATATTTTAAATGCACGTAAATATAATTGAATGTTAAATGTCTTTCATTTGCTGTATTAGTAGTGAAAAATGATCTTTAAACGATTCTTTGATTTTTAATTGTGACATAGGCATTTTAATTATATATGTTTCAGATGAAATAAGCCATGAAATCATTAATCTTAGACCAAATGTTAATGACTTATTATTGAGATATTTTATTATTTCAATTTTTTTATAACTTGAATACAAAGCTTTGCCAATAAATGTTTGCTATTTTTATTCGTTTTGTTTCACTTATTTCTTCAACACACATGGATTTCCTGAAATTATGCAACAGATAGAAGGACTACGATAAATTGATTGGAATTTTTTCTCGATTCTTGAAGTTTGGAAATATTAGTAACAAAAAAAAGTTCCACTGAGTGATAATATATAAATTTACACAAATTACAAGCAGTTTAAAACCAATAGTTTAGCAGAGAACCTCTATTCAATGAACTGTAGATCAAAAAAAAAGAAGAAAAATTTCACAATAACCAAAGTGTAAAAAGATTTTGAAGTACCATTCGCCAGCAGAATTGTATCACAGAACCGTAAATCATATAAATATGTTAATAGCAATCTGACGTTACAAAATAGTTAAATGTCCAAGTTTCTGTAGGCAGCTGAGTGTGAAATCGTTTTCCAATCACTGATTCAGCTTAAAGACCTCCGACAGAAAAAGATAATATTTCTATCACAAGTGAAGTATAATACTGTACAATAATTTTTACAATATTGAACAATATTGTGATTACTGAAGCCATATCTCTTACCTATTGCCATTACCTATGCCGTGTCAATAATACTGTACAATATGTTACAATATTTGAGAGGCATAATATTTTCAAAAGAAATTTCAGATCCATTCCTATTATTAGATATAGCGCTTAACAAAGTGCCCTAAGCGATCTGTTTATATATATCTTGCTACCCTGCATTGATAAGATAGGAATTAAACTATGTAATATGCATATGTTTTGAATGTACATTCTAATGATTCTTTTGCCCATGAGTATTCAATGTTTTCAGAGTGCAAGCCCATTACGCATATGATAATCTCAGATGGATAATTTCGTACATTGTTGAAAAAAGCTATCCATCGCAGCAGTTGCAAACATAAGGTTAAATTACAAAGATATTATTTGACAGTAAACAGGAAATCAATATACTTAAAAAATAGTTGTTATTATCAAATATTATAATCATAAGAGTGAGAATCGAAAATAAAATTCGATATACTTGTCTAAAATTCAAATTCTCTTTTTTTTTTTTTTCAAATTCATATTTATTTATTTCTGAATTCTTTTACAAAGCTCCCAGAAATATTTAAAATATACGATATTAAGAAAGGCTTGAATATACAAAAATGTATTGTTTTTAAATCCGACCAAATTTATTATATTTTTCCATGTGAGCATGAAAAAAAAAAATATTGCTCTATTGCTTCATCAAAATAAATTAGATAAATTCTTGAACTTTTTTTAGTGCTTTATTCAATTATACAAATTTTTTTGAACGTTCAAATCGATATTGATAGCATTAATTTTAACGTATGCTTACTGACGCTAGACACATCTGAATTCATCTCTAAAATTAATATAGATAAGTAAATAATCATAAAGATTTAAGTTAGATATTGCGTACTTGGATATCGGTTTATTATTGGCTACTATTGGCTAGTCAATACTAATAATAACGTTGTATGTTTGTGTGCATGTGTGGGTGCTCTGCAAGTCAGACCATTTAACCTACAGATGCCAAATTTGATATATATATATATATATATATATATATATATATATATATATATACCTAGGAAAGTGGAAATGTGCACATTGGGCCAACTTTTTGAGATTTGAATTAGAATTTTAATGAATTAAAAATTAAATTGAATTTTGGCGTTTTCCTGAGATAACTACGAAAAATATCGTTATAAAAATACATTTCAACCCTCTTCATTATTCTAAAAGGTGTATTTTTAATGATACCAAATTAATAGTGTTTCGAATTTTCGTAGTATTTTGGCGATTTTCTAAAAAAAATTTTTTTTTTTTTGCCTGATTTTTAACAATTGATTACATTATTATCCTGAAATTGAGGAATGTTTTCATGAACTATCTGACCGCGTGCTTTTTTTACCAACGTTGAAAGCTAAGAAAGAATGAAACCGTCCAATACGTTTGTTTATGTAGTTGGCGAGAGAGATAAAATGGTGAAGTAAAAAATTCAGCTGCCGTAAGATTGAAATGATTAAAAGTTTTAGAATCATGAATTGGAATAAATTGGTATCATTATAAAATTGATAAATTCAGTGTTCACTTTAAAGTTTCCATCACCATCCGAATGGGACGAAATTTCAGCTGCTTATACTATTCCTCAATATATTGTTAGATAGAGATGAAATTTATCCTAAAAATAATTTAGTTATGATTAAATGTTGAATTATCATTTAGATATGATTGAATGTTGAATTATCAGAAATGGTCAAAAATATCTCGACAATCCTTATGAAATGAATGTCTCTTAAAAAGATTCTAATCAACTGGCATACTGCTGATGTTGCTCCATCAAAAATCAGATAATATTTTTTTGAATATTGGAAATGTAATGATACTTTTTCTACATACATCTCCGATCATCCTATTTCAACTTAAATAAATCTTTTCTTTACATTGAAAAAGTTATGTAAGTATTCGCTTTAGAAACTAAGTTACTAAATAAATAATGAACTCTACTGGAATGAAGCTTCTTAAAATCCTAAATGAAAGTTTAATTCGAAATTTCAAAGACAAAGAGGATTGGAATTTAATTTCTAGGCATCAGAAATTCTTAAAAAATTTCATTTTGGAATTTAAAGTCAACTGGCAAAACATTTTAGCTTACCAAAAATTTTCCGAAAGATGTATATTTAAAAATGAAAAATTACTAGATTGGGATATCATTTCTAAAAATGTTGAAAAACTTATTTTTAATGCGTGGTCGCCAAGTCAATTGGGATGCTACTTCACAACATCAGACATTCAGTGATTTTAAAAGTTGTTGGAAATTTGAATATGACTTTAGTTTTTAGATATCAAAATACGAATGAAAATACAATCGAAAGTCTCAATAAATCGATTGACTGGAATGAAATTTTTGAATATCAGGATGATCGCACTTCTGTTTGCAATTAAACTAGAGAAATGGCCGGGTTTTTATAGATTTGAGGAAACTAAGACTTTCTGATGTAGAATATAATAAGGTGAACAAACTTTAGAAATTATGTTGTAGAACTAAGGAGTCCTTGAATAGATTATGAGCTTAAAAATTATATCTTTTATTTTTATTTTTCATTTTCATGAAAAATAATCACGTCTATATGAAGAGACGTGTTTGTTTTTAAACTTTTTTATGACCCTCCAATGTTTTTTAAATCTTAAAAATCCTTAAAAATCTTTATAATTCGAAAATATGTTTACATTTGTTACAAACTTTATTGTATTTAAAATCTTAAATATCTTTAAAAAGTTTATATTGTTCAATTCTTTTAAAAAATTTATTGTACTTTAAATCTTGAAACTTAGTGGCATATGGGAACCCATATTATAAGTATTTTAAATGATAAATACTATTAAATAATTAACTTTAATGTCATTTTTGAAACTAAAGCATGTAAAAAGAGCATATAGAAACGCATAAATATTCTTCCATTATTTGTAAGCTTTACTAAAGGGCTTGGTTTGAAAAATGTTATTAAAGTGAATTATTTAATAGTATTTTTCATTACAAATATCCATTATTTTAGTGTGATATAAGGGAACCCATATACTTCTTATTACTCTTCGCTTAGCTAATTGATTGAGCAACAAAATTTTGTAGAAATAATCTGGAGAGAACCCCTCCGAAAACTCCATTCAATCTGAAAAAAAAAGATGATATAAGAGAAATCATGACTGTAGAATAAGCATCAAACGGAAAGTTTTTATCGAAAATAGACTTAACTGTCACCAGATAAGTAATTGCTATGACTTGCAAATAGTAATTGGCGTTTAAGAACATCATTACGGTAATTTGTGTGAAGTGTTTAATTTTTAAGGAGCTTTATTTGAAATAAGAAATAAATAGCGGCAAAAAACATATGAAATGTATCATGGTGGAAAAGGATATGAAATGTATCATGGAACTGCTCCTTGATCCGAAATTTCCGACTTATTACATGAATTGTACGCTCGAAGCTAAAGTGTCATAACCTTAGCTCTCGTATTCCAATAGGAATAGAACAACTTCTATTAGACATGATTAATGATAAGAAAAACAATGTACTGCCAATTATTTTATCATCTTGCACAACCCTGAAAGTTGTTATACCTAGATAATACTCAAACACGAAATCATTTTTATTATCTATCAGAAGAATTGATTAGACTTATAAGCTCACTTTAATCAAAATCGGAAATATATCGATTCCATACGTCGCGATCTTTATCTCTTGAAGTTCATGTTTTGCTTCACGTTGGAAAGGATGAGAGATCAAGGTAGAAATATGTCCGCGAAATTCGCAATTCTAGTTATAAGCTACGAAACAAGAATTGTTGACAATGCGAGATTATAAAGTGTATGTAAAATATTAATTTATCTATAGAGTAAATCATTAAGAAAAAATAATCATTCTGAGAAAGAACTATTTAAACTAAAAGCATTTAACATGCATGTAAAATGCCAATTAGTCTCCGATTCATGCCGATAATTGTTTACTGGAGATTAAATCCTCTAAAGTGATTCGGTTTTGGCACGGATTGATTGATTAACAAAACAGGGGTGCACTTCTTTCTGTCAGATTAAACCGCAAAGAACAGGAGATGATAGAAAGAATTGGGCGACAAAGCATACTTGAAGAGGAGAATGTTCATAAAAGTAGATGAAGCCATGTGCAAAAGAGTATTAAAAACTGTTGGGAAACGATGTTCTGAAGACCGGAGTTTCCCATTCTGAATGAGAAATGGAAATGATTCGGTGACTAATGCTCTATTAAGTTGGGGGTTGGAGGAAAGGCAAAACATTCAAGACTGAAAACCCGGAAGCTCTCGCAGAAATCGGACATCAGAGCAGAGAGAGACGACAGAAAGAGAGGCTCTCCAGGGGAAAAAAGAACAGAACGCGTGCATTAACAAAAGGGGCAAGGGAGGAACGACTAAAACATGGAATTAAAGAGGAGGGAACTGAGAGCTTATGAAATCCAGTCTGGAGGGAATCTAAAATCATTTGGCGTTGCTCACCGTTGGGGATTAACAGCTTGGTTTTGATCCAATAACAACAACGAGGTTTGAGGCATTGAAGTCGGAAACGAAATTGGTATATATCTTCGTTTCTTTTGTTTTAACATTCTTTCTGATCTTAATGAAATAAATTAGGTGTTCCTTATGGATTTTTTTTTTTAATATAGGGACAGTCATACTCATATTTGTATTGCTGTGCAGATATTAATGAATTTTTGTTTGCTGATGTTTAGTTTGACTTGATGTTTTAATCCTTTTTTTTACAACGTTATTTTTAATTCTGCTTTGAAACTCGTTTAAAAGTGGGTGTAGCAATTTTAAATATAAATAAAATAACCAATTCATAAAAAGTTTGCTGATTTTTTTTTCAGGATTTTTTTCAATAAAAAAATTATTATCAATCAAATGTCAAAAGTTTTCCTTGAAAAATTAAATTAACATTAGCTTCAGTTTTTCAACACACTTGATGAAATTTGGCTTGTTTGCCCTTCAAAACAAAAGAATTTTCAACTTTTCGAAATCAAAAATTTGATTATCATTTTAATCAGTCAAAAATTGAAAAGGGTTTGGTATTTGTCCGTAATATCATTTGATAATAATATTCCATGATACAAATTTTGTACCGCCTTGAACTAAAAAAAAAAAAATAGCTTTGCAGTAACATCAATTTTATTTCTCTCTTATAATATCTCACTGGACGATGTGATATGCATCTGTGTTTTAATTTATTACTTTTTAAATTCGTTTAGCTTTTGTCTTTGAGATTCTAATTTGTGAATATTTTAGTACTGTTTTTGTTCGTTCTAAGAATTTTTCAGTCGTTTAAATGTTTCATTTAAGAAGTTTTCAATAAGGAAAAATTTTATTCTTTTTTTAATGTGATAATCTCCAATTGCGTTCTTGCTTTACCATTTAATTACAAAATTGTAGATATGTCATTATTGCAGAAATATTATTAATTCGATTTCATTTCTTTTAGATATTTTGAGTACGAAAAAGGAAACGAAACGTTTGCTCTTCAAACAATTCATCATCTGAAAAAATTGAGTAAATGATATTTTGGTTAGAATTAAAAACATGATACCATTGCGAGACTCAATTTTTTTCTAAGTGTTACTGCTACCATATTTGGCATTAGATTCAATGACGGTGAGGATATCTTGATTCTTAAGACCTTCTTTCGGAAACAGACGTTTAAATGTACTTTATCTTTACATAAAATTGAATTACCATCGAATTTCCTGTCTTATCAAATAACAACTATTTGTTTACATTCCATATTTAAAATTTAACAACCAGAAAAGCTCTATATATTCTGGACGTACAAGCTGGTTGACAAAGGTGGCTGGCATAATGACAAAAAAGTTCAAATAAACATTATACGCTGTTCTTTTATTAGGAGAAATGTGAAACGATTTAAGAATTTTTAATTACTGAAACTGGTTACCTCAAAACAAGAATTGTTCCTGAATATACTGGCAGCCACTTACAGGCTAACATCATTAAATATTTGCTGAAGGATTTTCTTCATTTTGGAGTTTTAGTCTATATACCTATATGAGAAGATCGCATACCATGAGAGTCTATGCTTACATTTGAATCCGGCGATTTAATCTTCCTCTCGTTATTATTATGGTTGAAGCGGTGTTAGCTCAGAAGTCGCCTCATACAGTTCTCATTTTCGTTTGGTTTAAAACAGTTCAATACTTTACAAAACAACACTATACAAAACAGTTTCTCGATACATTGTAAAATATTATTTTATTTTGTCAAATTCATTGATTAAAAAGGAAATTGTTAATAAACGTCAAACAAAAGACAATGCTTTTATCTTTATTTCGAAAGAAATATTCGTATTCTCTTTTGTAATAACAAACATTCTGTTGAAAAAAGAATTGCTATATTTCTGGTATCTCCGAACATAATTAAATCTGCAATTTATTCGATGAGGTTTCATATATTTCTGCTTTTAAATTCCCCCAGAAATGGATGGTAAAAATGGGAAAGTAGTCTAAGGTGGACAGAAGAAAATATTTGGCATAATAAGGTGTGACCAATGGGCAGAATCATCACGCCAGATCCAATGCTGTTCCAATTTAATGTATCGACACTGTCTTGTTTCATTGGTAAAATGAAATCAATCCCGATCACGCTGAAGCTCACCAAGCAGCGCAGCTATTGAGAAACATAATCGAAAAGTTTCGTCAAGTACTGACGTAGGAAGTTCAGATAAGTCCCATCGCTCAGGTCAGAGGGTGCGAACAATTAAGGTCAAAACATTTACCTGAAAGTGATTCATGGCTCCTGTATTCTATAGAAGGCAATTGACATCATTAGGGAAACCTTTAAAACCCTATAAGATTATGAGATTCCAAGTGAACTTTTTATTTCATACCACTCACGGAAATTTGTAATTATTCTATTGAATAATATTTTATCAATATTAGTTTTAGTTGTGCAGTAAATTCTTCAGAAACCTTTAAAAGATATCTTTCCTATATAAAAGAAAAACATCGTAAGGGTCTCTAACCCATTATATTAGCATATGTTATATTATTCGTTCACACGTACACACACATAACAGAAATAAATAGAATTGGGAAATAAGATAGGTTAGGGTAATGGACCGATGTTGCTCATTTAGTTAATGATTTTAATCAAAGAATTAATAAACGTTTTATTTTAAAAATAGCCCAATTCTTTGAGATGCTTGCATGTATAATAATCACAATATCTATTGATAAACATGCGAAGTATCCATACAAACGACAATGGTTTTGGGTCTTACCAATTTAATATTATTTTATTGTTATCATTTTGAAAGTTTTCCCTTAAGTTTTAGTCAGTTATTCAGTGTATAAAGATATAAATCGTGGAACGCTCCAAATCGCATTTTCGACATTCATTTGCTTTTTTCTTTTTCTTTTTTTTCTTTTTTTTTTTTTTTTTGTCAGATTTAAAGAAATCTGCTGCCGAAGCCCATCGGACACTTTCAGAAACTTATGGTTATGCTGCTACATCATATGCCAGTTGTCTCGAAGATGGTAAGTTTTGCGGAGCACCCGCCTTGCGTAGCAAGGTTATCCTCAAGATCCTTGTTGTTTGGGTCCTTGCGTCGTGAACTACCCTGATCTTTTGGGTCTAATGGTAAGGATTGTGGAAAGTTATCATGCTGGTTCCAGAGACAGGGGTGTAGGAGCGGGAGCGAGCCTTGTCATCCAATGGTAGAGCGTTCTTCAGGAAGGGGGCGGAGTCAGTCTATGGAGAAGTGAAAACCAAGAGAGTGTTCGACGACGTGATGAGTGTTTCGGCGGAGCACCTGGACTCAATGGTCCTTAATCTCCGAAACCTTATAGTTTTGCTAATTTAACCTTAGATTTATGATCTGAGCCTAGATATTTAATTGCCTGGGTAACTATTGATCTGTAAGGAAATTTGTTATTAGAGGGAAAGAAAAAAAATAGGAAGGAAAGGAAGAGATGGATAATATACATAATAATATTAAATAAAATAGCAATATAAGTAATTAAAGTGTGTGGGTGATATTTTTTACCTGCTGTTGGCAAGAGAGTGTTGATTTTGGCAGTTGAGTTGTAATATTTTGAGGCTAGGCTACTGTTCCTGGACGGCGAATCAGAATCGTTTTTTGGCGGGGTGGGTTGATCGCGACATGAGAACTCTGAGCATCAGTTTGTGTTAGGTTATTGGAGAAGTAGCACATTGCGGGGTCTTTTAATTTTAATATCAGGGGTGTATTTGCTGATTTGGGCTATTGATTCATTTTTATTGTTGTCCATACTATTGTAGAATTTAACTGATAGTTGTTTAATGGTTTCAGTGAAAATTTTATAATTTATTGCTTTGCAGATATCAACAGTTCTCATGAAGCGCCTAGCTTTACATATTGACCTGATAACTTGATTGTGTAGTTGTTGGATGATTTTTAAATTAGATTTTGAGGCATGACCCCAAACGGGGCATGCATAAGTGAGTACTGGACGCAAATAGGCTGTAAAGATAAGCATTTTCGTATCCCTAAGCATTTTTGAGTTCCGGCCTATTAGGGGGAAAAATTCACGCGACTGAGCTCGGAACTTGTCCCTGACATAGTTAAAATGTTTTTTCCAAGTTAATTTCCTGTCTAAGATTAATCCTAAATATTTAGCTTCCTGAGACCACGGGATGGGGCTATTTTTGATAGTTAGTTTTGGAAAATCTGGTTGTTTTGGGGACCTGTGAAACATTACCGCCTCCGTTTTGGAGGCATTGATTTCTATTTTCCATTTCTGAAACCAATCCTCCAGTTTGTGTAGATGTCTGTTAAGTGCTATGTGCACGTATTTAGGATTTTTGTTCTTGGCCAGTATTTCTGTGTCATCTGCGCACAAGCACAACATTGTGTTGAATTGCTTGGGCATATAATTAATATAAATTGAGAAGAGTACAGGGCACAATTTTGAGCCCTGTGAAACCCCTGCTCTAATGATTTTTGTATCCGATAGTTCTTGTTTTACCCTGAACTTTAAAGGAACGATTGGTGAGATAGGATTCTAATATACGAATCAGATAGCCTGGAATCTGATTCTCAATTAGCTTAAAAATAAGACCGTTGATCCACACACGATCGAACGCTTTCTGGATGTCGAGGAAGACAGCTGCTGACTTCTGCTTGTTAGCAAATCCTTCAATGATGTATTCGGATACTCTGACGAGTTGATGTGTCATAGTTAGGTTCGGTCTGAACCCGATTTGTTGCGGACACATTGTTTTGTTTGTGGTGCCATTTGTGTGTTGTGAAAGTTGTTAAGAGCTTCCTCGACCTTGAATTCTGTTTCCTTGTGTGTTAAATTGTTATCTTTAAATTGAGTCTCAAGACTTTCAGTCAAGCAGTTTGCTTTCTCAAGGTCGGTTTGCGCTATACTGGCCGGATCATTCATTTTAAATGGTTTCACAAAATCCCAAATATCTCCGTTTTCATTATTTAAATTTGCCAGCTTGTTAGACAATTCATTCTCCTTTAATTTTTCATCCTGTTTGTTTATCAGAATATTAAGTCTATTTGATTGTGTTTTTAAAAAGGGGCTTCTGATTAGTTGGTATAATTTTCTAATTTTATTTCTTTCTTGATTAAATTTTTTTAAAATTATGGGTCAAAGTAGGGTTGTTTTAAGATGACTGGGATGGAGTTATTTGCTTTGGCAGATTGGATTTTATGTTCAGTTTCTTCAGTTAGTTTGTCGATGTCTGTGGGAGTGTCTATATTTTTAATATTAAATATTGTCCTGATGAGTTCATTTTTAAAGTTTTTCCACTTTGTTTTGGATTTGGTGGTTTGCGACCGGGTTGTGGTCAGAGCTCATTTCGGGTAAGGATTTAATTTGGTATGGAAATAAAAAGTGTCTAATTAGTGTAATGTCTATGGTGGATGCAGAGTGCGTGCCAAAACGTGTTGGTTCATTTGGGAACAATATTTCTAGCCCTGCGTTATCCACGAAATGTCTGAGATTGATGCCTCTAGATGTATTAAGTTAGCAATTCCAGGAGGTGTGGTGGGCATTGAAATCTCCACAGATGATATTGTTTAAGCCTAATTGTATAATGTTTTCAATATCGAATAGAAATAAATTATAGTCTGATTTTGGATGGACATAAAGTGATGTGATAGTAATGGGGTCATAATTTTTAAAAGTAATCTTAACTATTGTGGCTTCTACTTGTTGTAGGGTGGGGGGTTTTATTACATGATGGGGGATATGGTTTTTAATTAATACGGCCGTTCCTCCACTAGGTCGGTTTTCGTCCTGATTTACTCTATAGCTATATTATCCTGTTTAATTTGCAATATATATTTTCTGACCGTGTCTCAGGTGAGTCTCTTGGAATAATAAGATATCGGGGTTATGCTTATTGATAAACAGTTTTAGCTCATTTAATTTTCGCCTGATCCCGTTTGCGTTCCAGTAAATAATTTTAAGACAACCAGTCGTGAACTTTGCCAGTTGTCTGTTTTGGTTTCGACTCTTTAAGAGAGGGGATTTCGATGAGAATGACGAAAAATAACCTGGAAGACCAAAAGAATTCGAAGACAGTCCATTGCAAGACTTAGTGGACGAAATGGGGAAAAGTTATAGAAAACGATGGAAAATATTTTGATTGATATATATTTTATCATTTTCTCTCAATAAATGCTTTTTTAGGGTGCAAAAAAATAATAAAAATACATGCTCGCACCAAATAATACCTAGCGTATTATCCAAAAATAAATTGAATTAAAACTTCAATACATGAGTTTAAGGCAACAAATTGTTTTTTCGACCTCGAACTCAGAATTAAAACTTTTTCTAATATCGTCAACTTTAAAACGGATTGCAATAAAATTTAATTTACGTTATGGTTATACTTTCTTTATTAAACATAAAAATAAGAATACAAAGAAAGTTAAGAGAATTATAGGATTTTTTTTTGCAGTTTCAGAAGGAAAGAAATGCATTTTGTTAAAATTTTCACTAAATGCAACATCAAGATAAGAGAATTAAGAAACATTCTACACATAGCTTTTTGTTTTCTTCAATTTTCCTTTATCGCCTTTTTGTGAGATCATTTCATACGTATTGCACATTTTTAGCCAGGTTTCTTCATGATAATCGTTTGAGTAAAGTTCTTAACGAATTGAAAAGTAAGCCTCCGTATCTTCATCCTTAATGCTGAAGTCGGAATCAGTTCAAACATGAACAAAATATCCATCATAATTGGAAGGAATCGGCTTTTTAGAAATGGTTCCTCTACAGCTCTAGAAATTGAAGGTCCTGCAGCTGATGTTGATTACCATTTCCTTCTGACCCCTTCTTTTACATGAACTCTATGCAACAGTATTTCTGACTAAACTCTGAATACTAATGATAACGGTATTTTTGACTCCAACGTTTGGTTTGGAAGGAAATGTGAGAGTTGATACTGAAAATAAGTGCTTCTCAGAGATCTTGACTCGTTTCATTACTAATGCTGTAAGAAATATACATCTGTAAAAATATTGAAAACAAAATTCGAGTCGCATTCAAACTTTGAATAGGGATTCTCATTATAGCATTATTTTTCCTACCAGTCAAAATAATTGTTACAGCCTTGAAAGAATAAAAATGGATCCCTAGTCAGTTCTCAATACTTTGAGTGTAGAACATTAGAACATGCGATTTGAAGAATGAGGTTGCAGATATACAAAAGATAAAAACTTTTCAGGATCAGATTAGTATCGTTTGCATGTGTTTTCGACAGAATCCTCCCTAGTTTACTCCAGGTATTAACTAGAATCAATTTAAAATGTTACAAGAACCTTCGACGTAGGTTCTATGTATTATATAAAATCATTCATCCATTTTATAAAATGATCTGATTGGCACGATGTCATCTCGAAATCTTTCCAGAAATCCAGAAGGAAACGCCCCTGGAGAGCTCTTTCACCGTCCTTTGTCTGCGGAACACGGTTATTGGTGTTGCTAAGCTACCAGAGAGGTTGGCGCGAGGACCGTGAAGTAATTACAAAATACGGCTTAGGACGATAATGGGAAGGTTGACGAAGCCAATATTTTGAAGAACTTTCTCTCGAACATGAAGTATCCGTCTTCGGAATAAGATCTCAAACAAAAAAAGGAATGATCCAAATTACAATGCCAGGCATGATGATATTATGAGCCTTATTGAATACATTAAACGTAATCAATCACCTCGCTGCACAGAAAAATTGGTAAAAATTCCAGAGAAAAACCAGACGGAGTATTCTCCCTTTACTTTTTTTGTTTCTTCATCGAGAAGAAGAGGCTACACTTAAGTAGTATAGCATCTTCTTCTCGATTCTTCTTATTGAATTTCACATCCAATTTAAGTATCATGGGCGTATGAGTATGGAGAAACCCTTCAAGATCACTGCAAGAGAATAGTCTGTCTTCCTTTCGACTATCACATGTTGTGATTCAAAACTTAGCGTTTCGTGCTTCGTAGAATACTAAAAAAAGCGAGTGTTAATTTCCGATGTTTACTTTGCAGCCAACTGATTCAAAATTTTAATAAAGATTAAGAATTTTAATCCCAAAAGGGTATGAAAAATTTCATTTATCTGAGTCCTTGCTTTTCTTAGTTATCCTCTTGACATACATACGAAAAAACTATATACTGCCACAACTTTGAAAAATTTGTTTCCAGAATTCATCACAAATCTAAATTTTTGACAATAAAATAATGTACCAAATTTCATCTACCTAGTTGTATTTTTTGAGGTATTTTATTTACATATCATCGACGGACAATTTTCCCTTCAACGGATTTTTGTCCAAGATTTGAAAGAAATCTACAAACTTGCTATAAAGATCGCATACCAAATTTCGTTTCTTTAGAACATTGCGTTTTTTACTTCTCAAATAATCTGAGATATATATAATGCCGAATATGAATGTTTCAAATTCAAGTAGACCAGAAACTTGAAGATTCATCAAAATATCACGACCTAATTTTTTTGGCAATTATAATGCATTCTCCTATACGAGAACGTATAAAAGAGCAGACAGTTACGGCTGTCTTCCTTAAACGATTACTGAGCTTAACAGTTTCAGTACTGGACTTAATCAAGTTGTAACTCACGTACTTTTTGAAAATCGAATTGCCACGGGATATTGCCATGTTTAATCAAGCAAATAATTTCTTTCTAGTGTTAGTATCAGCGGAATCATTTCAAGTAACATCACAGTCCTTATCATCTATCTAACTACAAATTACTTTTTTTTTTCGTTCTGTAGGATGCTGCATAGGGTCGGAAAATTAAATCGTAGAATTTGAAATATTTCGCCTAAGGATGCTTTGACAAAATTTTAACGGAATCTGCAAATGGGAACTTATCCCGGTAAGGTTCATAAGTGTTGGAAGTGTTATTTAATCATGCAGATTTATCTGTGTTAACGGCTAACCGTGTCTGGCGTTACTGCAACTCGTGCTTGTTGCTTATTTGTCGTGACGTCAGAAACGGTTTGGTATAAAATGTATTTTCTTTTCCAAGAGAGGAGCAGCAGAAAAACCACCTTCTCTGTTCATGTTTTTTTTTTTTTTTTTTTTTTTTTTTTTGCTTTTTGACCGAAGAGATGTCTTATCTTTTTCTGATGTGCCTTCGTTTAATAAACATTAATTTATTTCTATTACTCCGTAGTTATTGCTTCCCAAGTGCAAACGTTCTCTGCATAAAACATATGCTACCGTCTAAATTTCCGGTAACAATAATGTACCATATTAGACAATCAATGGCGCCAATGAGCTGCCTCTCCCTTGCTCAGGGCAACTTCTGATCTTGTGCAGATTCCTTCTCGGGCTTAGAAGGAAGGACTTTCACCAAGACCACTCTTAATAAAGAGGCTGTGGAAATTGTGGAAAATAACACCCTCCAAGGGGTTAGCTTCAAGCAGAGGTTTTATTCGTTCGAGAGACAAAGATGCCTCGTTCTTTGGAAGTGCCAAAGAGACAACACGGTTTTCTCGTATATAGAAAATACAAGCAGAAAGAACCGAAAGTCAAATTGACGATTTTTTTTT
>JAPMOR010013899.1:0-31296 GCA_026543865.1 Argiope aurantia
TAAACGTCGAATAATTTGAACTCAAAATTTTGACGAAACGCCTCATTTAAGAACCCCCCCCCCCCGAATTTCAAAAATACATTTTTTACATTATATCTGTCTGTCTTTGAACGTGGTAACTCAAAGATGCTTTGAGGTAGACGGATGAAATTTGGTATATGGACAAACGACCAAATATATATAAAATTTTTAACGAAATCCATTCACAAGAAACCTGCCTGAGTAGGAATTCGTTTACGTTACAAGTTCTTACAGATGCAAAGGACTAAACGGATAAAATTTGGTACACAGCTTCAGCATCCGCATTCTAATGAACTCTTAAACCAAATCTGTCAGAGAGTTTATCGTTAATCTATTATTTCGCATGCATGAAAATTTAATAAGTCATGAACGTAATGAAATTCAGTATGTTATGTTGTGACAATAACTGAAATTCGGTTTCAAATTTCGGTTTCATTCGATAGATAAAAAGGTAAAACATATTTGCACGAAATATTCAATAAAATTGCTAGATTCACGTCGGAAATCTGTACTTCGGGAGTTGTTCGCTAATGCCATGCAAAGCATTTACCTTCCAAGATCAATAACTTAATACGAGGGATAAGGGGGGGGGGAGAAGGAGGCTAAGACTATAATTAGAGAGTGTACGAAAAAGTTTCAAGAAGATGACCCCCTTTCCTCCCTATTGTATTTTTCATATGTAATTCAAAGAGCTTCATACATATCAGGGTTTTTTTTTTTCAAATTATTTTTCACTTTGAAAATTTTAGGAGACTGTGATTTTAACACAAACATTACTTTGCAGCCTACAGCGATTAAAAAAATATTTTGGAAACAAGAAAAGATATTCAGATAGTTAATTTTCTTTATACGTTATCATTATGCTGATTTTTCCAGTTGGCCAACGAAAAGACGTTCTGGTTTTTAAAGAAAAAGGCTATTTTGTTAAGAAAAGACTATTTGTTTACTAAAAAACGTTCTGTTATTGGATTATATGATAATGTTATATAATGAGGTGAGATATGTAAATGATGATGGTTAAATCTTTATTTTAACCCCCCCCCCCTCTCCCCAACATATTTTGTCTCGGGGTTTCTTTATGATTTCATACTGTTATGCCGTTCAGTCCTTGGGAAGTTGAGATATTTTATTACTCCACAAAAATCAGGTATCAAATGTTTACAATTACGATAAGCTGGTAAATGATGGACGTTGGTGTAAACAGGTTAATAAACTTTCAAATGCTGATGAAAGGTTTAATATTTTATTTCATTCATAAAAATAAATGGCAATAGTCAGAAAAGTATCCAATTTGTTGAAACGGAATCATCGCGAAGAAAGGTTTTGAATTTTTTCTCACTTTCGTGCAAAACTTTTGAGGGGAAAATGTGTGAAATTCGTTTAAATGCGGCCGTCCTATTCCATGTAATACTGAGCAAATAATAACTGCAGATAAAATATAGTTTTATTTATTTAGCTCTATTTCTCTAAAGTCCCCCTCCCCTTTTAGTTGTATCATTTATCTATAGGATGCACTCGCTTTCTTGTTTACGTTTCACGTAAACTGAAAAATGAATATAACATGTATTTATGAGGTATTTTAGCAGTTTTGTTGTGAAAACTGTGAGACCAGCAGTCCATTCGCAGGGTCCATTTGAATATCACGTATTTGAAAATTTCAGAAACCCGCATTACGAACAGCATAAAAGCGCTTCCGAGACTCTTTCTTCCCCTTTGGTCCTCCATCGCATGTTTGAATATCGTTAATGATCCCTTTTCAGAGTCCCCCTGTTGATTCATTATTCATAGAAGTACTCTTCTGCTCGGACTATTATTCAATATTTTGAGGTTTGTGTGATCGGCTGATAATTTAGAAGTTTTGTTTCGTTTCGTTTCATTCGAAATTAAGAGAACACAAAACCAAACCCTTCTTTCAAAGCACTACAAAGGGGCGCCGAAGAATAACCATTAAGAACATGGGGCAGTAAAAAACAACACAAAAGCGGAGAATTTTGTTGGTTAGCTGTTTATGCGTTTCCATAGCAACGTAAATCGCTCATCCCGCCTCTTTTGAGCCAAATGATATTCGGCACGAATTGATGCATTGACATCGATGCGTGCTTTCTATATTTTTAATCACGGTTTTAGTTGTTCCACGAATTTAAGTACGTAAGACGGAAAATTAGGCAGAATTTTTTTGTTATTTTGTTCCATCGTTTTTAATAAATATTTCATGAAGAGTTTTCTCATTAAAAGCCGAAGAAAGGCAGTGATTTTATATTCTTTCGAGCAGGCATTTGTTATTGTCAAAGAGAATCGTTCTATTTATTTTTCTGGTTCTGAACAACTCGAGTAAGAACTGATTTTCGATTTCTAAGAAAGAGAATTAATATATATAACGTTTGACAATTTTCTTTTCAAATGGATTTTGCCATACATACATTAACCAGCCTTTCGGTATCATCTTCGTAGGGAGGGCCTGATACAAAATAATATCTATTTTATCTGTCAATGTAATAAAAAGGAACGCAAAACACTACAGTTAATTATTATTTTTTTATTTTTAAAAACAGTAATATATGAAAATAGTCTCAATAGAAAGGTATTCTTGAATAAGCAATGGCTTTTTTTTTGTTGTAATTACATGCCTATCAGTGCAGAAATACATTTGATATAAAAGTCTACTTTTCCTTATGGTGTTTATTTATGTTGCCATCCAACAATTTCATATATAAATCTAACAGATGTATGCTTTGAGAATCACTTCGTCAATGAATTTAAACTTGAAATTAAAACTACAAATTCTGTTTATTTATTCGAACAGTGTAGGTACATACGATATCACACAATGAGAAGCTTTACAAATTTTTATTCTAATCACTATTTTTAATAGATTATTTAAGGAAAAAATAAAGAGAAAGAGGCCATTAAAATGATCTTATTTTTATTTTCCTATACAAAGCGAAAGTATTCGAATCATTGAAAAATTCGGATAAGAATGACGAATCTCCAGGTTTGGATGAATTTCGACGAATTTCCATATTTCGGACTTCTTTTGTCCAAAAAAATATTAGGTGCTTGCATGTATTTTAATCAGCGACATCTATTGGTAAACATGCGAAGTATCTATATTAACGACAATGGTTTTGGGCTTTTTCAATTTACTATTACTTTATTGATATCATTCTGAAAGTTACCCATTTAGTATTATTGAGTCATTCAGTGTGTAAAGACCCCAATCACGGACCGCTCCAAATTGCATTTTCGACATTCAGTGCTTTTTTTTTTGTTTGATTTGAAGAAAGCCGCTGCCAAACCCCATCAGACACTTTTCTAAACTTATGGGGATGCTGCTCCGTCCTATCCTGACTGGTTTCAACGATTGAAAAGTGATGATTTCGATGTCAATGACAAAGAACGGCCTGGAGGACCAAAAAATTCAAAGACAATCCATTGCAAGGCCTGCAAGAAGACAATAAATTGCATGGATGAACATAGGGAAAATATTTTGATTGTTATATATTGTATACACTTTTCTCGATAAATGCCTTTTTAAAGTGAAAAAAATGATCAAAATACATGCAAGCATCTAATACATTTTTGAAAATTTTTCTTTCACTCTGTCTGCCTGTAAACTTGGTAACTCAAAAACTCTTTGAGTTAGAAACAGGAAATTTGATATGCGGCCTTCCCATCAAATTAGGAGATTTCTGTCACATTCCGAGGTAAATTCAATCGCAGGAAGCTTGTCCATCTGACCTGCTATGCGATGCAACCTGCTAAACCTGCGCTTTCGCGTGCGTCTACTTATTCTACGGAGTGTCCGCTAAAGTGCTTCTACTCCACATTAACTTGAGAACTATTGCCACAAACTTTTGTGTCTGGGTCTCTAGCAATGTCGAAAATTGACGGAATGAGTGTTCCTCTCTCTAAAACGGTTCGATATACCTGAAAAAAGTCGGTTGCAAATTTGTAGAGCATCTTTGGCTTAAGACAAGAACCTTGTGCGCATTAATGCATTCAAAGAAGGCTTAAAATGCATATTTGTTTGTTTGCATTCACTGAGTTTGTGACTCCACAAGACGTGGACAAAAAATTAATGTTATTGTTTGGAAAACAACAACAACTAAATATACTTTTTCCCAATGGAAATAACTTCAACAGCAGGTTCCGTAAACATCGAACCTCCTATAACGTATTACTGTATTTATGCTAGCATGAATGATAAAAATTGTGATCCTCTAAAAATGATTCTTATGACGGGTCCTGTTATGTCAGCACAGTGAGTCGAATCAGGTAGTGAGAAATTGTGAACACGTGCTTTGTTTTAACTAATAATTGGAAATAAAGATGTTTCCGTAAATTTTGATTTAAGTTAAATTAATTCAAATTTTTAAAACTTCTTTTACTTATTTATTTTGTGTATTAAGTCTTAAAATTCCGATTAGATTTTTTTTTTACGAATCGCAATATTTTTAATCTCGGGATCAAGTTTTAAAATATTGGATGACGAGGAGAGCGCCTTTTAATACACTTTCGTATTCGTAGGCATTAAAAGATAAAAGTAACATGAAAATGTTACGCTTTACTCTTAACTTTAACACTGGCCAAAGCATGCGATTTAAAGATAATTAAATAATATAATAAACTTAATTATCAAAGAGAAAAAAATTGTTATAGATTATGTTTACATTAATTTTGAAAAATTGATTAAAATTAGAAAACGCAAATTAGAAATTAGAAAAATAGTTATACTAAAAGGAAGTTTATGTCATTGAAAAGTTATTTTTTTAAAACTTAGGATAGTGCAAATGTAATTTTTGTGCAATGATATGTATCAAAAGTAACGGCGAAAAAATATAAAAACGTTCTATCTCCGTTTTACCCTTTTTTTTTGGGGGGGGGGGGGGTGTCAGCAAAATTTTAATATCGCAGTTCATCTTCCTAGATTTTAAGGAATCTTTGTGCGAAATTTAGTTCAATTCTGTTAAGGACTGGGGAATAGTATTAGATCCAAAGAAACAAACAGCATTCATATATAGCATATGCAGAGTGTCTCAACAACCTTGACCACGGCTTTTATTCCTTAAATATTGATCATAGACATAATATACATAAATATATGTTAAAACAAATTTGGTGAAGGGTCAATCACAAATTAAAAGGAAAATGTTTACAGCTTCAGTGAAGATGACGCAACGCAGGTATGCATCATAAGGAAATAAAATATGCTTTATGTCTTTAGTTTTAAATACAAATTTTAAAATCTATGCTTCCTGAAAAATACTGTAAAATTTTATATCATGAATTACAGAATATAACTTAAAAATAGCACAGTCAGTGAATGAACTTGTAAAAAAAAACTTATGTAATCTTCCCTTTCAGTAATCTTTCCTTTATGTAATTTCTCCTTTAAGTTATGCAATCTTCCCTTTAAGTTCTTATTTCTACAAATTTTTAATACTTTTGAACCAATAAATAGCAAAATTATTATTTATTTATTCAATCATTGCTTTCTTTATTAATTTGAATACTACCCCTAAAACGTCCGACATGCTTTTTCCTCTTGGCGAACTCATATCCAGGCATCGAAAAGTGGTTTAAGTCAGCATTTATGTGGTTTCATATCTTTGAGACTTTTCGTGATAAAATGCTGACATTTTTTGCATAAGCTTATTAGAGGATGGGGCACATTTTACTCACTGGGAATTTTTTTTTGTACGGGTTCCATATAAAAATTTAAATGTTGTATTTTTAAATTTTAATCGCTTGAACATTTTAATGATTTCAAAACATTTTGCACCTTTTTTTACGCAACTTTGTAATTTACAATATATGTCTATGACCAATATTTAAGGAATAAAAGCCGCGGTCAAGGTTTTTGAGACACCCTTGACACACCTTGAGAAAGATTGCACATATAGATATTTTGCATACATTGATTGCACGAACTTATCAGTTCATTGTATGAAAGAATTTTTTTCTCAAGAAAATTATTTTGGCTATACGCATAGAATAAAATTCGATTAATGGTATTGATTTTGGCTCAATCAAGATTCTATTTCGGGACATCTCTCGAAAATGGAAAAAAGAGGGGTCTAGGAAACCATTGGGCGGTCATTAGTTTCATATGAAATAAATTTCCTTGCTAATAATTATCAACAATTCGAATACTTCCAACAAATGGCAAAATTCGAACAATTGCATATGCAAATTTAAATGATGAAATAATATAAAGAATATTGAAGTGGATGATGATGAAAATGATTATTGAAATAAAAATGGCGAAAGCAAAGCCTGTCGAATAAATACCGAACTAAATATTGTATCATTTAAAAAAAAATAACCTATTGAAGAAATTTTTTGTGTTGTTTTCAAAAACCATTTGCGATAATCGGGAAATTTTCAAGGCACTGCGATATATTAAAAATCTTTATCGCAACATTTTTTATTTTAAATATAAATTAGAGAGAAAAAAATAGAAAGATCTTGTGCATTGCATTTTTTTGCATAAAAACATCCTTTACTTTAAAAATCAAGATGATAAAAGGACTTTGGGAATATTTTATATAAAGATTTTAAACAGAAGAAAGTTTGAAATTGAAACTATTGTATATATATTTAAAAAATAGGCATATTAGGATTTCAGAGATTGTTAAAATTAGATATATTTTTCAATTCTTACTATTAGTTCACACTCTCCCTATATATATATATATATATATCTTGTTCAAATTTTCAATCGTTAATAATCGTTTTATTCATCCACACGTTTAAATACATTTTTTAAAACTTGTAGTGAATGACACTTGATGTTAATACAGTTTTTTAAAATATTAATTAATTTATTAAATTTGTCCATTTTCACAGAATTTCTATTTGGTCGCCAAAGTTGCCAAATCCGTCGCCAAGTTTGTCGCCATGCTCTGAGATTACTGTCGCGACACCCGATTGTAAATAATATAAGATATATATAAATAATAGAAGAAAATAAATAGGAATTCAATTAAAAAAAATTTGCCACTTAATATTGTAATTCTGTCATATGTATATACATATTTATATTAATCATAATTATTTAATAAAAAGTAACTAAATAAAATAAAAAAATGTGTTGACCTAAAAATGAATTGACTTAAATTTTTTTTAATATATATTAATTGTTTCTTTTTCATTTACGATGTTTACAGAAGTTTTCAACACTTGATTTGATGGGTGATCATTTTAATCTGGATTCTAAACATTTACCAGGTTTTAAGCACTTAAAATTGTGTGAACAGAAATTGAAATATACGAATTTAATGAACGTTTTTTAATAATTAATTAAGTAAATTAATTATTTATATTAGTTAAAAGCAAGATGATAGCTCTATTCCAAGCAAGTTGGGATTTTCCGCTAATATAGTAGCAATTAAATTTATCATATTAAAAAATAATGATAACGAAGATCTATTTAAAATATTTTTGAAGACGACACATTGATATATGCTGATTTATTCCCTTATTTGGCAAATCTTCTGATTAAACAGAGAGATCAGCAGACAGCGAACTTACCGAAACTAATCCTGATTTGAAGTCCTTTCTATTACGCTTCTTAAGTGCTTTTCATTCAATTGGTGTTGAATATTGCTTTAGTTTTACGTATGCACGGTAATATTATTTGTTGTAAAAACCTCATCATTTTTTAAAATTTAATATTGATGCCTATTAATCAAATGATAGATAAAGAAATGTACATTTAGCAAATTTTTTTTTATTTATTACCTAAGTAAAACAAGAGTTTATTAGAATTTAAAAAAATACAGCCATTTTACTAAATTTTTTCTAATTATCCTGAAGAATTCAACAAATAATCAATTTTAAGTAATTATTAGTTAAAAATTAACTATATCATCAATACCGTTCATTCTCAGATTTTAAAAAAAATGCGATTTTATTGAAATTTTCCTGTATTTAGTAGTTTTGTAGGTCAATTATATCGTTTCCTTCGAAATCAAGGCATTTATTTGTGTCTATACAACATAGAAATCATTTCCTTCTGATTTGTTGATTCTTTGGAACGTTTTCGACACGTTTTAATTAATACTTAAATTGCTAATAAAAGTATTTCGTTATATTTTCGATTTCATTACGAAAACAATATGGCAAAACAAGTAAACCATTTTAATTGGACCAGCAATTTCTCAGAGAAATGATTACAGAAATGGCGGAAGAGAGGAAGTGAAGCGAAAGTTGTCATTCACTCTTTATTTATTTTTTCTCAGACATCAAATTGAATAGCCATTTTTTTTTTGCCTTTATTTCCCAAAATAGATTTTTAATGCTATGTTGCATTGTTAAATGGATCAACTTGGTATGAAATGATTTGAAGATTGGAGTAATAGTTAAATGGTTGAATAAAAGGATTTTTAAATACTTATAAACGAGTGGAACTCTATTTTCATGATCAATTATAGTTTTTGTCGCAGTAATATTTTGTCCGCTTCTTTCTTCTTTTCATGTTTTTGCTTCTTACCTTAGGTTATTTTAGGCTCCGAATTTGTTTCGTTTGAAGTGATCAAATTTTCAGACCTTAATTAAGGACTCATACGCATACAGGGTGATCAAGAAACAACAGTAGGTGTTCGGTCTCCTGTAACGTATTATGTATTGGACGAAACATAATAAAATGTGGCCACCATATTCATTAAAGTATGCGGTTTCCATCTGTCAAGGGGAAAAAAGAATAGTATTAAAAAATGCCGATAGAGGAAATTCTAGCGCTGCGATGGAAAACTTTATTATGTAATTTGCTTATACGGGTACTTTCTGACATGACATCGAAGTAAAGAGGAAGGGTTATGGGAATTTAAGTCATTCTGCAAGAATTCATCTGTCGATTGCGTTGTCATCACGTGAACGCGCCTTATTAGTCAAGCTCTTTTATCAGCGGGATGAAAGTGCCGGTGCTGTTCTTCGTGAATACCGGCGGTTCAAACAGTTACGTAGAGGACCGATGACCATAACTAACTTACGACGAATGATTGAAAGATTTGAAACAACAGGAATTCTTGGTGTGCAACCAGGCCCAGGACATAACTATCAAGCAGGAAGAAGTTGCAATCGCCGTTATGGATCAGGCGATAGCTAATAAGCAGGGTATCAGCAGTACACGTTCAGTGTCACGATAAACAGATATCCCGTTCTCGACAGTGCAGAAGATATTACGTAAGATCCCGAAATTTTATCCGTATAAGTTAACACCCATTCATTGATGACACTGATCTGAATCTTAACGATTTCAGTTCTGTGGTTGTGGTTCTATTTCACTTGAAAGGCGTTGTGTATCAAGGATATGTTCCTGACATTCCTATTTTAGTAAATCAAATAACGTTATGTATCAGACGAATAAATGTCGATATGCTGCGAGCCACCGTCGAAAATCTCGTGTACCGCATGCAATTATTTGAATATCAAGTTGGTGGTCATCTTGAGCCAAATTTGTAAGTTGCTTTAATAAACGTTTTTCATTGGTATTTGGTGTGTTGCTATTTACTGTTTCCATTTGAAGTTATGTATTCTATTACCACACATTATGCGCTTGCAGCGCCAGGATTTCTCCTATCGTCTTTTTTTGGTATTAATTTTTTTTTCTTGATAAATCGAAACCGCATACTTTAATGTGTATGGTGGCCAAATTTTGTTGTATTTAGTCCTATACATAACACGCTACAGGGCTCCGAAACACCTCCCGTTATTTCTTGATCACGCTGTACACACAAATACTCGGCCATCTCACCCTTTCATCTGCAAAATTATATATATATATATATATATATATATATATATACCCCAACTGCCAAATTTCTTCTACTCTTTGAGATTTTGTGTTATGTATTCCTAACCTCGACTAAACTAATTAAACATTTTAATATAAGTTTCCACTTGATGGATTTTATTATCTCCCTATTAAGCGTAACATTAAAGGTGTCACCATTGCCTTTTCTAGGCACCCAGGATGATTTGAATTAAAATAATTACACAGAAATTAATGGAAGACTCATAACGTGCTTCACCATTTAAGGCCCATCCCTCCAGCAAGTACGATTCCTCATCGCAATGGGCAAAACTGAAATTAACATAACTGCTGTTCCTCCCCTTCCTCCCCAGGATAAGTGAGAATTTGCTTACTCGTATGGCAACTTCTATTCATATATTTGTACCCCCCCCCCCTCTTTCTTGTGATAAGAAAAAGATACTTTCCACTAAATTTCAGGAAATCCTTTCTCAATCTATCTATAAATTAACTATCGAATTGAACCAGGCATCATTTGAAAACCGAAGACCGAATTACCAATATCAGTTTCGGTTCAAATCCTCCCTTGGAAGGAGTTTCGTAAGATTAAGTTACATCAACTTCCATTTCTGAAGTGGAAGTAACTCAACTTCACATCATTTCTGTACTTACTTATACGTTAATTTCTTATTCTCTCGTTTCTATATACCTTCTGTGGTTCTGTCGCTACTCTATGTTAATAAAGTTTTATTTCTTTATTTTCCCCTTTCCGATATCTATTTAGATCAAGAGTTTTTAAATTGCGGATCTCATTTTTAAAATGGGATCAGGAAAGTATTGAATTATTGCTCATCTGTTAAGCCTTTTTAGAACAGTAAGCAAATAATAATAATAATAAAGTCTTGTTGCTATCATTTGGTGAAAAATTGAATTGAAATTAATATTCATTAAATTAATATTTCTCCCGCATTTCATCAAACTGTTTTTTATCTGTATTGTTTATTTCGCACTCATATATCTGCGGTTGCGAGAAATTTCTTTGTGATTCTTAAAACAGGTCTTAAAACTTTTGTCTGAAACATCGCGCGCATTAATCAAGCTTATTTATATATACGTGCTATTTGAGGAGAGGGGGGGGGGGGTATGAAACCTTGTAAATGATGAAGATGAAATCTGAGACAGCTTCACTTTCTCCAAATACACGATATTTGGCCCGTGACATCAGGTTTTACGGGTATCAGGTCCACATACACGAGAAGCAGAATCGAATTTCGAACATGAAATCCTCCGGCCCCGAATGAGAGATTTTATTGTTAGACAACCACGGTCAAAATCTCGGGTAAGGTGCATAGGGTGGGGAGAATTTTAAGAATTTTATTTTTGTAAACTTAAAAATATTGATTACCATTTTTATTCTTTCAAACACAAAACAAATATTTATGAAACTAAGCAATAAAATCTCGATTGACTAACAGGACTGACGATTAAATGCTGTAGTAAATACAAATCGTCCTTCTCATCGGAGTGTTCCAGCAAATATCGTTGAGTAAATATTTTGCGATTTGTAACGCAGTCTAGCATTAGCCGTCCCCCCGGACAATTAGCCGGAGCTTTCCCATCACTTATAAACACGAATCTGGAAACCGCAATCAAGTTTGTCATTGATTCCTGGCATCCCAGACTGCCAGAACAGGCGATTGCAGGCAATGATTTAATCCATACTATTGATTGCATCTCGGGATAAACACAGCTTCTTGTTTATTCGGCGGCAGATAATATCTGGGTGGCGTGACTGATATTAAGATTCATTAGGGTCAACAACTGACAAATTAATGATGGGATATTGTTTCTATGAAGCGATTTATTGGCTTCGATCACGGTTGCGTCTGAAGAGATGATTGGTCGCTCTATATTGAGGGGGGAAAATGCATGGCGGGAATAAAAATCAACCTTTCCTGTAAATGAAGATAATTTATAAGAATCATTGAAAATTCGAACTCGGAATTTTGACGAGTCTTCACGTTCTAAATCTCAGTGTGTCCGAAAAGCATATTTTTGGCATTATGCCTGTTTGTGAGAAAGATAACGCATAAACGCTTTGAGCTAGATGGTTGAAATTTGGTATACGGTCCTTACACCAAATTTTCAGATTTTTATCAAATTTTGAGCAAGAGGAAATCTGCCTCTTCGGCACATCGAATATAAGTTAATACGATAACCACAAAACGAGGAGAGCTAAACGGATGAAATTCGGTGCACAGGTTTAAAATCTATCAAATTTTGGGCCAAATCCAAATTAATTTCAGAAGCATTAAACACGATGACTTAAATACGTCATATAATTTTATGACTACACGTGTAATCTTATGTCAAATTTTTGTTTCAATCAATGAAAAAATGCACCTTAGAAATTTGATTTTTGGATACTATTAACCACGTAGAAGGGATTAATCGAAAGAAAAAAAACCTCAAGAATCGTACAACAGATTCAGTAAAAAAACCTCTAAATTGATGACAATGGTTAAGTTTTCGTAACTATTGTTCGCTAATGTCATACAAAGCGTTCTCTAGGATAACCCTTTTATTAGAGATTGCGCGAGAAAATTTTAGAAAGACCACTCTACCTGGCTCAACATAACTTATCCAGCACCCACCGAATGCATGCAATCAAGCTGCCCAAAGGCAAATCTCTTCGACAAAACTTGCAAATTACCAGCCGAAGCAGAACATTTTCATTCCTTTTAAGTTTCAGACCGAGCGAAAACGTGATGTAACAATTCATACTCATAAATTCAGATATTCCCGAGTTTTCAAGAGATAATAATTAATTGCAATATATACGAACCCTAGATACCTGGGGGTAATCAGGGAAGTGATTAGCATGCTTTAGTGCTTGTGTATTTTTAGATTAATTACACTTGTCTCAATTAATCAAAATGAATTTTCATTATTCAGTTCATAATACTATTATGAACACTTTTAAATAAGAAGTTTTCATTTTTGCCTTTTCATATATTTTGGAACAATTTTGAATCATTGCTATAACAATGCAGTTTTCACGATTGATACGCCTCAAATTAGTTTCAAGAGTCAAGTTTCTTTTTTGTATGAAGTGAAGATTTGTTTGAATCCTATTTAAATTTTAAAAGCCTTTTTAAAATTTATTTTTTATCTACTGCGCATCACAGTGTCTTCGTATTTCCTATTTCCTCTTATTCTTTTCTGTTATTTTGAACGATTTAGTCAGTCACCACTTTTTGCAATGAATTTTAAAATTTTAACAAATTGATTTCAAAAGAATTCATACGTAAGCGATTGATGTCAACTTTGGTGTGCCTCTTCAAATTGCCACAGATGCCACTAAAGTAGCAAGTGTACAATTCCACAAGGGAAAACGTTAGCTATTAAATCAGAATTAAGGTATCTAAAAGAGCAACACTGCTTGCTTGTTTGGGTAACCATATTGGCAGCAAACTCAAACGATTTTAAAGCATTAAGTCAATAATGCATCTAATGACGTCACGATTTCTCTAAACATTTTGATAGAAATTTGAAATATTATTTACAATATAGTCAAAAATACTTATTTCTCAAATGCATTAAGAATTAGTGTATTAAATTAAGAGTGTTAAGACACTATTCAATTATAAATAATTTTTGTTTTTTACACCTTTATTTAATGTAAAATTTAGCATATTTTTAAAAAATCAGATGTTTTTATTGTAAAACAAGAGAAAATATTTGTTTCTTAAAGCATTTCTTTTCCAATAATAAAACGAATATGTGTTCATGATGCATATGTGTTCAAGTCGGCATGCTCAGTAAAAGGAGCAAAATCTTCAAATATTAGTTTAATATAGATGTGCTAACTAGCCACAACTGAACATATTTTCACTTCATTATTCTTTTAATGAAATTTTAAAAAAATAATGATTGTTACGCAAGTTGAAAATAAAAAAAATCATGATACTTTTCGTTATAAGCTTTAAGTTATAGCTTCTTAAAATTATATTACTATGTAAAAATAAATAAAAATAACTTTAACAAATGTTAAAAGTGTGTAAATATTTGAGTATAAGATTCAAAACGATGCAATTAAAACATTTCTTTCTTTTACCGAAAGTTCAAGAACATGTTTGAAAAAAAAGTAAAAATTATATACTTTTATCTTATGAGCTCCTGCCAACTATATTTTTACAAGTTAATTTAAAAATCATGTCTATACACAATACACACATCTGACAATTCCGTAATTTATCAGACTAAAATTTAAGAAAATCAGTTTTTTGAAGACACAAATATTTTTATTTTCTCGAACTTTAAGAATGTTTCAATGATATTAACGTAAAAAAGCAGTTTTTGTATAATTTAGCATTTTCATTCTATAAAATGGAAAATCGTCAACCATATTTTGCTGTGAATATTACAATATTTTTCTGTGAATTAACATTTTGTCCATGGAACAGTTATTCTCATCCAAAATTGCGCTTTCACATTTTTTTATAACAATAGACTACGTTTCGACTGGATTGAACACAACTTTAACGGATAAACTGTCTAGTTTGGGAAAAAAAAACAGTTTGTGTTCTACAATTCATTACTAAGATCATTAAAGTATTTACGCAATTTTTCAAGAAGAGAGGCCGATGACAAAGCGATTATTTCTCTTGAAAATCCATGGCAAATTAATGAATGTACGGATTGTAAACTAATGCAGTTTCGGTTACAATGTGATATTAACATACAAATATACTGGGAAATGCATTTATAATGCAAATAAATTACGGAAAGAATAATTGATAGCATGCAATCTATGAATTATGGGGATCTGATCGTTACACATTGTAATGCAAATGATGAATTAAAAGCACTTTCCACACCAATACTTCCTAATATACAAGCTTGTTTCTAAATCACCGTGTTCATATTCAAAGCATTATTCCATTTCTTATGTTCGGCACTTTTTTTGAAATAATTAATGAAAATACACACTGCAAATTAAAAATAAAAAATTGAAAAAGAATGAATCAGTTTAAGGGCACAAATTTCGATTTAAAGAAAAAAAATCATCCATTATATTTTATAACATTCTATTTATAAAACATAATGGATGTTTATTATTAAAATCACGATCACAAAGGCGCTGATTGAGGTTTTTTTCAAAAATTCATATTAGAGAAGAAAATTCTGATATTGGGACTAACACCAGGTATTTCATAAACTTCGGTAGGTTGATTCAGATTACAATTACTCAAATAAATTTTACTCAATAAATCTCAAAGAAAAATGAAACTGAAAAAAAATTCTTCAAAATATGAAACTTATATGATTCTAAGAAGAAAAAAATTACGGAAACAAAAAAGTTATTGAAAGAAATGACATGAAAATGAAAAGATATTTAAAAAAATGCCTGGTTTAATAAATACTTACACGGAATTATTTTTCAATTCAGCTCAAAGGAGAAAAGAAAACAAAAAAGGTTTTCGTATTTTGAGGGTTCACAAATCATTAACTCGTTGAGCCATCGGAGAGGAGAAACTTCAAAACACCCAGCTTCATTGAAAATCTGACGAAAAAGTATTCGCAGTATGAAAAATTAGATATTTCCATTTCTTCCTCGAATACGCATATATATTGAATATAAAACTTGCCCTTCATTCTTTTTCATTTATTTTTATATCGGAAAATTTTGCAGTTTAATGGAGCCTCGCTAAGCGAGCACAATTTGTTCTCGAATCTCACTCGTAATGTGAATCATTAGGCGAAGAATTTTTTCATAGGAATCCGTATACACTCCAATACACAATACACTCCATTAAAAAAAAAGGAATTTATTGTTTATAATGCATGTAATTTGAAATGTCTAATAAGAAAATTGTCTAATTGTCCGGTTTCGCTTCAAAATTTGGTTAATATGAGGCATAGTATAATCGTTAAAAGTATATGTAACGCGCTTAGCTACTGCCTTATCAAAATGAGACCATGGTGGCCTGGTGGTAAGGTCACGGCTTCGGGAACTGAGGGTTTTAGATTCGAGACCCGATTCCCCCCGAAGAACGGTCATGCAAGCGGGTCTGGTGCACGTTAAATCCATTGAGGCGAAACGTCCTCTTATTGGCGTGGTGTGGAAGGGGAGTGCCAGCTCAGTGTCTTCCTCGTCACCTGACCGCGGTTCAAAATGACGAATTCCGCCCCAAAATAGACCTAGTGTTGCTTTAAAACGGGACAATATAACTGAACCAAATAATAATAAACTAAGCTTTATCAGAGTGGTGCTTCTTAACATACGTCGCAATAATTTCCATGCTGTGAGCATCCCCCTTATTTCATTGGAAGGCTTTGTTACGTCTGTTATTTCTTCCTTTTTTAAGCAAATCTCCCCCGTAGCTTTTCGCTGTGATACAGAATGCAGCTCCATAAGCTCTTCGGTAGTTTTGGCTATGTATTTAAATCATTGATGTCGTTGCTATCTACATCTAGCTCCGTTATCTTGAGCAGAGAATAAAATCTGAGACTTCGCAGGCACTTGCTCAAAACTCTTTGTAATCGCGTTTAGCAACACTATCCGGCCAAAACCTCTTGCATAAGGGCTCTCTTCAAACGAACGCGTAATAAGACTGATACACGCCAATCCAACATCGGGACGTCTTTCCATCGCTCGTTAAGGGAGTTACTTTTTTACGCTTCTCATGGCAATCGCTCACTCTTCGAAGTGCTCGTGAAGCGACTGTGATAATAATTTTTTTTCAATTCCATGTTGTAATGCAATTGATTTTTAATTCCCTTCTCAAAAATTAAAATGCACGAACGATTATAAATTTAATTTTTTTCTTGTTGGATTTCCAGTACATGAAGTTAATGTGCATGTGTTTTTTAGAAATTTGTTAGATGTTAGAGAATTCTTTGGAATTTTCTTTTGCTTCAGTGTTCAAAATTTTTAATCATTTTTTAAATACAGCTTTGCGTTGCTTCCACCCCTTTTTTTTCGCTCTTTTTAACACATTTTACTTCGAAGAACAAAGAGCCTAAAAGAAAAAAGTAGAATCTTTCAGTAATTTCTATTTCTAATTTGCAATTTAATACCACATATTTTGCATAGATACCAGATATTTGCATATTTTGCATAGTCATTAAAAAGCATTGTGCTCCAAGCATAAGCACTTTAGAACTGCTAGTAGGCTCGATATCTTCTTTACAAATATAAAAATATTTTTTCTGAAAACAAAAAATATATCGTCGTCCAAAAAATATTTTTATAATTTGGATCATTTTTAAGTTATTAAAGAAATTGCGCCGATTTTTAATTTAACTTGTAAAATTTTTATTTAAAATTTAGAATATATATGCTTCTTTTTGGCGAAGAATCTTTCAACTTAGAATGAGACCAAATAATCTAAATGACACCTGATTCTACATGCCATAATAAGCAACAATAATGCGCTCGTAAGATTCTGAAGTTCACCATCGACAAGGCGGAGAGAATGTCTCCTCGTGAATATATGACGCGATCATCAGACCTCCGAAAAACGAACGAGAAGTGAAATTCTTAGAGTGAATACAAGCAACTTAGATCTACGAATCAATATAGAAATACAAAAATCAATGCTAGAAATTTGATGAAATAAAATTATTTTCTAATAGCACAACAAATGGTTTAAAAACATTAATAGCATTAAAATCCAAATAAAAAGAACTGCTTTATAATTCATTTTAGACTTGCTTTCAGAAAAAAATGTAATTATTATTACAATCATATGTTGAGAATGCTTTAATAATGTCCATTGGTTGATTCCATTACGACATACATTAAATGCGAGAGCTATTTATGAATTCCGGGCCATTTTAATTCCAACTTTATCGCAAACAAATAAACAATAATTATGAGATTCCATCCAAAACTTTTGAATTTTTTTACCATTACAATGCTTCCTCTATATTTCGCACACTGGAAAGTAAAAAGATGCTATTAAAAATGACTATTTAAAATTCTACCAATGACATTTCCATCCATTTTTTGAAATTTATTTTACCGAAAGAAAAATAAAATAACTAGGTGAATTCGTCTTCTATTAAAATACAATCTTCTTACTGCCTTTACTTTCGCTCGGATTTCTGTATCTATTTCTTTTTCAGTCTAGTTACTTTTCTAACTTTGATTATTGGTTAAAAAAGTTTCATAAATCTTTTCTTCGTTGTTATCTTTCTTTTGTATGACAAACGGAGCGAATTATTATAAATAAAGCATCATGACTCGATGTCTCTCGGCTAAGTCTAACATCTCATCAAAAGTTGATAACTCCATTTTGACACAAGATGATGCACTAAGGTCTATCTAGATAACTGTTTCTTAACTTTTTATTTTCTTGTATGTGAGGCAAAGAGAAAATATTGTAATCGTGTCATCGTCGAAAATACAAACTCAAACAAAAAATTCAATCATAAAACTCCAGAATTTGACGAATCTTCGAATCTCTTTGGACCTTCCTGAGTTCGAAAAACACATTTTTGGCATTGTGTTTGTTTGTCTATCTGTGACAAAAATAACTCAAAGACGTTTTGGGCAAGATGGATGAAATTTTGTGTGCGGTCTTTACACCAAATCTCTAGATTTCTATGAAATTTTGTACGAAATCTTTTCAGAAGATCTGTCCATAAAACTGTTCGAATATAAATGAACAGGATAATTAACAGGAATATATATTCCTGTAGAAGAACCATCGTGTAAGCGGGTCTGGTGCACATTAAACGTCCTCCCGCTTTTGTGGTGTGGAAAGGGGTGTGCCAGCTCAGGTGTCGTCCTCGTCATTTGACCGAGGTTCAAAAATACGAATTCCGTCCCAAAATAGTTCTAGTGTTGCTTTAAAATGGGACGTTAATATAACTAAACTAAACTAACGACCCATTCTAATTCAAATGGAAAGATTTGAAAGACCGGACGCCATGACAGCATTGGCGGGAACTAGAGTTAAGTTCTAAGGGTCATCACTGGCCACGGTACAATCTCTCTCGTAGGAAACGCATCTCTTCATCTGGTGAGGGTTTTCACCCCACATTATTTATGTACTCTCCCATGGGGGGGGGGAGGGGGTCACCATTCCACAACTTTTTATGTCAATATTTGCAGTGTCCCCCCCCATGGGAGATTCGACTACGAAAGTGAAAAATAACACTGTTCTTAACCCTTTATATCGCCGTGTTGCATATCTGCAACAAACACAAAAAGCCTATGTCTTTTTCTCAGCGAGCTTTAAAAGACGATTTCGGCGATGGTTGCAGTCCTACAACATTCCAGTTAACACATATCCAGTTAACATGGGGTAGATTTGATCAACAGTATAATGGGAAGACAAAAAATATTATTAAGAAGCAAAAGATGGAAAATCCGTATGTTTTTTCATTTCTTAGATTTAATAATGACTAATGCTTGGCTATTATACAAACGTGTGCATGCAGAGGCAAAAAAAAAAAAAAAAAAAAAAAAAAAAAAAAAAAACTGATAAGTTGTTAAATTCTGCCGATTTCCGCCTTGAAGTTGCAGAAACCCTTTGCAAAAAGTCCAAAGGTAATAGAAAAAGAAAGAGCGAAGTTGAGGAAGGAATAGAAGAAAAAAAATCATAAAGGGCCTACTCAGCCTATGCGCCAAGATGCGCCAAGATGAAAGTGGGTACTGGCCTAATTGGGCTGACAAAAGAATCCGATGTAAATACCCAAAATGCAAAGGATTCACACAAACTATTTGTGAGAAATGTGGTGTAGGACTTTGCTACAACAAAACAAACAACCGTTTTAAAAATGTTCACATAAATTAAAATTTTTTAATATTTGAATCTTAGTGTCATTTTTCACAATGTTGCAGAAATGCAACAATAATTTTTTTGTCATTTTGCATAATGTTGCAGATATGCAACAATCAATTTTTTTAAAATAAATTACTAATATTATGTTGTAATTTTTTTATTATTTTTTACTTGCTTAGAATGATGTATTCTAATGTGTGAGTAATTATTTTTCAAATCAAAGGTGTTGAGATATAAAGGGTTAAAATAAGAGTGAAAAAGCATCGATTTTTATGTGGTTTTGACAATATTGCATATTTAACACAATTCAACTATTTGAACAAAAAATTACATTTCATCCACCTTGTTCTAAATTGAGGATTAATAGTTATTATAAATTTATTATTAACTATTTAAGAACAACAAAAAATTTATTTAAAATATTAAAACACAAACGCATATTAATCCATTTCTCTTTTATCAATCAACCAGTTATTAGATTCGGAAGTCATTCGATCAAATTGAGATTTCTGTCCTGGCGTCTGCACAAAGTCAGCATATTTTAATTCTATATAATTTGATCAAACAATTTTCTAAAGTCATATCTTTTACTTCTTAATAACACCTGAAAGATCTTAAATCAAGAAATTCAATGATCGTTCGCAAGATATTTGAATCTATAATTATTATCGATTCAGCAAATGGGCGTTTAATCGTGTAAACATTCTAAGAAATCAGTGAGTCTGAAAAACGGAGAGCAATTTGCATAAGAACATCGAACATTTAGTTGTTTTCTTAAAACGAAAACAAATCGCATTTTAATGATTTCAAGTTTGGTCGTTGCACTTAGTTTTGTGTGTCGCAATGATTTTTTTTTCATTATCTAAAGACATTTTTGCTATTTTGTAGTAGAATTGACATTTTATCTTTTGTCACAGCTCAATTACCATAGCGGCGGGTTGGAGTGAAAATGTGTCAAAGATGTTTTAATGCCCACACACAAAAAATTTAATCTCTCGGTTGCACTTCATGAATTTCTTATCACTAAAAGCGTTTTCAGATTCAATTTTCAGCTCATCTTTCTGTCATGCGTTGAAAGTTTTTGTTCGGTAAAAGTTTGTAGTATTTCATGCGATAAATTTAAAATCCCGTTTTACCGGAAGTAATATCGTTTAAAGCAAAGTGCTACCGAATTTTTTTTATTACAAATATTGATATTTTTTCTACAAATTAGTTTGAGAAAGAATTATATTCATTACATTATTAGCTTTATTATATTTAGTAGTAACTCCTCCAGTAACTTTCTCCAGTAAACTAATATTAGGAAAATGTGAACTAAAAAATATTCGTAATTAAAGAACTGTATAAGAATACCGATGAAATAATTTCATGAAACGATTATAGTATTATTTAATTAACCAGCGGGAGTAGTCTCCCAAAAGCTTTCTTTCATACTCTCTAATAAAGATGAATTTGTGTTTTTTTCACAACCAATTGAAACCAGTTGCAGCCACAAAATAACATACCAAATTAATACATTTAAGCCATTACATTTTTTAATAATCGTGCTTAATGCTTCTTAACTCACAGACAGTCAACCCCTTGTTGGATTTGGTTGCTGACAGTCTTATAAGTATCAACATTATAGATGTTAAATCAGTATACCGAATTTTATCCATCCAGTAGTTTTTGCTTTGTATTATAGTGTTAAATTATATTCGGACAGCCGGATGGACAAACTTTTCTAAATGAATTTTGCTCAAACTGCGATAACAATTTAAAAATTTGTTACAAAAGCTATATACCGAATTTCATTCGTCCATCTCAATGTGTTTTTGAGTATTCTTTGTCACAGACAGATGGACAGGCAGATATAATGCCAGAAATGTGTTTTTCGAGAGCAAGGAGATCAAAAATGTGGAAATTCTTCAAAAGCACGAGTTCGACTTTTTTGAAGATGACAATTCTCTCTCCGTATTTCGTATACGAGAAAGTAAAAATGCATAACTGATTTTTCCCACGCTCATCCAGCTCATTACTGCGTGGAAATCTTATCTTTTTTTAACCATAACATCTACACAAATACCATTGTTATAAGCAACCTCTAGATATAGTATAGTTCAATTCCTTGATCTTGGATTTTGGGATTTATGCTAGAGATATTAATGTTGGTTTTACTGAATATCTGAAGGTTGAAGGGCGGTTAAAAACAAAATGGGAACAAATCATCATCCATTAGGAAAGAAGTTTATATTTTCCGACTTCTCAGCTCATTGCAAAAATACAAATGGTC
Organism: Argiope aurantia; assembly: GCA_026543865.1. Taxonomy (NCBI): domain Eukaryota; kingdom Metazoa; phylum Arthropoda; class Arachnida; order Araneae; family Araneidae; genus Argiope; species Argiope aurantia. The sequence goes on from JAPMOR010013899.1 coordinate 21,845, forward strand.
ATCTTTGCCTGCACATGAAAATCCATAATCCCAAAACGACAGGAGCGCGTACCCCAAAGGATAAAATCCTTCATTTGGTGAGATACCTAGCTGTATGATATGCTTCTGGTCGATGAAATTGGAGGAAAAAAATTTTCATTTAGGGATAGAAATCAAATAAGAATTAAATCTGATTTTAAGTTATGACAGATATTTAGAAAGATAAAAGACTCAAATGGAGTTTACCAGTAACAATCCCTCAGCCTCTTGAAAGCCTTCTGTGCATTGCAGGTTCTAACATGAAAATATTAAAAAGAGAAGCAACAAAGTAACGTAAGATGAATTTCTGGTTTCGGTTATTCGATATTTTGATATGTTTATCATCATGCATTCAATTCTTTTCCTCAATCGCACCAAAATATTCTAAAATATTGTTTGCAAGTTCGAATGATTTGTAAATACCAAGAAATACCAAATGTCGTATCAATAATAATGCATAATATTTATGACTCAAGAGAGACAGAATATTATTGCAACTGTTGACCCGAAATTGTTAGCTTTAGCTTAACATTATTTCTTATTTAATACTTTATTTCAAAACAAAATCTGAATAATATTTTTATTAAAATTTGTAGAGTAAACCGTGTTATACAAAACCGTGTAAACATTACCCCAAATTCTACAATCAATCCATTTCTAATAATGAAACGATATTGTGAAATCTATGCTCGACAACATTAAACAAAGTTTTAATAACATTACATTTTATATTTAATTTAATTAGATGATACTGCATTTCTTTTGTATGTGTTTGAGTAGAAGTGATTAGACAGCCTAAATACTATTATAATTACCATTTTTTTTATACTTGATCCAGGTTTAAGAAAGGCTTGGCAGAAGATTTTTGATTTTCTTAGATTTTTCTTTCTTTATTAAAAAAATTATCTTTAATTAAAAAATTAATAAGATACAATTATGAAAAAAATTCTTTTAAAAATGTATTGTTTTAACTTTTATTATATGTAAAAATGTACCACAATTTTTCTTTTTAAGCAAACTATTAAAGAATACGATATATTTCACAAAGAACTTTATTATGCCATTTTCTTGACATTGAAAGCTTAATATTTATGAAATAAATTAAACTACAAAAAAGTAAAAGTAATAGTTTTCCAAATTTCCAATAATTTTAAAAGCAATTTCTTTTGAACCTGGCTTTCATAATTTATTCCAGTAGCAAATATCAATCCCCAGTGAAACTCTCTTCCTCTGCTTTAAATTATCATTCTTTATAAAACTGTAAGGAATTAATTTAACTAAAGCGATTATTCAAAAATATATATAAAAAGTACATGAAACTTTATCACGCATCGTTTCTTAATCATAACTATCCATTATCATAATTTACTAGCGTCATTCAAGATCTTGGTAAATCAATTATGAATATTTAACTAATATGTAATGATGATATAAACAGAAAACAAGTAAAAATCGAGTAAAAAATAATCAAAAGATACTGTATAAAAATAATAAAATATATTTTTCTATATTCTATTAGAAAGTGAATTTTGGGAAAATATAGTAGCATCATTGAGAATTATGTATTGAACAATAATGAAACACAGTACTGAAAGATGCAACAAAAGTCCTATAATTTACACTGCATTATTTGTAAAATCGATTTACACAATATTGCTTTTTGAAATTTTGCAATATTGTGAAGTTGAGCGATACTTTTATAAATGTACAGTACAAATATTAAAATTTCAAAAAACTGTGCTTCTTGTGTAATGTGAAGAGTGCTTTAACCAGAATCGATACTATTATCTCTATTGTGTTAAATGTAATAATTAATAAATATTAATAATTATTAAATATTAATTAATTAATTAACACACTCTTAAATATTAATAAATGAAAATACTTAGCTCCTTTATAATCAAAGACAAAACTAATAGACCAAAGACAAAACTAATAAAAATCGAGGAATGAACTCACTTTTTCAGGATGATTGTTATGAAGTTGGTTATAATGCTAATATAATCTAATATGTTTGGGGATTTTATAAAATTTTTTAGGTCCATATACAGTTTAGCAGTGCTCATTTTTTTTAATCTTGGAGATGATTACAAACTAGATATTTTATTAAAAAAAATTAATAGTTCTAAGAATGCTTATAAGATTTTAAAAATATTTTAAAGTCATACAACTTAGAAGCAGAATTACAGTAAGTCATGTTGAATGATTTTAAAAAAAGTTTGATGAAACATAAATTCATTTTTCAGAACATGCGTTATTTTTGAAAATTACAGCAATCTTCTCAGTTATGCAGTTACCAGTCCATGCAGGTAAATTATTTCAACTATTCGTACATTACTATGAAATTATTGCTGCAAACTTCCGAATATCTGAAGGCAGTAGATTACTTCTGATTCTGATCTCGATATCACAACCGGATGTTATCTTGATTTAAAATGTCAGTTCTGGTTGAGTTGCTCAACAGGAATCGCTAGGTAGAATTATTAAAATCGCCTGCAAATTTTATAGGAAGGCAACATTCTCTATATTCTATAGTCGAAAATGGTTAATCAAATCCTCTTTAATGGATAACTTTTTTAAACCTCTGATCAGTTTTTTTCTTTCTTTCTATCAGCTATCAGAAAACTTCGGTTTTCAATAGTTTCTTCAGTGATCCAATTCGAATGTTCTATTTTCAGTAAGAACGTTGACGTTATTGCCGTTCGGAATATCGAAATTAAAATCTCAGTTTGATTTTTTTCCTGATATTTGATGTCCAGTAGGTCAACACTTTCTCGCGAGTTTCAATTGTTGAAGCATTTTTAAAAACAAGCCGAAGAAATGTGTTCTATATATCTATTTTGTACTATTTATTTTCTTTTGCTTGGAAAGGCAGAATGAAACTGGAGGTTACAACAGTCGTATCTGGCATCACTTTTAAAAGAATAAAATGCTCTCTCTCAGTGAATTTCACATTTTACATTCACCAGAAAAATTATCATGCGATTTGTCATTGAAAAAAAAAAAGAACTTTGAAATTCACTTCTAGAAGCTTGTTGAAGATTTGCTACAAAACGATCTCTTTTTACTTTTGTGATCATTTTTAATTGTTTAAATCGTCAGCATCCTTTTTTTTTCTCTTACACTAAGTTTACAAAGAAAAAGTATTATTATCCTTAAAAGAAAACTGAATTCGAGATTTTGACCAAGCCTTTTGAAAACGTTTCAAACCTTACTGAACCGGAAAAAAAGGGCACACCCACACACACACGCACACACACATTTCTAGAATTATGTCTGTTTTCGAATAAGGTAACTCAAAGACACTTTGAACTAGACGGATGAAATTGTTATATAAATTTTACACCAAATTTATATTTTTTAAATCAAATTTTTAATGAAATCAATTCAGGAGAATTCTCTCTGTCCGCTTGTCCAAATACAAGTGAACACGATAAATACAAAATGCAAAGAGATAAATGAAAAGATAAAATTTTATATACAATTAACATTTTCAGTGCAGATTCGTGTCACATTCATGACTTTGCTCAATGTCGGTAATTTTACGTGAGAAGAGAGAAGGGACTCTCTTCATTACAGAGTTCTGTGTAGACAGATCGGTTTGTTTCCAAATGCAAAAAACGCAAAGAACTTCGGGCCGCGGTGGACTGGATTCAGGTTCGAGACCAGATTGCACTGAAGTACCTTCGTGTAATCCAGTATCGTACACACTAAATCCATCGGGATCCAACATCCTTCCGCTGGTGTGGTGTAGAAGTTTAGAGAGGAGATGCCAGCTCATATGTCATTCTCGTCATCTGTCAGTGGTTCAAAATGGTTAGGTCCGTCTCGAAATAACACTAGTGTTGTTTTAAATTGGGCCATTATTATAACCAAATTAAGCTAACTAAACTAAACTCAAAGGCTTTCAAAGCCGCAACGAGATAGCGTAATTTATGAATATAAAATAACTTAATCATAAACTTAATCACTTTACTTTCCAGACGCATGCTAACAGCGATTGTTCTTGATATCGATTCAGATCTTTCCTACAAAAGAGCTGGAACGGTCAGGTCGAAGCTTTTTCACCTACCCCACCTAATAAAGGTGTTGCCTTCTCCCTTTTGAAACTACAAACCTTCAGCAGGGCTGTAAAATAAGAGAGCAGGTTTTGTTTTCAGAATCCAGCATATGAAAGCTTTGCGATTCGTGACAAAAAGTGAGCATGCGCTTTGGACACAAAGTAACAAGATCATCTATGTCTGAGACACTGCATCACGTTTACACGAATGAGAATGTAAAACCTTTGATATAAACCTTTTATATTTTATATAAAACTTTATCTTTTATTTCTTTACGTCTTAAACTTATAGTGTGCACTTAAATGAGAAATTAATACTTAATGATGATTGATTCATTGAATTGATTGATCAAATTTTTTGAATTGATTTCATTGAAAATTATATAAAAAATCTAAGAAATCGGTGTAAAGACTTCATACGGAATTCCATTCGTGTAGCTTAAAGCATTTCTCACTTACCTTGTTCAGAAATACACAGAACGACAGACAGACAGAAATGATCCAAAATATGCTTTACTTTCGAACTCCAATACATCTGAAAATGTCGATTCGTCAAAATATCTAGTTTTTTTTTTGACGATTACAATATATTCTTTTTATGTACGGAATAGTATTCGGATTCCAAAAGTAAATATTCATTGTTATATGATTTTGAATCTCAAACATTGAAAATTTAAAAAGACTGTTCAAATGAATAAAGAAAGAAAATGGAAATTTACAACTTTATATATCTTAAGTAATGGAATTTTGAATTCTTCTTTTCAAATTTCATGAGCACTAATCCATATTGTTTTGTGAAATTTATGCGAAAAAAAACAGAGTTTGATAGTTAAAATATAATGTGAATAGTTTGAACAATTTTATAAACAGAAATTTAATATTTTTTTGCTATTTCATTTCAAGTGGAAATGAATATTATTTCAGTTAGAATAAAACCGAGCATTTTATATTTAATGGTGTCCATCGAAAATTCCTTTTAATAATAGGTACTAAAAAAGTATTCTCTAAAAATAGTTGGAAAAAAATTTTCTTGTATGTTATCAAAAATATTTAGTTGCATTTTATTTAAGAGAATAAAAAGTATTCTTTGCAGCAGGTTATAAGCAATATTCTATGTGAAAATATTTGAGAATTCTAGGAGACAATTCTGCCGTTTTTTCTTCTAGAATGTGAATAAAGTTAAAGCATTTATTTTTAGGCCTGGAAACCGAGGTTCGGATATGTTAAGAAATTTTCATGAGGAAAAGTATTATTTTTTTTCAGGAGGTTTCAGGTAAAGAAAGATTTAAAAAAAAAAGATTACAATAAGCATTTTCTTTTGCTTTATTTAAAATAAATCTCATACAAAATAGTTTTTTCAGTTTCATCTAATCATAAAATTAATAAGTGATGTAACCATCGTAATCTCTGGATTAGTCGCAGGTGACAGCTATAAATTCTTGAAAAAATATTTTTAAGAATTTAAAATTACAAATCTAATTTTCATTATATAGAAGTCGCACTACAAGTTAGGAGTGGACATGCGAAAAATTTCAAACTGCTCTATAAACACAACATATTCTAATATTTATACCTATGAAAGAGATGAGAATCCTAGGGGATGGGTTATACAGTGGCCCTTATGACTCAATTTTACCCCCCCCCCCCTTCAATACTATCGCAACATCCGAGCCCTGATCCTGATCTTCAGATTTATCCGTGTGTCTTCGGGGTGGTCGGGTCGAAGTAGTGCCTATGTTTATGTATTTTCCAATTAGAGGGCGCGATACAATCTTTTAAATGAATATGATGTAGGAAATATTTTCCGTCTCTAATGGATTTGCAATCGAAAAAAGTTTAAATGTTCCTGTTATAAATGACTTTGTTTTGTTATATTAACGTCCCGTTTTAAAGCAACACTAGGGCTATTTTGGGACGGATCTCGTGATTTTAAGCCGTTGATAGATGAAGAGAAAGACATGTGAGTTGGCTCCCACCTCTCCAAACTTCCACACCACTTCGCGGTTTTAAATAAAATAATATGTAAATTAAAATTGTGCATAAAATTGTAATTTTAATATTTCATACACAAATTCGCTTTTTTAAAACAAAACCCAACATTTTTTGCTATTTAAAAGTATTTTAATATTTTGTTATCACATGAAGCGTTTATAGTGTTTTGTTGCAAACCGTCACGGTTCTTTTATAGTAATAAGATGAAAAGATAATTAGGAAAATGTCCGGGAATTGTCTTTCTAAAATTTTCTTGCACAATCCTTATTAAAAGTGTTTCTTCCTGCTCCAGCACAAAAGATGTGAATCTCGAGTAAGGCCGTTATTGCTATGAGAGTCGAAATTTTCAGATTCCATCACATGAGTATCTTGTGCTTCTTAGTATAGTAAAGAAAATAGAACACACATTTTAGGTAAATTTTATTGATGGCTGTGTTTGATTTTTTGAGGCATCATGTTTGTATGAAGCCGCGGTGGCCTGGTGATAAGATCTCGGCTTCATAACCGGAGGGTTGAGACCCTATTCCATCGAAGAACCACTGTGTCAGCGGGTCTGATGCACGTTAAATCTGTCGCGGCCAAACGTCTTTCCGTTGGTGCGGTGTGAAAGTTAGGAGAAGAGGTATGCCATTTCTGGTGTCGTCCTTGTCATCTAATCGTGGTTCAAAATTACGTCCCAAAATAGCTCAAATGTTGCTTTAAAACGGGAGTTTAATACAAGTAAACTAAACTAAACCATGTGCGTATGTAGTAGAAAATACTGATCGACAGTCGCCAATGGCCCGACCGGTTTGGCTCAAAATACGACATCAATCTACAATTTAAGATGCCAAATTTGTTACTCAAATTTTATCCACCGGGCCCTTGTCTGTTATGTTTTATTTATCGTAGACACGTGAACTTGGATAGCCAGCTTCGGAATAGATTTTGCATAAAATTCGTCATCAAGCTTGAAATTTAATTGAAAAGACATATACTAAATTCCATTTCAAGCGTTTTTCGACTACTGGGTCTACAGACAGACAGGTAAAACTTTAAAGAAGAGTTTTTCGAACTCAAAGTGGTCTGAAACATGGGGTTTCAACAAAATCTCTGTAGCGAATATTTGCCTGATTGGAATATTTTCTCTTTGTACGCGAGGGGGGGAAAAAGAGAGAGAGAGAAAAGAACACACACACACACACACACACGCACACGCACACACACACGCACACGCACGCACACACACACACACACACACACATACACACACACACGAATAATTATTCTCTATTTCGATCCTGTATGTTCTCTCATTAAACCGTTTACAAAGAGACAGAAAGGATTTTAAAGATAAACTTCGGGAGTTCTGAAACGTAGAGAGTGTTCAAAATCTTGAATGCGACGAATCTCTCTCTCTTTGTTTTACTTTGCGACATCTTTTGACGAAATCTCTTTCCGACGATTGCGGTAATTTTTATACTTTTCTAAAAGTGAAAAAGACTAATAATTATTTTCCATTTCGAAAATGTTAACATCATTTTATCACTTCAAAACAACAAATTCTCAGTTTTTGCAAATTATGCACATATTTTATGACATATCATTCAGAGAACTGTTTACAAATGAATTATCGCTTTGAATCAATGCTCACACGATCGAGAATTGTATCAGCAACTTATTATAATTTTTAAGCGGAAAGCTTTTATGCACAACTTTTGTTTCTAGATTATTCTTCCGGCGTCTCCACGAATAAGGAATGACATTTTTCCGACCACTAATCCGGCAACACACCACTACTGCATCAGATCTCTCATCAAAAGCTGTCGAAAAAGAAAAAACGCATTCGCATAATAAGGCTAATATACAAAAAGCAAGAAAGCAGGGAAAATAAGCGAAATCGAAAATAAGAACGAGGAAAATTTACTTAATGGAGCTGCTTTAGGCTGGGTGAAACAGCCCCACAATTATTCTGGACACATTACGACGCGTTGTTTAGGAAATGCCTCTCAGATGTTCCGCTTCGAAGCATCGGAGTAAGTGATGCAGGCTGCCGAAAACATTGTAAAAAAATGTGCCGAGTTTGGTGAACCGCAACGAGTTGCAGTGATGTGAGATTTGATCTTTTCTCCCTTTTATTGTTACTCACTTTTTGTTGAGACTCTAAGATTTTAAATTTATCTAATCAATCTTACGGAGAATTAAATTTTCATTTCCCTCAATCCAAGTGACCTTAATTATGGGAAAACATCTTGTAAAGCGTTCATTTGTTTATTCAAATCAATTTCTTGCAATAAAATAAAATCAGGTCTTAAGTCATGTGTTTATGAACGCTTTATTAAATAATTTTAATTACTTCATTAAAATGAATTTATCAAGGCAATCCTGATTACTAAATTGTAAAAAATAAATAAGATGCTTATTAGGCACACTTTCCGCTTTCTACAACACTGATTAATTGGTTAAAAGATGAAATAATAGTTAAACAAACTTAATTCTATTCGACATATTAGAAAAAAATAATTTCAGTTTCTTAAATTTATCTAAACAAGACTTTTTAAAACATTTAACAGATTTTAAAATAATGCAGAAAATGTATCAAAATTTGATATAGAATTACGAAAGCTTCATACTAAAAATTTTTAATTGAAATCAGTTTTTCAACACTTTTTATTCATAGTAAGTAAACCGAAAAGTGGAAGTTTTTTTACTTGAATTATATTCTACTTTTTAAACTTTTGATATCCATATTTTTTAAAATTCAATTCAACATAGCGCAACTATTAGTGAAGTGAAAGTTAATATAATTAATGACTCATTGATTAGTAATTTCTAAAAATATTTTTAAAAAATGTATTATCATTGAGAACACACACACATTTCAAATCGTTGACACATTACGAAGCGAATGAAAAGGTCATCTTGAAAAATATGAAGTGACCTATAAAATAATTTTTTTATTCATATATATATTTAAAAATATGTTTTTCGAACTCGTAGGAGAGGTTGGGATTGAAACCCAGAGACTCGAACAACATATCGAAATCGAATACTTCGCATACGAGAGAGTAAAAATAGCATGGAGAGAAAGCGACAAGAAGAGAGACGGCAGATGTCTCAGTTTTGAATCATGAAAGTGATGGGATAAATTCTTGACTCACTGAAGAGATAAAATGTAAAACCTACAAACTTTAGAGCGTTGTGTTCCAGTATAGGACAGACTGAACAAATAGAAAAAGTTTTAAATTTAGTTTTTCCCACTATCAGGAACTGATAAGCTCTTATTTTAAAAATTAAAATTCATACGACGACACTGACGTACATTCGAGGGGGTGGGGTGGGATAGTTTTACGAACGTCATGGTGACAAGATATTAATCACTGTCACGTTTTGAAGCAAAATA
>JAPMOR010013902.1:0-26666 GCA_026543865.1 Argiope aurantia
AAGTTAAATATTTCAAAAAATGATATGCATTAATTATGCAGTTGTTAGTTTTTAGAATTTTAAGTAAATATCGAAAAATATCAAAATCGGTTAAGAAACAATGCATCTAAAAAAAATTTGTTTGCCAAAAATTTTAATTTTGATCTTATTTTATCTTCAATATCTAAAGAACATTGAATAGTCGATATTGCCAGACGATAATTTCTTTGAATCCATTTATTTTAAATCACTTTCATCTGCAAATAGCTTGAATTACTTAAACTGAAATGAGACTTTGAAGACATAATTGATTTCAAATGATGATGTGCATTAATTCTGCCGGTATTATTTTCAAAATTTCTTAAGAATTATCAAAAAATATCAGAGTCGGTTAAAAATAATTCATCTAAAAAATAAATTTTTTAGGAAAAATATTTGAATTTTGATCTCATTTTATTTATAATATTTAATGAACAGTGAATAAACGATATCGGCAGAAGATAATTTCTATGAATCCATTTAATTTAAAATCACTTTTATCTGCAAATAGCTTAACTTATTTAAAATGAAACTAGAATGTTTGCAGACATAATTATTTTCAAATGATGGTATGCATTAATTATGTTGCTATTGTTTTAAAACATTTCTAAGTAAATATCGAAAAATATTTGAACCAATAAAACATAGTTCATCTAAAATACGAAATTTTGTTAGTCGAAAGTTTGAATTTTAATAATTTTAATCTCACTTTATCTTCAATATTTAAAGAACAATGAGTAATCGGTTTAATCATAAGATAATTTCTATGAATCCATCTTTTTTTAAAGAATACTTTCCCTTACTAATGACTTAGACGGAAAAAAAGATTTTTTTTAATAATAAATATTGTTAGACGATAATTTCTATGAATCCATTTTTTTAGAATCACTTTCATCTGCAAATAACTTAAAATAAAAAGAAGTGAAAATTTATAAGTATAAAAGCTATTCTAAACATTTGTACACGAGACCTCTTAAAAATCCTCTGTTAAAACAAAGGATGTATATTCAAAGTTAAATATATTCTCCATTAAAGGAACTCAATTAAGTTGAAATATGATAGACCGAAACCTATTTAATGTTAGCACTACAGAAAAAAATGCAACTTCAATCTTGGTTTTCTGAAGCTATCTGTATAATCTGTTACCTAAACTCGTTTAACCTCTATTATCTCGACTCCAAATAGTAAAGAAGCAACAAAATATTTTTTTTTCTTCGCTAAGATGAAATGACACACGTTAACTTCCTATTCGCTTGGTTGCCGTTTTTCATCGTACATTAATCTTTTTATCCAGGAAGTTAAGAAAGCATCCATTTTGAGGAAAAAGGCAATTTTCGAAGTTATGCGTCCGGAATGCCTTAAATCAGTTGCCTTGAAATCTTTGATTTTATTTCTTAATAAAGACGCTTTATTTTTTAAATATGCCTTCTTTTTTCTTTCCGCTTATTTATTTCTGTAGTCTTTTATTTTCAGAACTAAAATGTATTCTACTATTTTGGATTATTTATTGCTGCATCCATTTTAGATAAATTTTTATTCTATTTGATTAAAATCCAATGAAAAATGTTGGGAAGGAAATATTTTTTATTTTCCCTTATTTTCTTCCTGATCTGTAAGAATACGATAAAGTTTTAGCATATTGCTTTGATTTATTTTTATTAACCTCTTCGATAGAGAAAGACGAATAAAAATCCAAACTGTAGATATTGGTTGCTTTGAAATAAATAGTTTAGTTTTTTTAGTTTGGTTTGTTTTCATTCCTTTGTGGTTTATAAGTTTATATTTAATTTTTTTACATTCTTCATTTTCATGTCTTCGACAATTAAAATTTTAATAATTTATTTTGTTTTTCGCTACATATTCTTTATTAAGCTCTTCGGCCTCAACCGAAATTAAAAATATGCTTGCGTTAATTCGTGGAAAAAATTGCGCAAACATTTTTGAACGATCCACCTTACAAATACATGGTATTAAATAAAGTCACCAACATTTTCTAAATGGATACATATAAGATGAAATAGTTGAAAAGGAAAAAAAAAATGTATAGAAAGGAAAATTTAATTTTGCCATATAAACTTAATTTTGATTAATTAATTCATTAGTTCGATAAAAATATTAATTACTTTCTGCATGAAATAAAATATTTTTAGTATTCTAACATTTCCAAAAGAATCTTTGAGATATCAGCCATGTTCCTATTTTATTAAAACCGTATTTGATTCCTTTTTCTATCTAGTACAGATCTTTCGATTCGATAAATAGGTTTGGATTCGATAAAAATACTAAAATTGATCAAGAATGTTGCATTTCAGTATGTAATATCTAACATTCTAAAGAACATCAACATTTCTTAATTTACTAAAAGCATATGTATTGAAATTTTTGAGAGAAATGAAAATATAGCTGTGGAATTAAATGATGAAATATTTTTCTTTTGCTCCTCTTTGAAGGAAAAACATGGAAATGTATTCTCTATTTTTATAAATTCGCAAAGAACATTTTTCCGAAATGCATGAAGGCTTGACGAAGTGCACCTATATTGAGTAAGGCGAAATAAAAAAATAATAATAAAAAATGACTCTTTAAAAAAACAATGTTTTGAATAACCAGTGACGAAGAAATATTGTGTCGTCACAGGCAGAATAAGCCTATAATTCAGGTTTCATTCTGTGTTGAGCGCTTGTTTGAAAAAAGAACATTCTTTATAGAAGAGACCTACACCTGATAATATTAACGAACGCGCATCTGAGAGGTTTGAGCTAAAGTCTGTAAATCCTTAAATGACGGGATTCTGCATCTGGCTAAAATTATAGGCCTAAAGGTGAATAGAAACGACATCGAAAAGAATCGCATCTACATACAAAAAAGTTCATAGAGCTGAATTCTGTAGAACAGCAAAAAAATAGGAATAAGATTTGGTTAGGAGAGAAGGAAATAATATAGGCAAATTACGAAGCGTAGCCAGAGATAAATGTTTTTAGACAATCTTCTTGTAAAAAACATGAATTATAAATTACATTATTATAATTTTTTTAGAAACGAAACTTATTGACCTATTTTTTCCCATTGGTGAGTGTTTTTTTTTTTTTTTTGGTTAAATGGGTGTTTTACATTATTAGTAAGATTCGAGAACAAATTATGCTTATTAAGTAAGGTTCTATAAAGTTAAGTTAGCATTTCTTTAAACTTATAAATTTTGCGTAATACTGTAGATTAACCATAGATGCTTCAAAGTTATAGAATTTCGACACTAAGAATGAAATGATAAAAAGTTTTCGCAACTATTAAATTGCAGTGTGTTTTTTTAAAATTTAATTTTACTGGATATTAAAGGAATACATAAACATTATATCAAAGAATGGTTTGGGGTACCAGGAATCACAATAGGGTGAAATATGTAAATAGTTTTCTGAAATCGTATCGCGAGAGACATTGAATAAGATGATTGTTACATTCCTAAAATGTATTAATAATTTCCTATTTACTGATAACCAATAAAAATACTCTGACCATAATTTGAAAAATGAATGAAAAGTTTCGTGTGTTTGAATTTTATTTCCTCCGTTTGTTTTACTGACACATTGCTGTTTATAAAATAATGCAATAAAAAGTTTATAACCTTCGATGTTTTTAAGATCTTACGAATTGAAAAAGTATTACTTGAATTCTTGCGATAATTTTTGAAAATACTCATTTAGTTTTATGCTAGGACGTAAAATGAAACAAACGTAGATACTAGTTGAAAATTTGCATCTTTGCAATACCCCCCCCCCTCTCATAACCTAACCATGAAATGCAGAAGTTCAACGAGTATACATATTTCCTTTGTTAGTATTATTATTAAGAAAGAGCATCTGTAAAATCATAGCTCTGAAGAAATCATTAGGACTTTATAGTCAGAACTACGCCTTTAAAAGTTTATTTATTCAAAAGAACTAAATTTATATTGTTCAAGCCCATCGCTTTCATGAAAGTAAATTAACGAATGAATGCTCGTAAACTCGGGCTCAATTAATTCGATGTATCACAATTCTCTTTCCAGAATTCAGTCACGAACAATTGTTTGCTGAAACTATCGTTTTCAAACTTAATAACTATCTAACAATGAAACAGGATCTCGACCAGAACATTGGAACATGGGGCAATCCTATCATTATTACGAATCTGTTTTCGAGAGATTGTATCGAATCATTTTGTTAACGGCACATACAAAGAGGAAATCAATAGTTTTGATTAAAGGAAGTTTTAACCACGAAGTTACTTTCATCCAACCATTTTCCATAATACGAAATGATGTTGTATAGCGAAATGGTACCGTGGAAGGATTTTATTCGTGTTGATAAATAGAAATGCTTATTATTATATCTAATAATAAATGAGATTGTTGCCTCTTTGGATTACTTGCTCTATTATAAGCTTAATAACTTATTTGTATATATTAATTTTAGTTATATATATATTTCTTTTATAAATTTATCCAACCGAAGTTTCCATTACCTGTAAACAGTAAGATAAAGGAATTTCGATGAAAACATTATCTATCTGGTAATATTTACAAGTTATGTTCGAACTTACGAACAACTTGTAAGATTTAATTATCATGTTATACTGTCAAGCTATAATATAATAGAATTCTTAAGAAAATCACTAGAAGTTTGTAAATAATGAAATATAATTTTTCAAAAATATAACTTTTTAAACAGAAAAAACAATTTAATTCTTTAAAACAATCCATTTGTTATTATACGAAATTATGTGGTATAACTAAATGGCACAGTGATCTTTTATCAATGCTAATAGTTAGAAATAATTATTATATTCAAAATTTATTTAATAGTAAGGGAGTTTATTGCATCTTTGACTTATAATAAGCTTAAAAACTGATTATTTATATATTAATTTTAATTGTAGATATACTTATTTTGTAAATTTATTCAACTGAGGTTTCCATTATCTGTAAACAGTAAGATGAGGAACGTTGAGCAAAACATTATAAATGTGGTAATATTTACAAGTTATGTTCGAACTCACGAACAATATCTAAGATTTGATTACCGTATTATATTATAAAATTGCAATATAATAGAATTCTTAAATCAATCTCGGGAAGTTTGTAAATAAATAAATATAATTTTTCAAACATTTTACTTTTTAAACAGCAGAAATAATTCAATTCTTCAATAAAATTCTGCAAAGTAAAATAATTATTCAGAAATTTTACTTTTTCACAAGTCGATAATAATTTCAAAGTCTTATTCTCAAAAAAAAAAAAAAAAACAACAACCTGAAAGGTAAAACCATTACAAATTTATACTACGTGCTAGCAAATAATGCTTGATATAATTCAAATTTTTGCTACAAGATGGCATCTATATCACAATAACAGATTGATCTAAGTATACTATGTCCGAAGTGAAACATCTTTTTTATCTATACAGTTTTCCTTATTAGTTTTAACTAAACGTTACAACTAATTGATTGATTATCTCCCATTATAATAATTTGGAATTTATAAATAACTAATATCAAAATATAGTTTTGTTTATTCCTTTATGTCTTTTAATGGAATAATAATAATATTGTTTTTTTTCTCTCTCTTTCTTCTCAGTAATTAATCTTAATCGTCTTTACTATTTTTTCCTTTTATGAATTTAAGAGTTTTTTTTTCTTTTAATACTTTCATAACTTTAATATTCTAATGTGTATAAAAATAATTGTAGCGCTCTAAAATTCGATAGAATTGCAATAATTCATAGAGTATTAAGTAATTTAGTTCGTTAAAATACTTGAAGTGTTAAGTGTGTTGTTGAAACCAATTTCAAAATTAATTAATTATAAAGATTTTATTATAGTTGCTTTTATTTTTGATAATCTTCGAATAGGAAAGACAGTGGACTAATATCATAGGATTTTAAAATATAGCAATTAAAAATGCATTTTTGTTCTTTAAATTGAAATCTTATATATTCTAAATTAAATATATTGACATTTTGAGAAAAAAAAATGGAAAGAAATCTATTTTTCTCTGAATATTTTTCCAATTTTTAATAGTTAGAATTCTTGATAACAATTAAATAATTGAATAATTAACAATGATAATATTTTATTTGAATAAAATATTTATATTTTTCGAATATTTTTAGAACTTTTAAATTAAAATTTCATACCAATGTTTCATTTTATGTATAATTTAAAATTTAAAACATACTAATTAAATGATTTACCGTGATATTGTAGACACCTAAACCCATTTATGTTTTAACGTAGCCAAATTACGATGTAGCTCTGCCTATTTTCTTTAGCACTCTCAAGTAATCAAGTAGCTCTCAAATATAAGAAACAATAAGTTTCTTAGCAGATTTTTTTAATACTATATGTAATCATACTCAGCTGTTTACTGAAGGATATGAAAATAAAAAAAATCAACTCTTGATTCAAGAGGTCAGTCTTTGTTAAACTTTCTCCCAAATAGATTTGGTAGCTAGTATGGTTTAGATTTGGAAAGTTGGCAAGAAATGAATCAAAGCAATTTTTAAATATCTTCTCTAATTCTTAAAGCTCTGAAGATAATTATGTTGCCTAGTATCTAATAAGTGACATTGGATTTGTCCATTTCCCCCTAAATACAGTATAGGAAAATATTATTTAAAAATAGTAGTAGATATAAATATCCTAAATTAGTAAAATATATATTTGGCTAAAAAAATTTATTAAGAAAAATATTTACGATCTGAAAAAAAAGGAATGAGGAATCCAGAAACAGCGATATAGGAGATAAAACGGCTTTATGACGAAATAAAATCCAAGATTTCCAGGAAATTGATTTGTAACCTCCCGGATGCATAACTTCGAAAATTGCCTTCTTCCACGAAATGGAAACTTTCTTTACTTTCGGATGAAAAAGATTAATGTGCGATGAAAAACGGCAGTCGAGCGAATGAAACATTAACGTGTATGTAACTTCTTGGTAAGGATAAAATTATATATATATAAATATATTGATGCTTTTTTGCTGCCTGAAGTTAAGATAATAGAGATTAAACGAGTTCTGTAAACCGATTACCCCTTAATTCCTGAAGACCAGAGATTAAAACTGCAGTGTGTTTCTTTATACTCAGCCTTTAATAATTTTCTGA
The DNA here is from genome assembly GCA_026543865.1 of Argiope aurantia. Lineage (NCBI taxonomy): Eukaryota > Metazoa > Arthropoda > Arachnida > Araneae > Araneidae > Argiope > Argiope aurantia. Next base: position 7,155 of record JAPMOR010013902.1, read on the forward strand.
TATATTTAAAATTTATTCCTGTAAAAGGTAGATGTTTGAGATAAATTGTGAATATAAGTATCCCTATTTATGAGATAAGTTACTTTTGAATCTCTAAACTTTTTCATGCAAAAATGTTCAGTATAATAATTTTATAAATTCAATACACAATTGTCAAGTTTCTGACAATATAAACTTTTAGTAAGGTAAATCAATTTTATAATTTGCGCCAAAATTGGTGGTAATATACTTTATGGTTATAATGCATAAGTGGAATTTTCTTCGGTAAAAAGTGCTGTGAAACGATGTGAAGTCAAAACTTGTTTTCTTCAACTTTAATTTTTATGCTTTTTCCACTTTTTTAAATTCGACTTTAATTTGATTTTTGTTTGTAATAGTAGAATTTTGTTATCAATTTTTCTCTCTTATTCTAATTTACTTAGTTGAAATTTTGTTTACAAATATATTCTGAATGACAAAAAATTGCTCTAATAATGTTTGAAACTTCTTAGCTAATTTTCATTAATTAAATTAAATAATGCATACATATCTTGGCGCCATCTGATAACGGGTTTGAGAAACAATATATCTCAAGATACGAATTAAAAATTCATTTATATAAATATTTGTTCTATTTATTGCATTAATAAATACTTTATTTGTAAACAAGATATATTAAAAATATTATGTAATTAGAGAATTTCAAATTATTTTCAGAAATTTCATTTTCTGTTTTCAGTTTTTAATAAAACAGTGGAAAATGAATTTTTTATATTATAAATATGTAAATTTAAAATTGAAAAAATTGTTATTCTGCCTCTCATCTCCCCTAAATTAAAATTATTTGAAAAAAGAAAAAGAAAAGTATAACTTTTTTCTCCTGTTTTTCATATTACAATAAAATATTAGTTTCTTTTGTCTTTAGTTTTGTAATTTAATGAAGAGAATAAATTATGTATTTGGGAATCATTTCTATTGTATCTATTGGATTTAAAATTTGACATTAATCTACAATATTGGGGCCCAACATTCCAGTTTCAGTGATGGAAGTTGTTGCATATTTGTAGCTAATGATTCAACATAAAAATGAATCATCTTACCACAATCAATCTTTGAGAAGAATTGGATCTTGATTTTAAACTTGGTAAAAAGTCTGTTCCAAGTTTCATCATTTGGTACTTTTGAGCTTTTGTGCTCAATCACATGCTGATGGATGAACTGCAGAAAACCAATTTCATTAAAAATTATAGAATTATTTAATAAGCATTATAGATATGAACTTTGCTGATGTAAAGCCCATTTACTAAATTTTATTTTATTATCTAGTTTTGTATTTGTGAGGTATCGACCTCCCAAACAAAAGTCCAAAAATAATAAACCAAAATGAAATAAATTCATCTACGTTGAATTCATTCAGGTATAATACCAATGAATGATTATTAACCCCAGCCATATCTGCATTTACCGAAGGACAGTTGCCAACAGTTGTTTGCATTGATTATAAATTCCAAAAGTAATAAATAGATTTAAAAAGAAAATAAGTCTTCGAGCAAGTAATTGAATTCGGTTCAAATCCCTCACCGCTATATTTAATTCATCTTGAAAAGATTATGATGCCTTATTAAAAGCATAATTTTAAGGTGAAATAAATATCTTAAATTTAATTTTTGGATGAATTAAGGAATCTTTTCTTGAAAAATGGAAGTGTTAAAACTCCACTCATTACATTTACTAGTTAATTATATTTACTTATGATTCTCATTATCTGTATTTGTAACTGAATTTCCACATCAATAATAATTATGTATTTTGAATAAAATGAAGATTTTAATTTCAATCAAAACAATTTCCATTTTACTTATATGTGTAATTTTTTTTTTAAATGCATTCTTCTTTTGTATGAAAAGAATGATCGTTTCATATTTTGCTTTTAATAGTTTGAAATTTTAATAAGGTTTTATTTCCAATATTTGGAGTTTCGTTAGGAACACATTTTTTTATTGCCAATGCTCTAAATTGTTTTTTTCGTTATGTTTACATTTATTTATTTATTTTTGAAAAGTTTTATTAAATCGTGTATTATTTTGGTATTTTGGAATCATTTTATAATGAAAATTCGATGGTGAAGTGAGTTATTTATATGATTATATTTATTTTATTTATCGTACATCAACATTTTTCATAGGCAAATTATTTATTACAAATTATTTTAATTGAAATTGTCGCTTTATTTCTTTACTCTTGAAATATGAGCATTTAATTAAAATGTCATTCTGAGCAGCACACGATATTTTTCAAAAAATGAGTCTTGTTATTTTATAAATTTAGATTGTATTACACCCATAAATTAAGTAAAATATGAATAAATCTTCAAAATTTACTTTGTTAAAATCCTTTCGAATCCGAATATTTTCAAAGATATTGCATCAGTTTGTAATACGTATGCTAAAATATAAAATAAGGGAATCAATTTTATTTTTTTATTGACAGTAAATATATCGGAGTAGAATATCAACACTATCAATTTCGTATCATTGCCAGTCAACATATCGAAACAAATACTAAACATAAAAACACAGGTTCGTTTTGACTTGCAAATATATTAATAGTCGAAAAATCCGCTGCACATATTATTCTATTTTCAGCTTCATGAATTCCTGCATTTATTTGAGAATTTGTTCTGAAGACTGGCTAAGTAAAAGTAGGAAAAATTGCTTTTCTAAAATACTGTTTAGTAAGAAAATGAAGAAGAAAAATCAAAATTATAAATAGAGAAATTTTTTTTTTGTATATTCTAAGTAGATTCGGTTTTGTATATACTGGATAGATTAATTAAAAATATATATTGCATAATACCATAACATGTTCATATATTTTATCATTTGTGTATATTATCTCTATGAAAGTTGATATAGTAAAATGAAGTGCTATTTCACCAATATTAATGCTTATGATGTTAATCAGATGATATATTTTAACATAATTATTCAAAATCGATTAAATTTGGTTTAACAGTTAGCTTATTTTTTAAATACACTACAGACTGATGAGGGAAAAGAAACTGAAACCGAAATAAAAAACAAATATGAAAAAATAATAAATTAGCATTTAAATGTGTGATTACTTCACAAGTAGAAAAAAAATCTATTTGTAATAGTTTAAAAACTCGATTTTTTTTAATTCATAATATTAGTCATTAATGAACACTAGTATGAGTGTTACTTCGTTGATGTTGAAAAAAAAATTGTTATCAGTCAGAAAATGTTACACACACACACACACGCACAAACACACGCATGCACGCGCACACACACACACATTCTTATTTATTAACATCAGAGATACGAATAATTATTAGGAAAATGACTTATCTTGCTGAACGATAACATACACAAACACATACACAAGCTCTAATTTATTAATATCAGATATATGACTAATTATTAGAATAACACAACTCTTCTCCAGATAACTGTAAATATTTTAGCAGAAAATAGTATTAGTAAATAATTATGAATAGATATTTTCTCTCTGATGATGGCTTTTAATTGCTAATTTATCCATTTTATCACTATCAATTTTTTATTCCAGTTTCACTTAATATGTAATTGTCAGACTAATATAATAATATATTAAGTGGTCTAACATTTCTTAATATGAACTTATTATTTCATATTTTAAAGGTGAATTTCAATAATTAGTGATAAAAATGTTTAATCTTGTAATAGAAGGATTTAATTCTTAAATTGACTATTACAAATAAGTCTCAGAATGATTAAAATCAAGTTTCCTTAAGCTCCCAAATATTTATACTTAAAACTATTCAAAGCTGCCGAAAATGGCGATAACAAAGCAATTTTAACGGCTAAAGTCCTTTAGTAATTCAAGCCTGTCTTCTATATTGATAGCAATTATAAAGGAACTGAACTTGAAATATTTAAAAGCCTCTGGCATAATCATTTGAAGAGACATATCGCTTATTTAGTTCAGTCCACCAAGAAGGGCATGTTATTCTCCACTTGCTGCCACCGAGTTCCAAAATTCGATTAGAAGGCCAGAAGACATGAGAGTAAGCACAAGGGTATCGGAAAATGCCGGCTAACTAGTCTTCACGATAATCCCGCGCAGAAAGGGTGTATCCATTTTGAAGGGCACTTTATTTTCTGGAGTCGACTTTTCCGATGAAATTGACCGGAGATTATTTCCGGAAGAGGGGATATTTTTGCCGTGTTATGACCCACCTGGCAGATGCGATTAGAAGAAGGGAAAGGAAAAGTCAAACATAAAATGCGTGTGGAAGTTTTATATGAGGCAAAATGGTGGAAGGTAAAGCACCCAATGAAAAAAACATGCCGAGTTTCAAGAAATTTATTTTATGCCTTGGTACATTAATATTTTTTGAGGAAATAATGGGATTGCAGTGGATTAAGATTTAAAATATATGATTTTTTTCCAATTAATATAATGGATTAGGAAGATTAAAAACTAATTTGTTGATTTAAAGTGCAGCGAAATTTTTGTTTCTCTTAAAAATATAAAGCAGCTTCAATGAGAGAGAAATATTAAGGTGTCCCATTAGTTTATTTCCTTTTTTATACGGAATGAAAGAAAAAAAATTCTTGTTTAAAGTTCATTTATTGCATCATATACAAACATCTCCTCTAAAGAAGCTTCATTATTTCCTCTATCAGAAACTGTTGGGATTTATTTGTTAAGTATTCCTTGAAATTTTCTTTTATTTCACTAACGGATTATAATCATTATCTTGGAAAAAGAACCTTTTAATGTGAGGAAAAGTAATAATCAGATGCAGCAAAATCTATGGAGTACAGAATACGCGGTAGAACCCCCAATAGCTTTTCTCTCTTGCAGCCTATACAATATGCGATTTTGGGCGTTTGTGGGGAAAAAAAGATGCCATATCGTTTTGCCAATTTTGGCCGTTTTTCTGCTATGTTAGCTTTCTGTTTACCAAACGGTTAGCAATATTCGGTAGAATTCATGGTTTAACTTGAAGAAAGAGCTAGTCATAAATTGCCACATTCCATCCTCCAGAACTTGAAGAACTTTCTCCAAGTGAACTCTAGTCTTCATGATTACTGAAGTTATAGTGTTCCCAAACCCAAAGTGACTTAGATGTCCATTTTGGTAATAACTCCAAGTCTCGTCTCCAAAAACTAGTTTCTCTAGAGACGAATCTCATCCATATCGCTTGAGAAGAAAATCATACATAAAAACATAGTTCATAAGATTATTTCTATTATTAAGTGTAAAGCCTAAACTTCAAAGTTTCGCTTCGTATATACCATCCTGATCAAATCATTACAAACATAGGGATTGATAGTGATGCTTGCTATCTTATGCTCACTATTTCGCTGAATTTCAATGACAATGGCCTCTATAAGACCTACCCTATCCGGGCCTATTGGACAAACACTGCTATTTTCATCTTTCAACTGAAAAAAGCCTACTGTAATGAATTTAAATCAATTATGGATAGTTGTAATAATCGTGACTTCACTCCCGTAAAGTAAAGAAGTCTTAAAGTAACGAATAACCAGTCATAAAGGCCTTTGACTATTAGTATTGGATGGAGTAGAAAAAGGTTTTAAAAAAGACTGTGTCACCAAAGAAATGTATTTCTTTGGGGAGAATGAAACCCATGCCATGGACGATAATAGAAATATCTTCATTTTTATATAGACAAAGCAAGTTTAAATCAGTGTGAAGGAAATTTATGAAGCATACTAATGCATTACAGTTTTTTTTAATATGTTTGATTGATTTGTATTTTATCTACATTTTATCTACATTATTATTTATCTACATTTATTGATTTGTATTTTATCTATCTTATTCATTACAAATATATTTGATTTGGGAAAGAATTTCTATATAGCAAGATCTTTTTAGATATATGTAATAGAAAGAAAATTTTTTAAAGATATGCAACTCTTAAAATTTTTTTTAATTAAGAGGTATTTTAAAAAATTCAATCAGTTTAAAAATGAAGTGAAAAATACGATATTATTTTGATAAATTGATATTAATATAAAAGGAAGTTGTATTTTATTAAAAGCAGGTAGTGAAAATAATTTTATAATGCCTTTTTTACCAAAATTTAAATCAGAACACTTAAAAATAAGTTAATTTCTAAAGAAGTATATTTATAATTCATTCTTAATGAGGTCCTAAATTTATTTCATGATAATTTTATATAAGATATTTTGTTTAGCATATCTTTGCAGAAAACTATTTTAATAATTTATTACGCCAATTTTCAGTCGCCTATAAGAATACTAAACATAAAGCAGAACAATGATTATCAATTTTTGATTCTTTTTTAAACCTTTAGACATTATAAAATGGATAATTATTCTAATTTCATAAATTTTTTAAATTCACTTTTATTTTCCTGTTAAATACGAGGTCCCTTTGTAAGAAAGAAATTTACTTTAAAAAGTGATAAATAAAAATGTATTTAAAACTCTTAGTCTAAATTGCCAAATCTGAGTAATCGAAAGTTATATATTTAATTTTTCAATAGTTTTGAGCATCATTTAAGCATAAAATATATTTACAACTATAATTTCAAAAGATAATCATAATTATAAAGGTACAATCTATTTTTAGTAAGTGTAATCAATTTTTTTTAGTAAAATGAAAAATAAAAATCGAAATTTACTAAAATTTTAAATTTGAAAAATCTATTTAAAAAAAGACAAAAGTTTTGAAAGCTCTAATTTCGAAATTTTTCATTCGAACATTGTAAATAAATCGTCCAAATAATTTATAATAGTTCAATAAAAGATTTGCTCTTTTATTTTTGAGAAATTTTGAAAAAAGTTTTTTATTCCATGAAAAGAAATACCTATAATATTCAAGCTTTCGAGCTTTTTAAAAAATATTAGGATGTAAAAAAAAAGTCTTCTTTTCCCTTTTTGATTTTTTACTAGTGCTTCAAATAATTTAAAGTATTCCTTCGCAAGAAAGTAATATTCAGAATAAAACTTTTTTTTCCACATTCTAATTCCTTGAAGAATTCTAAAAAGCGATTTCGTTCTTACCTCAGATAATTTTTTGTCTCTTTTAACACATTTTAATCTGCAATAAAAATGTGTTTCACCCAGATGTGCTAAAAAAAAGGGGGGGGCAGAAAGATGAGGAGTGGATTTTGAGGTTCTGAAATCAACTAAATCAACCTCTTGAAGATGGTAAACGTTTTAAAAATATTTCCAATTTTATGCAATGTTTATTTCGAATTCATCCTATATTTTTTGCATAAAAAATGTTAGTGCATTTTTCTTTGGTGATTGCTGATAACAATGGGTGAATATATTCTGTCTTATGTCTATAGTAATATTTTTCATTCATGAATAATTATTTATTTGTTTTCAATATTATTTTCATAGCTGTAATTTAATTATGATTACAATGTACAGTTAGTTCTTGTATTAATTACGCATAATGATTATACATTTCCCATTGGGTGATTCTTGATAACAACGGGTGAATATATCCTGCAATAAGTTTATAGTAATATTCTTCATTCAAGAATAATTATTTATTTGTTTTCAACGTTATTTCCCATAGCTAGCCGTTTTAATCAGTATGATTACAATGCAAAGTTATTTCCTGTTTTAAGTACACATAATGATAATGCATTTTCCTTTGAGTGATTGTTGATTACAACGGAAGAATGTATTCTGCCTTAAGTTTATAGTAGCATTCTTCATTCACGAATAATTATTTATTTGTTTTTAACGTTATTTTCTATACCTATTCGTTTTAAACAGTATAATTACAGTTTAATTTCCTGTTTTCAGTATGCATAATGATAATGCATTTTTCTTTGGGTAATTATTGATTACAGCTGGTGAATGTATTCTGCCTTAAGTTTATAGCAATATTTTTCATTCATGAATAGTTATTTATATGTTTCCAATGTCAATTCCCATAGCCGTTTATTTTAATCAAAATTATTTCAATGTACAGTTATTTCTTGTATTAAGTAAGCATAAAGATATTCATAGAATAAAAGATTGAAGAACTAATATAATTTCGTTTAGTAATGATTTACCGCAGTTTATGTGCAGCATACAAAGTACAAAAGACTTTATTCCAACGTTAAAGCTCTTTGTTGAATGAAAATGCCATCGTTTACATCAAAATTGAATTGCTTCTTTTTTAATATATTCTGGAAAAACGGGTATTTTCCAAATTGAAATAACTGTTCTTTTTATATTTTGCATAGTTTCTTTTACTTTTCTTCTTTGAAGAGACCATTTATTCTGATTTTTAGAATTATAATGATAGTTCATAACAATTTTATTCATATGTGCCTAACCAATTATAAATAATTTTTAAGTTCAATAACAGAAATGGAACTAAATAAAACAAATAATATTTTATCATGGGTTTCAAACTTCGCTTCTTTCTAAATTTTGCGTGGTTTCTTTTACTGTTGAGAAGTCTTCTTCTGTTGAGAAGTTTTTGGAAACTATTTCTGAGCAAAGTTTTCTTTTTATCAGCTTTTCTCAAGTGTAGTGTTGTGAAAATATAGAAATTCTCCCAACTTTTTTTATAAACTAGAAGTTTTCTCTCATCTGAGAAAACTGGAGGTCGAAAATTTATTTCCTAGAAAAAGATAGACTCGGCCAGTTATTTTTTTATTATTATTGTGAAAGCTCTTGGTATATTTTCCGTTTGTTGTGAAAAAAAATTTTCAAATAAGTTCTAGAAATTGCATCATCTCGCAAAAGAAAATATTAAAAATCTAATTCTCAGAAAGAACAAAAAAAAAATGTAGTATCACCCACAATTTCGCGTTATTTAAAATTCTATTTTCAAATATATTTTTTTCGAAATGTTTAGAAAAATGTTTGAGTTCTAAAGGAGATTTTATTGCAAAGAATAACCAAATTTTGATGTGATATTATAGGCATTGTTTCGTTTAGTTTATTAGGATTAAAACTTAAAATGCAGATAAATTAAGTTGATTTTTGATACAATTCGTAATTTTGAGCAATGACCGGATGATAACAAGCAATCCAATGTCTAAACTGATATTATCACATTGTACAATAAAATAATTAAATACTTTTTTGTTATGAGGAGTTTATCGTGGTTGAAACTAAAACTGAGATTATAGAAATTCGTGGAAATCGCAAGAATAAAAGTAGCAATCAATAACAACATTGTATAGAGGATTTTAAATTTTAAAATATAAAAAAATATACTGAAGCAGCAGTCGAAAGATTTTCTACTATTTGATGGTGCATTGTTGAGTAAAACATAGCTTATTATTCAGAAATACATAGAGAGTAACATTCTTTAGCGTTTGATTACTTTAGTTGCAACGGCATTAAAAAATGAAACTAAATCTTTCCTAAAGGTCATTATTCATTTTATATATCGGATATTTGCAAATTATGATGAAGGTTATATATTTCTTGTATCTGGAGGATATAATACTATGAAAAAGGTTAAAGTTTCATTTCTTGACTTTCTCCAGAAAAACAAGATAATATTCTCAATTGTTGTGACAGTTTTCATTGAGAGGAAAAACAAGCTCTTAGTGTATTAAAAACCTATGTTTCGAATGTGTTTAGGATAATTTTTTATATAATAGGAAGTGATATTTAATCTAAGAAAGCAGTGGCTTACTGTAAAATAAATAATGTTCATCATTTTATGTAAAATTAATAACTAACTTTTTTTTAAAAAAACATTTCATGGAATCTATATTAATATTTCGTTTCGTGAATAAAATTTGGATATTGATATTCTTTTTATTAATATGATTTGATGCTTTTTAATGTCATTTATTAAAAAAAAATTCTTGAAAGCAGATGTGTAGGAAAAAGAATTGTGATTTTAATGAAGGGATATGAAGATAATGATTCTGACTCTTAAAAAAAACTTGTGGTAATGAAGAAGATAGAAGTTTCAAATCATTCATAGCTGATTTTTCAACAAATATATTTATTTTTTATCGATTTTCTTCAAAGTACATTGGAATGAATGTCCATTACCCATACTTCTGAAGAATGCATAAAGCTTAAGTTGATCAATGGCATGTGATCTATTTGTAGATCACCTATTTGACTAAATTAATATTTATTTTTGAGTTTATGATTGCGATTTCTGACAGACATAAAAATTATTCTATCTTAATCTAGTGCTTGAGTAGACTTTTCAAGTAGCTTAAATATCAGTGTGAATTGAATAGAGCATGGCGTTCAATATTTTGCTTGAATTTAGAGATGTATTTTCAACTTTTAAATTGATTTACAAGTCCTTACTCATTTTAAATTGCATTTCTTAAATCTTAGTTTTACAAAAGTATTAAATATTTCTTTGCTTCGTAATATTCAGGAATTTTATTTACATCTTTTTTTTTCAATACACGTAGAGATAGACTGATTATAAATTACTTCAAATTAAAAGTATTTCATAATTATGGTTGTTTATATCCGATATATTCGATGAAATAGAATTATTTTAAAGTGAAAACACAGAAATTTAGAGTTGTCGAAAACAAGCGGTCAAATAAATAATGAGGCAATAAGCTACGATTTCTTATCATACCAAATATATTCTCTTCAAATCAATTTTTTAGTGTAATCAAAACAGGTGATGTGATCAATATTCCCAATTACCCCAAAGTGTTTGGGAGCATTGTATATTGTATATTTGTATAAAACAGGGAGTAATTGGGAACATACAAGGACAATTATAAACGTCGGTATAACTTCGGTTGGGTAATTAATTAATTAAAAAAGGCATTTCAGAAAATTAATAATAGGAATAATTTGGATAAAAGACATTTATTTCGATCCATTCGATTCTCAATTTATATTAATTTTATTTCGAACCTGCATTGCATATTTCTTTGTTTTCAATGCTGAACAATGCAATAGATGGAGAATCCATTCTTTTTCCTCCTTATACTTCAGTATTTAAAGTATTGTTTCGAAAAATATAAATCCATATATTTGTATTTTTTAATAATATTTTCGACTGTTTTAAAAATTTTCATCTGAACGTAATCAAGGAAATAGTTGATGGAGTATTACAACAGACTTTGATAAAGTATAAACTATTGCATACGTTGCAATCGTATTTTAAACGATATAGATATCTTTCACAGAACAAAAGGCCAAACTCGGCTTCCACTAAATCCCTTTATCTCTAGCAACAGAAGTCAATATAACTTTTTACAGGCGACGAAATGACATGAAAAATCTATATCTAGATACCTGGAGGTGGTATTACTTTTCTGAATATAGTGGGTGTTTTTTAACATTGTTCTATAAAATTTCTATTTCATTTTTTTAGGAATAAAATGTGAAAACTATAAGTATAAAAATATATGAATTTATTAAATTTAATATTTTCTAAGTCCTTTGATAAAAATAATTCGAAAACTTTACAAATTATTTGGATGTTAATCTTGGTGCAAAACCCATTTGAAATTAGATTTGAATTTTTTTTTGTTTGCAGTATGATATTGAGTTGTTCGGAAAATTTCCACCGTTTAAAATAACTTATTGTTATTCGATATTTTCCGGCAGTCATTATTTTCTATTCGTCATCAGCATTGACTTAATTAGTATAATATCAATGAAAAAGTCGAGAAAAAGTGTCTTTTTCAGCCTTTAATATTTTTATTTATTTCAAAGGCATTAAGCAAGAATGCTGTTAATGTAACTGAACAGGTATAATGCTATAAATGAAGAAACAGCACACAAATGGTAAAATTCAGAAGAAGCAGATATCACATTTAAGATTCCAACACACCAGTCAGCCATCCATGGTTGATGACGGCGAAATTAACTCGCTCATCTGAAATACTCATCATGTTAACACTCTTAAAAAATCATAGAAACTTGCGAGAGATAGTCTAAATGTATTCTACATTAACCATTTTTGAGTTTTTTGAGGGATTTAGTTTTTGCCTTGGTTTTTGTCATCCATCAAATTAAAGGTTGACTTCCATGTGTGATTATTTTCTAGAAAAAATTAAAATAAGTTTTTAAAACTGACAATAATGGATGATGAAAATAATTCTGGGAGGAAAAATTATTGAGTTACTCGAGTGAACTTTCACTAGCTTCACATCAAATTGAAAAATTCATTCTCAGAAATTTATACCCGATTTCTGGAAGTTGGAAGTTCTTTGAATTGGATTGGCATATACAATATTATTAATTAGCTGTTCTACTAAGCAAATTAATTTATTGAACATTTAGGCAAGTTAATGCAATCCATTGACAAGATGCGTGAATCATTGACGAATCGTAATTTGTAAATCTTTTACAAAAATAAATCTATATAATATGCACTTTTAGCCAACCATCGGACGTTTATTGATGGACCTTGCTTGTATTAATTATCCATTCTCAATATTGCCTTGACTTGACATTTTCAGAGCACAATTTATATAGATCTAGGCAAAAAATAAAAATGGAATAATTGAAATGAAAAAAAAAAAATTGAATCCTCTACAAGATTATAAAAAGCACTTTGATCGTCCATAACAATGATTTAAGTATATTCTAGGCAATAGGTTTAATGAAATTTTCCCCAAAGAGGACAAATAGTCAATGAATCAAAACTCTTTTGGAAATGCAAAAGAATTCAGTTTCTCTTAAAATTCGGAAAGTGACTGTTCACAATGCAATAATGCAAAAATTTAGAATGATTATATAAGGCAAGGTATCATGACATTGAATAACTAGCATACTTATTTTATTGTTTGAATATATCTTCCAATATTAATATCTACATTTGAGAATCATCATAATTTTCAGTTGTATAATAAAGAATCTATCTATTCTTTTTGCTAGGAAATGTTAAAAATACTTTCACTTTTGAATGATTTTTAAAGTTTCAAAGTTGTAATTAACATGCGTTTTCGATTTTCAAAAAAATTCTTAGAATAATGTATTGCGATAACGTGCTTATGCTTGCATGCAACGGGTGGGGGGGAGGGGGGAAGACGAACTAGTTATGTCGTAATGAAAAAAAGATAATAAAGTAATACAAAGCAGTTCTGTTGTACGGGAGGGGGTAAGATGAACTAGTTCTATAAGAAGATAAATTATTGTAAAAAGTAGGTTTTGTATTAATCATTACAGATATAATTCTTTATATAGAAAGTTATATTTATATACTAATAAATTTATTGCACATGTATTTCTGAGACATAAGGATAATATTAGATACTCTGAAGACTTAATTTTACTATTTTCATTTAATAATAATTTAAAAGAAATTCAGCTGTCATTTTTAAGTCTTATGAAGCATGAGCACAGCTATAAACATCAATATTATAAAATAATACAATGTTTGATAACCTAAGACAACATAACAAGGAAAAATTCCGAAACTTAATCCTCAAACTGTCATTTTATGAGGTCGACAAGGACATACAGAAGAATAAGCTTACAAAATAAATAAAAGGGAATATCGACATTTTATGGAAGGACAAAAACTTCCCTACCGAAATATCTGTCAAGTATTGACTGAGGGTCTGGAACTTCGTGTTTTAAAGATAACGTGAGATAATCTCTCTGTAAACAAGAATCTGAGTAAGAAGACGAATTCTAAGAAATTCGGAGATATACGTAAGAGGATGCTAAGAAGAGAGAGAATCATCGATGCGACAGTGTGCTTTAAGTGAAAGTAAAATAATTTTGGAAATATTAGAGCGCTTTTGCGACAATGTAGTAATTTTATTTTTTGAGAGTATATTCTATAACTTAAAATATAGATTCTAAGTAATATATATAATAAATATCTTATAAATGATAGTAATTTATTTATTGAAGGTCTATCCTATTAATAAGAATATAGATACTGCCTCTAAATAAAATTGTTATAATTAAAATGATCCTACTCAAGCTTATGCAGAGATGGTTTCGGTTGATGTATTTTGTGGAAATTTAATATGTACTCTATTTGAACCACGGGGAAAGGAAATCTACTGTAATTCAAATTTTGATTCCAGGTGGAAAGGTGAGTCCTGAGGAAAAAAAAATGTATTTATTCTTACTTACTTTCTTACTTACTAATAGTCTAATGTGTGTCAGTCACATGTGCATCAGCAATAATTACGGCAATATGATATGTTTTCTTGCTCTGAATTCAGAATGAGTCATATATTTATCCCATTGATACGATTTTTCAGATATATATTTAACCGGAAGTCAAGGGATTTAAGTCTGGAGAACGAGGAAGTCAGACAATCAGAAAATGCTTCAAAATCACCCGATAATAACCAAGACAGAAACGAAGCAGTCTCCTCACTTGTTGAGCAATATAGGATTTAATACCATTCTGTATCAAGACAGTAGTCTTTAAACAATCTCATTATTCTAAAACAGAAATGGCAGGCTGCCTTAGAAGTTCGCAGTAACGTGCATCCATGACAGAACTCCTTTTGAGTTCTTGTGAAGAGTTCTCCTAAAAGAAAAAAGGGACCAAAAATGAAAACAGTAGTGAAATCACACACACTAATATCATCAGAACGCAGAGGCTGTTCATAGTCAACATTAGGATGAGCAGTATCTAATATAGGTTAGTTCTGAGTATTCACTACTTCATTCAGAATAAAAGCACATCATCTGATCACAAAAGGTTCCAAGATCATGCACTCTCAATGGCTATCCTGGTTAGAAAATCGTAAGCAGAATATGTTGTTCCGGGTTTTGAGAATGTATCGTTTTCACCACGTGGACCTTGTATGGATACAACTTTAAAATATATTATAGTTTATGATATTATTTGGAAAATTAGTCTCTTTGAAAGTCTAATAAATCGTCAGCAATGCTATTATTACTATTATTTTCTGCTATTATCTTTGCTATTATTTTCACTAGTTATTAAACTGATTCAGTAATACGAAAAAAAATTGAATTGTGTTCGTATAAGGAAGCTGAAATGACATTAGAAGAACATATTTCGGAAGTTATTTATCCATTAGATAATTTTTTTTTGTCAATTGCATTAACGTATTGATACTGGGTTCAGTACAAAGTTATTAATTCGCAAAAATTGTCCCAAAACGCATATTTTGCGATATTGTTTCCCAATAAATAACAAAAATTATTCTAACACCCCATCTCCCTCAAACGCATTTAAGATGTGTAATGTGAAACGGATGACATTTGATTTTATTTTATCTAACAAACTTATATATTTAAGTGCATTTTGCAATTTAAAACTGAAATTCAACAAATAATAATCATTTCCACGCTGTATAGGAAATTCTAGCTCAAATAGATCGCACTAAGTCATTTAATACACTTTCGTTGAGGGCAAATAGTTCTAATTTCTTTGTAAACTATGGGAGGAAGGAAAAATTTGAACATAATATTTATGGTAGCTTATAATTTTATTTGTGTACGTAGCTTTAAATGATTCCTTTCGTCAAACGGGCAACACCCATGATACTGTATCTCCATTTTTTTAAATTGATGTTCGCAAAGAAAATATAAAATCTTCCTACCCCAACGAAAAAAAAAAGATTCTAGAAACATATCAGAAGCATCGAAATGCAGAAAATGCTTGTGGCTATCGAATGGCTTCAAACATGCTGCAAGCTATTTGACATGAAATGGATAACCGCATTGATATTGCCGTATGACCAAAGGAAGCATAGGACAAATATTGCGTACATAAACGTAACTTTAAGTTTCTTAATGTATTGTTTTCAATTTTTAATCCCGATAGTTGTTTATAAGAAAATGATACCTATATGCTATCTATGTTATTGTTTTGAATTACCCTGTATAGGGATGATAAATGTTCCGATTGACAACAACAAATTTATTTAATATGCGACTATTGTTATTCTTATTAAATATTTGTAATTATATTAAAACAATGCAAAAATGGGCACACAATACTTAATTTTTCATGGCATGCTCAAATTAAGCAACACGATACAAAATATTACAGCCAGATAACAGATTATTACGAAAGTTTATCTTTAAAATATTAAGGATAGTCTGTTAATGAAGAAGTAGAGGATATTGAAGCGTTACAGGAATAGTGAAGACGATTTTCTCTCAACAATTGATATAGGTGCTGAGCATTGGTGACTTTGTTTTAAAAACCGATTTAAAATACCGGATTCCTTTGAGGGAGTACATAGCTTTGCTTTTTCTATAAAAGTTCACATTTCATATAAATGTCGATAAAGTAATTGTCCCCTTCTTGATAGATCGTAAAGGACTGAAAAAACTGGAACCTCAGTGGTACTATAGATACGTTAACGAAGGCCAAGATGGGAATCAAATCGAAGCATTTCATTTTACTTTATCGTGATGCCAGACTTGTCTCAAAACAAACAGCAGGCTATTCAAACCTAATACGCAGAAAGAGTCGTCAATGGAAATTAAAATAAGAAATCTTCCATATAGTCCAGATATGTATCCATACGACTTCCATGCTTCGGTGTACAGAAATTTGAGGAAATAATCGTCTTAATCTAAATATAATATCAAGTAGTGCATGTACAGTTAGTTCAAAAATTCTTACAAGTATTTGCATGGATAATATCATAACGAAATAAATATCTAAACAACTGCAGATAATAATTTTGAGTTTCGTGTACTAATTACTTAGAAATTTATCGCCTTACTTATGCACTTTCTTTAATAATCTATTTACTTATTCACTATGTTTAATAATTATAAAATATATTTCGATAAATAAGAAAATATCTAGTGTTTTAAGCCTTTAGCTCGGAAGAACACGAAGGATCAAACATAAAAGAAAGAAAAGATATCGATAGGAGAATACAAAGGGTACAAAGAAGCAAAAGAGGTAACAAAAAAGCAAACAGCAAAAGATGCAATGCTATTCATCCTCCGACATACAAATCTAAAAGGTTATGGATTAGAGTCTAGATCTTTCGTGTTTTTGAAATAGCTCGAGCTAACTGTAGACTAAACAAAGAGAGGAGAAAGAATCTGAGCTCTAAAACATGCAAATGCGTATGAAAGAGAATATGAAAGTACTGACGGCGGGAAAACAATCGATATACATTCCAGCTACTAAAAATAGAAATGATGTAATGGCGAATTTTTAAAGTATTTTATTAGAATAATTGGATTTACGCAGAAAGACATTTGACTTTGTCTGGGGGACTTTCTTTGAAGTATTTTTTACTGCATTCTACTACAATGTTAAAAAATGTAAATTTGTGTGTTTTTATATTTACTACTAAAATTGCGTTTACATTCTTTGTTACTAATAAAATTCTGTACATTTGTTTTGTTTCTAAAATGCTTGTATGTATGTGTTTGATTTTGTCACCATTCTACAAGACCAGTCATTTGAATTATAGCTTTCACACCTGTCACATATAAACGCTGGGCGTTTTAATTTGTAAAAAATTAAGATAGGTAATGCGATTTTCCATCATAGCTCTCAAAATATAACAATTCAAAAACTTTTACACCAAATTCAAAATTTAAAAAAAAAATGTCTTTTTGAAGAAACGAATTTAATTGACCCGCATAATTTATTATTATTTTTATTTAAATTTTGAAATTTCAAGAAAATATTATTAAATATTTTAAATAGATTTTATTTTTGCAATAAAATGCAAATTGTTTTCAATGTTCCATCAAATATTTGATCCCATGATTTTATTCCATTGTGGAAAAATTGAAAAAAAGCTTCGTTTGATATCTGAAGTTAACACCTCTACGTACATCTCTTGTAGAAATAAAGGTAAATGTATCCAGGTATATTTATATGTATATACAGGTCAACTATTATTAATTTAGCACATATATATGTAATGATATTTTTAAATCCAATTTCATTTCTGATTAGTTTCCAGTTTTATATTAATTTAGCCCATATTAACTTCATTCTAAAATATTATCTTATTTCCTGATCCCATTTCACTTTTTCTATTTAATTAATGCAACAGAAAGCTCTGTAAAAATGCTTTAGTCAGCAATTCCCACGCTCCGAGTGAAGGGTATAAAAAATTGCTAACCTAAACAAATTCTTCTAAAAGATACCTAGATTCACCTATCGAAATCAACACATGTAAAGAAATCTCTATCAGAATCTCATGGTATATTAGACCAGGGATAAATAATTTCTCCTTCTTTTTGAGCGTTTCTGCTCTTGTATCGCTAATGAACGGAAACTAATCCGTCAGCGCTTATTGTACATAAATTATGCCTCCCCCCGGGATAGATTAAAGCTAAGTTAAAACTTCAAAGTGTCTTCTCTCTCTTCGGTAACAATTCTGCTTAAAAAATTATGCTTATATATAAAATCATCATTTTACTTCAAAATTTTAATTAAAAGCATAATCTACTTCAATAAAGCATTTTAATACTTCAAAAGAAACTTTTGAAATTTTAAAAACATTGATTTATTTCACCACGGGTGGCATAATTTAAGTACAAAGAATAAATGGTACGATATACATCAGTATGCATCGCGATACATGAGTAGAAGTTTCCTTCGATCATTTTACTATGAGATATTGATAAGGATTTCTTTGACACGTGCCGATTCAGGAAAAGGAATTTTAGGTATCTTTGAATAAGCATAAAAGATTTTTATCCCTTCACTCGGAGAATGAGGACCTGCTGAAGTGAACAGTTTTATAGAGGGCGTGAATATTAATTAAATAAAAAAATGGGTGGAACTGGATCATGAAATGATAGAACCTTTTAGAATGAAGTTAATATGGGCTATTTTAAGATAAAAATTAGGATTTAAATTAGATTAAGAGATATGTTCCCAAATATATATATATATATATATATATATATATATATATGTATATATACAAAAGTATAAAACCAAGTTAATAGGAAAAACAAATAAAAAAATAAAAAAGAATCCGGCCTGAAGACTTTTTCAAGGGTCACCCTCAGGCAGAGATTCAAAAAAAGGGATTTTTTTTGTTAAGGAAATTCAGACAATTAAGTCTAATAATGATTCCTTCGTGACCCGAAAATCCCCTGAAATTAGGCCCAAGAGATATACCATTTTAACAGAAAGGTAAACACAAAACGACAAGTGAGAAGAAAAACCACTAATAAGTAAAAATACAATAACAAAAAAAAAACCCCAAAACACCATAAAATAACACTAAAGAAAAAAACGATAAGCAAGAACATACCATCAACACTCAAGGAAATTTTAATCTATCGATTGTGATTCCCGCTTATTAAAAACACAAAGCTAACGGTAATTTAGGTAAAAATTGTAAGCTCCCAGCGCCACCTATTGAGTAATACAATATGCAAGGAAAGTTCTATTTTTTATTTAAGATAAAGGATTAATCCCAAAGCATACCTTGTTTAATTAAAAAATTGACATTACAGTAATTTTTAGGAAATTCATTTTTAATTAAATTTTTAATGAGGTTGTTTGATGCATTAATATAGGAATTTTTATTATTGCAAACCCTTTTGATCCTGTTAACTTGTGAGAAAATTATATTTTTGAAAATTTTAGAGTTTAGATTGGAATGGTAGTTACATA
>JAPMOR010013906.1:0-10433 GCA_026543865.1 Argiope aurantia
AATACACATTTTATTGCCCTTGATTAAAAGCTGAAACACTGACCTTCTCTTCTCAAAATATCTCTAGATTTTAATCTTGTGGCTTCGTCCTATTATTATGAAGGAACTTTTCAATTTAAATAGTAGCTCCCGGCAACATTTAATGATTCTTCCCCTTTTAGGAAGTTGTTGCTATTCCTGGAACTTTTCGAACATGTAATGTCTTCATGAATTTTTCATTAGCAAGAGTCGGGTATTCTCATAGTTATTAAGTGAAGTAAAATTTTATTTTTTGACAAGGTTTGTGGCTATTTCCCACTTTAATTTAAACTATGTTTCTTGTATTTTATAATAAAGAAATTTAAACATAATTATCCTGCTGACGGAGTGAATGTTAGTACTACACTGTTTGGAAGTTCATTTGTCGAATTTCTGCATTATTAAATGAGAGCATAAAAAAGGAATATTATAGTAATGTCGTCTGTTAACAAAGGTAAGCCTTAGTAAAAAAATTATCCGCTTTTCTCTTACATAATTTCAAAGAACTAAATATAATTCGGAAATTGTAATTTGAAAGTTTATTGATTTTAATAAGATTCATTCAATGATAAATGTAAAATTTTTGAAAAAATTTCATTTGTGGAGGCTTAAAATCAAGCCTATTAAAGCAAGCTATGAGCGAAACGTTTGGGATAGAATCTTTCTAGTTTGTTTGGAACAACAGGCCAGTGATCAGGACAATTATTGACATCACCGATGCAAGCTACTGAACTTTTTTAGTACTGAAATGCCCATGACGCCCGTTCAACGAAATTACGGAAGGTTACTGAAACGCCTGAATATCGTTGCGAAATGTCTCATTGTTTCGTTAAGTATAATTGATTTAATATCAAAACTATTTTGTTCGTTATGCTTCTGCCCTCGCTCGAATGAGCTTGAGAACAGGAAGGGGTTTTTTTTCTGTGAATTCTCAAAGAATGTCCCAGCATGTATTTGCTTTGCAGCCATGAACTAAGTTGGGTCCTCTTTTGTATATGAATCTTTAAGAACACCGATTGTCGTTGCGGTTTTCGAAGTGGAGGGTAGAGAATGTTTCTTATTTTCCAAAGCGAAACTCGGGCTTTCCAGTTTAATCTGAGATAACTTGAATTCGAATCATCTTAGGAGTGAGAGGGTTAAGTTCGGACAATTGGAGAGAAAAAGTGTGCGATGATACCTCAATTAAGAAGAAGAATTCTCTTTTCTACCATTAGGTGGTCTGGAATGGTTACTCGTGTAGGCTAGAGAAATGTGAAGTACCAGCATACTCAGCTGTATTAGGAAGAAACCTAAAACAGGTGTGTGATGGCATGTTATCAGCTTAAGTAAAACGCGTACGAAAATCAAGAGTTTGAAAAAAAATAAAAAAGCGAGATGCCAGCGAGTCAAAGAAAATCAATAGAGTTTACAGTCTTTTTTTTTTTTTTTACTTATTTTTAGTGATTTGCTTTGCAAAGAAATAATACAATTTCGAATCACTTCCAGTAGGATATTTCTCATTTGTAAATGGGGTTTAAGCTGGATTTCAAGAACTAGGGAGTTAGACTCTGAACAATGCTCCTAAATTAGGCGATCAATTGTAAATAATATATCAAACGGTGTGATGTTATTTTATTGGTGGCAGATATAATAGTTAAATGACTAATTTTGTGTAGTGAAATAAGTGCCATATCACTGTAGAAATGAAATTTAGTAATCAACATGCGTTGTTATATTGCTGATTTTGTATAATGTAATAGGCATCACATCCTTATTGAAATGCTGGTCTAATTCAACATGCATTATCAGATAAATCATTTTTGAACCTGCAAATTTATTGCAAATATAATGAAATTAAAAATCTTAAATATCACCTGAGCCCAATCATGATATGCAGGTGCATATAGTACATGTCTCTAATATTTAACCAAGTTAGGCTTTAAAGTATAATTAAAAATTAAGTTATATTTATATGTGTACCTTTGTTCCTTGGTGTACTTGTATTTTCCAAGCAGACTGGTTTTTAACCTTTGTAGTAAAGAATTCTTGGGTTCAACAAAAAAATTATATTATTTGAAGATAAATTAAAATTCCAACTACACAATCAAACTAAATCTCTCCTAAAATTTTAAGACCATAGATTGATATTGAAAAACTCGCTCCTCAGCATTGTTATAAAATGCTTCTAAAATTATTTTGTAAAAAAATATTAAATTTAATTATACTGAACTAAACTGATAAAAAAAATTGGTACTGGAAAAATTATACTGAACTAAATTTGTATCAACGGAAAGCTAACTTGTCGCATTTTAACATGATGTAAAACTAGTTTTGTGCAATATTAATTTCCAGAGATATTGAAGAGCTTAATTTTAAATGAGTTTTTATTCAATAAATAATCTCATCAGAATTCTGAAATATCCATAATGAACTACATTTACCCAAAAAACAATTACGGATCGAATTTGATAAATTATTGATAACATTAAATAATAATTTATTTTTAACTAATTAATAATCTCAATAAAATTTTGGAAAGCCTTTCCATAATTTCCGTTGTTTCAGAAAGGGTCAGATAATTAAAAAAAAAGCAAAATAAGTAAATGCTAAGCGACCCAAAATCCATCGACTTTTTCCGGACTTTTTAAAATAACTTACATTTCGAACATCAATTAATTTGTAAAGACGGTACTTTCTAACTTAAATATCGTTTAAATTTTCGAACATTGTTCAACAGCATTTATTCATTCTCACATTTTGAATGCTTTATATTATTATTGATATATAATTGTAAAAAATTCAAAGTTTCCTTATTTGAAAATAGCGATAGTAGTCTTCTCGAAACTTTTCCGCATACTCTCCTGTAATGGTCTTATTTCTCTCCCTCCGCATAAAATTTTGGACATTAAGGCCGCGAATTCCCTGCATGCCATAGTCGAACAACATAAGCTTGCATGTCATATTGTCAAAATTCTTACTCCACTCTTCAAAAAAAAGAGTTGTTCAACAAAATTCTGAAGAGAATTTCTGATTCCATTCTACAAAAGAAGAAGTTGTCCAACAATTCCACTCTGCAAAAGAAGGGGTTCTCCAACAATTCCACTCTACAAAAGAAGTTTTGCAACGAAATCCTAAAACATATTTCTTATTCCACTCTCTAAAAGAAGTTGTCCAACAATTCCACTCTACAAAAGTAGTTGTGCAACGAAATCCTAAAAAATATTTCTTATTCTACTCTCTAAAAGAAGAAGTTGCCCAACAATTCCACTTTGCAAAAGAAGGAGTTGTCCAACAATTCCACTCTACAAAAGAAGTTGTGAAACGAAATCCTAAAAAATATTTCTCATCCCACTCTCTAAAAGAAGAAGTTGTCCAACAATTCTACTTTGCAAAAGAAGGATTTGTCCAACAATTCCACTCTACGAAAGAAGTTGTGCAACGAAATCCTAAAAAATGTTTCTTATTCCACTCTTTAAAAGAAGTTGTCCAAGAAAATTGTAATGAGTATTTCTTATGTCACTCTTCAAAAAATTACAAAAATATAGATTTTTGGCATGAATCTAATATTTTTAGTGAATGTATCATACGAACAAGTCTTTTGTATACCTTTTCTTCCGACCGAATAAAACCAAAATTTAAAACATAACAACAGTTATAGTCAAAATTTCTTTGATTTCAGTCGCTTCCTTTAGGCGTAATTAAGTTAATGCTCATTTAAAAACATAGACGACATTTGGTCACATCTTTGATAGATTCGGTTTAAAATTACTTAAGAATCTACATTTTAAATTCTAAAACTACGCACTTAATTATATTTATTTATTTATTTAAGTTTTTTAGTTATTGATTTCATTTGTACTTGAACAACCAATCAAACAAACTTCTTGAGAATAGATTTCATTCAAAATTTGATTAAAAAATATAAAAATTTAGTGCAGGTCCACATACAAAATTTCATTGGGATTTTGGAAATTTTGAATACAAAATTTCATTATTCTGGTTCAAAACGTTTTATGTTGTCACATTCACAGACAGACAGACGAAGAGACAGACAGGCATAAAGCTAAAAATATATTTTTCAAGCTCAGGGAGAACCGAAACATGAAGATTTGTCAAAATCTCGCGTTCGAATTTTCTGATGATTATAATACTTCCTCCATACTTCGTATACGAGAAAATAAAAGTGTTCCATCCTATAAAGGGATTAGAATGTATCGATATGAAATGTATCCAATAAAGTGATTAGAATTCATTTTTATTTTCATTCTTTCTAATTCTTTTGAATTCGAATTTTGTTTTTATTATATACTCGATACAAAACTAATCCTTTAGAAAGAAACCCAAAATTAAATGTTTCAATTTTTGACTGATCAAAATTTATTTAAAACCACACATTTATTTAAAACTACATTAATAAATTAAAATTAAAAAAAATATATTGGTTTTGGAAGTTTGGGGAGGTAGGAGAAGAAAAGAAATAATTGCTGAATTAATTGCTCCTACAAGTTTTTGCCAATAACGGTATTATGCTGTAAACTTTTTTTTTCAAATTCAATGTTTTGTAGTCCAAAAAAAATGTTAGCATTAAAAATAACATTATGAGGATATTAAATACTTTTTTCACTGCATTCATTGTTGCCGTTTAGTGAAAGTAATTTAAAATTTTAATCCATGTTGAAAGGATTGCAATTTTAATCCATCCAAGTACTCAAACCTTAGAATATATTTATTGCCTCTTTAAAAAAAATTCTTGGAAATTAGAATTTAAATAATGATAATTTTTTATGCTTTTTAGCAATTAGCTTTTTAAAAAATTTCATCTTTTTTTTAAATCTCACTTTGAAAGAAAAAAAAATTAAATTTATAAGCATTTATCTGATATTCGCCAAATAGATATAAACTTCCTTCAAGTAAGAATCCGCCTAATCTTCAAACATCCGGTTCAGTTTCGAAAAATGTGTTACAAATCCATTCGAAACCAAGCTATCTCCTTCTCCGCAATACCATTTTATCAAGCTTCAGACGACTTTTATTCTACAAATTGCAGACGATAAGAATGACCCATTTTTACCGAGAATAAACAATAAAACTCTTCCGTGTTTACATCAGCTGGTCGTTGAAGCGGCTTTTCATGAAGAGGAGGATGCAGTCCTTTTGTTAAACAAAAATCTCCTCTTGAAGATTGGAATAAGCAATATTCTTCTAAATAGAAAACCCTAGACATTTGCACTTCACCAACAGCTTCCTTTTCTAGAAATCGGGTCCATTGAAAATGAAACTCCTACTATAAGTATCTATAGAACAAATGAAAGGGCAGAAAGGGAATTCTATTTATCTTTTCTCGTCCTCAGTCACAGTTGCATGTACGCGTGGGAAGTTTCCAGAGAAAAAGTTAAAGAAATATATTTCTTTGTAACTGCTCTCTTGCTGAAACTTTTGTGCAATGGCATCACTTAGAAAGTTATTCTGTTGCAAAGTTAAAGGAATATATAAGCTTAAATTCAAGACAGCCTTGGTGGCTACATTACGGAAGGGTTTATATTTAAATGGGAAGAGAGGGCGAAAATCCAAGATAAATTTCTTTTGAAAACTGCAGCGCTTTCTTCTATATTTCACTTAAAGAATATTCTAAGATTAGATATTTTTATTTGAAAATGGGATTTTATGTTAGATACAAAATGAATGGTATCGAAACAATTTATGAACGCAAATTTTAAAAAAATGTATATTTCTTTAGCTAATGGTGTTATTTTAATAATTTTTTTATGTTCTTTTCTTAATTTTTCAATTTTTTTGTATACGAAATATTGTGAAAGTTTTGTAATCTTCATTAATTTCAACTCTTGGTTTTGACAAATGTTCACTTTTTTGAAATCCATGAATAAAGAAAACACATCTTTGATATTATGTCTGCCTGTCAGACATAATAGCAAAAATGAGGACATCTGTATTTATGTATGTTATGAAGATAACTCGAAAACAAAACAGGCTAGATGGATAACATTTGGTATATCGTCTTTACACCAAATTTGCATATTTCTGTCAAATTTTCAGCAAAATTTATTCAGAGAAAATCTGGCTGCCCGGCTCTTCGAATATAAATTAACCCAATACTAACAAAACGACGAGATCTAGATGGATAAAATTCGGTACACGGATTTAACATTTACAGAGTAAAAATCTATCAATAATATAGAAACGTAATCACTTAAATATATCAAATTTGGTACGTGATATTTGAGATTGCAATTGTAGTTTTGTGTTAATTGATTTCAAATGGTTGCAAAAAAACGCATCTAAAACACAAATTTATTTTTATCAGAGAGTATGCCAGAAAGTGTAGGGGGAAACCTCTCCTACTGCTTTTCGTATGCTAATTAGTATTTTAACTAGAAAAAGCATATAAATTTTAATATAGTTTTCTTAGAAATACCTTCTTTTAAATAAAAAGTTGCAGATCTTATGCTGGGCAACTCTTCCTTTTGAAGGGTAGGACTGGAACCCTCGGGATTTAAAGTTCACGAGATCCTGCCCTTTTTACAAAATGAGAAACTTTGAAAATGATAAACAATGAAGATAACAAAACAAACAAAATAAATAAACAATAGAAGATAAACAATGATAAACAAAAGTAATGAATGGTCGAAAGTGGATTCGTTTTATGTT
Source organism: Argiope aurantia (assembly GCA_026543865.1). Lineage (NCBI taxonomy): Eukaryota > Metazoa > Arthropoda > Arachnida > Araneae > Araneidae > Argiope > Argiope aurantia. The sequence goes on from JAPMOR010013906.1 coordinate 6,664, forward strand.
TAGCGTCTTCTATTGCAGTTGCAGGTTCAGTTGGAAGATTTCGATTGAAAACAGTATTTTGATATTCTTCCGTGCATTGCCGTTTTGCTAAGAATCTCATACCATAGAATGTCTTTGAAGATTTTATAAAATCAAAGTCAAGAGAATCCTGGAGATAAAATTATGAAATTGGAATTAAATATGAAAGAAAGATGAGAAGATGAATATGTATGTTTGTGTCCTTTAAAATCACAGCTGGTCCTCCTATGATTGAGATGAGAGAATATTACGGAAATGAAATTTGTCAGACTCAAACTTGATATTAACTGGGCTCAAAGCTGATGGTCTTTAAAAATTTCATTGAAAGTAAATGGGAAAATGTGTTTGCCTTTAAACTAATGTTTCTTGGTAGAAAATAAATCCTTGAGCTCTTTTTATAATTTCTTTATTGAGATCAACTGACATAATGCCACTAATATGAAACAACTGTAACTGAGCATTTTTTTTGCTGGTACCTATAAAAAGCTATTATATAATGAAATAAATCTTATTATAAAAGCTGATATGTTGAAATAGATTGAGAGCTTGAGTTAAACCATCAAGAACATGCCATTTAAAATTTAATTGCAAAATGTTTTATACTACGCTTCAGTTCTTTATTCCTACTATAATATTCCATAATTTAATTAATATTATTGCTTGAAATTCAGCCCGATTTCTAATAATCTCGCCAACAGATAATGACAGTTTATTTTACAAGACAACAGGAGTACACAATAGCAAAATACTGCTGAGGCCTACACTAGAACGGCACTTGTAGTAAACAGAAGCAGACAAGCAACCAATTAACAGTCTCAACAACAAAAGCACTCAAAAAGAATTCGCCAAAAATCAGTACGCCAAAGAGTGAACTCACTGACTGGATTACTTCTTCTCACTAGTTCGTGTGCCTTCGTTTTTATAGCTCCCATAACAAGGCACCAAAAGTTCTATGACAAAGAAACTCAATTTAATGGAGATATCGCCAAGATGCTTCACTATCCTTCATTTATTATCTCCCTTTCATTTACAGGTTTTCTTCCAAGGCCGACATTCAGTGATTCGGTATCTATTATGCAGTCGTTACTGTATTTGTAAGACAGTCTTCTTTATTTAGAAACTAATGCACAAGGAAGCAATATTTCAGATTCGTAACAAAAGGAACAAGTATGATAAAAATATGAAAATTTCAATTTTCCAATCAAGTCACAATTCCCAGAAATTTTTAATGATGCTTCTCTTTTTGGAAAATTGTTTACTATTCTAGAATACTTCGAAAGTAAACTTTTCAAGGTTTTACGGTGTCTTCGTTGATTTTTCTGTAAGAATTTTCTTGTAACTTTGATATAATAATTGAAGCAAATTTTTTTATTTGTTGTCGAGATTCGTGGGTAATTCTGATTTAATTTAAAGTTGTGCCCCTTATATTATATAATAGACAAAAAATATTAGAATTAAAAATGTCGATGCTTTCGTAAAATATTTATAAAAATTTTATTAAGTAATTCTAAAATTCCTTATGTGTATTATTCAGGAAAAGCACAAAAATAGGTGGAAATTAGAAAATAAATGTAAAATATATATACATTAAAATATATTCAAAAATTTATTCGGAGTCAAAATAAATCGGAAAGAAAACATTTTAATTACTGCATTTAATTTACATTTTTAATTTAATTTAATTTATTATATATTGAAAAAAATATTTTTCATTTTAAGCTGATGTAAATTTGTTTGTCGTATAATAATATGTTTAGAAGATATTAAAAAAGATTTTTTCTTTCCAATTATTTTAATAGGAACGAAAAGTTAATTACAATTATGATAAACCTTTTTATTATGAGTACGCTCTGAAACTCTCGATTTTTGTGCAATCTGTATTTTATGACATTTTTACAATACCCAAGATATGAAATTCTCATATTAACATTCATTTTATAAATGATAATCACATTTCTTCTTTTCTGATGTAAAAATATTTATATAAAAAATTACTTTTTAAATAGAATAGAAACCATTTTTCTGCACTAATTGTTGACTTTAATGAAATTAATGTGAAATTTAAATACTTAAAAATGAAAGAAAAGATATAGAAGTTTAATGGAAGCAAATATATCATAAGTATGCCTACTTTAAATCTCTAGAATTCTTCTATTTTAGAAAAAAACAAATATATAATTTACAATAAAAATAAGTTTAAACTTTAACTAAATATTTTAAATTATAGTCACTACATAAGTAAAAATCTTCAAAATTATCAGCTTTTTTTTCACTTTCCCAAAAACAGGAAAAATTAAATCAATATAGATATTCCCTAATATCACCAAAATTATTACCCACTGATTTCAAAGATTTAACCTACTTAATCTTTCAACATTCGATTCAGATCTGATAAATGGCTTACACCCCCCCCCCCCCGTCTCCTCAATGAAAGTTTAGCGTTATTTGCTATGATAATTCACGAGAAAAATTCAATTTCTTGAGAATAAAATTTCTTTGCGATTTCCAAGCGTAACAATGTCCTGTCCTTACTGAAAAAAAATCAGGAAACTGCTTTCCTGTGAAGTGGTTTCTCCTAAACAGGAAGATTCAGATCTTTTTTTTGGACAACCCTTCTTTTTGGTAAATTGAATAAAGAGTGAAATGCTCTTTCGAACGAAATCCTCGAAAGTTTCAATTGTCCAATTCCTTCCCTCTCTGGAAATCGAGGGCTGTTGAAAATGAAACTCAAACGTTTGAGTATCTGGAAAACCATGAAGAGACGAAAAGGGGATGTCTTTGAAGTTTTTCCGTCCTCGAACGGGTTGAACAGAAGATATTTTATAGAAAAAGAATGGAAATCACTCTGTAATTTTTAAAAACGCAAGGTTTAGAGAATCATCAATGTAAAATTTAAGAAACCTTGGGTTAATATCTGAAAGGGAAGAAAAGGTAAAATGCAGGATAAAATCTTTTTGTAATGATGGCTGATTCTTCTGTAATTGATGCAAAGAACATTTTAGAAATAAATTATCGTAAGGGTTAAATGCTATTTTAAATTGTGTACATTGATGCTAGTATATTAATATTTGCACAAGGACATGAAGAAATTTTTATCTCTTGAAACTAATGGTACTTATTAGAGAAATGTGAAACCACGCTTATTTGTTTTCATGTAATTATTTTAATGAAGTTAACTCGCATTACGTCACATGCGGAAAATAATCTTATTTAAATATCTTTACTTCCTCCCATAAAAAGTATAGAAGTATAGTAACGCCAAAAATTCGAACTCGAAATTTCAACGAATCAGCACGTTTTAGATTCTCTCGGTTTATTATCTGGCGATAGTTATTGAAACACAGAGCCAACTAGATGACTCGTCTGGGCTCCGTCAATTGACAATAATTTACCTGAGATGCGATCGTTACTGAAAGGCACAATCAAATAGATGACTCATCTGAGCCCTGTTAATTTACAGAAATTTATCTGACATGCGATTGATAATGAAAGTCATGACCAACTAGATGACTCATCTGGGTTCCGTCAATTGACAGTATTTTACCTGAGATGCAATCGTTACTGAAAGGCAGGATCAACTAGATGACTCCTTTGGGGATCGTCAACTGACAGTAATTTACCTGAGATGTGATCGTTAATGAAAGGCATGACCAACTAGATGACTCACCTGGGCCCGGTCAATTGACAGTAATTTTCCTGAGATGTGATAGTTAATGAAAAGCACAACCAATTAGATGACTCATCTGGGCCCC
>JAPMOR010013908.1:0-15593 GCA_026543865.1 Argiope aurantia
GCCGAATTCGACCGACAAATTCAGAGGGGTGATAGGATACATCAAGAGAATAAAGAATCACCATACAACATGGGATACAAACGTCGTTTAGGGGGTGAAAATCATAAAAATATAGGGAGTCGGAGAATTGTTCGAAACTGTAAAAAATGAATAAAAAAATAACAAATAATGTTTCAACTATGAATTTTTTTAAGTGAAAGCATATTCTTAAAGGCTATTTTCCATGTAAGTAACATGCCCATTTGATGAACCAGGGGGTAGTAAATTGTTGAAAACGAAAAAATTAGTTTAGAACCGTTATCTGCAAAAAATTTGAAACTTTAAGAATAATAAAAACTTGAAAATATAAGGAATTTTATACTCTTTAATTTTATATGAGTCTATGGTGTGAAAACTGAGGAGGTTTTAAAATATTCAAGAAAAACTAAAATGTTTGCCGGGAAACGTCGCTGCAACATCGGCACCAATGTTTACAGAAGGTATTTCAAAATTCTATCGAAAAATACTGAGGAGTAATAGTTGATAAGAATTTTCATATAAAGTCGCAAATGACGGTGAAAATGTATTTGCTGGAATAGAGATACAGCACAGGCATTTTAACATAAGAAAGGAGACGATGAGAAACTTTTATAAAAATTGCTCAATGTTGCGACCGTTAAGGTCATTACACAACCGACACCAACGTTTAAAGGAGAAACCGGACGCGCTCAAACATACCAGGTATGCTTGAGATTTCTCCAGCAGCGACAACGATCCATGTTACGAAATCTTTCAATGTATCCCAAGGTAAACAAGAGATTTCATTTGACCCCAGACGATAAAATCAAAGAGATTGAGCCCCGGGGAACATGGAGGCCAATCAACAGGTCCCCAACGTCCAATCCACGTCCCAGGAAATGTATCTTCTAGGTAGTTACGCACAGAATTTAAAAAATGCTCCGGTGCACCATCATACTTTAACCACATGTTCTGGAGTGCAATGCCCGGTATTTCCTGCAGTAAATCCGGAAGGACATGCTTCAAGGAAACAAGGTAATTTGTGCCACAGAGGTGTTTGGACCCTGCATTTGGCCTCATTATTTTGAAGGATTCTTTCTCACGCAAACGTCTAATAATATTTGCAAAGGTTCTGTTGTGTGGACAACGTGTATTTGGATATTGCTATTGGTATATTCTTTGTGCTAGCCGTCCATTACCATTCGCTCTGTCGTAAATTATATGCATAAACGCATATTCGTTATTCGTGAAATCTGACATGTTGTTTGCGAATGAAACTTATCGACTATCAATTCTGCACAGCTCTTTAGTGAATACAAGCTGCTTTTATATTCCTCGGGCCATCAATTCTGCAATGCTCGCTGCTTTTATATTCCTCGAACGCATGGAAAATTTAGATACAAGAAAGCTTCTTCTTCTTCTTGACTACCTTGTTCCAAATCCTTGCATTCTTAGGGCCATTCTCTTCGCCAGACTAATTATCTCTTCGATGTCTGCTTTTGCAATTCTCAAAGAATAAATGTCTCCTACGACCCTATGTTTTACAATAATTTTTCATCTCCTTAATGCCTACTATCTCTTCTCTAAATTTACCTTTCGAATTTGGCAACATAATCTGTAAACATCGGTACTGATGTTGTAACGATGTTTTCTGGCAAACATTTTAGTTTTTCTTGAATATCTTAAAACCTCTTCAGTTTTCACACTACTGACAAATTAAAGAGCATAAAATTCCTTATATTTTCAAGCTTTTATTTTTCTTAAAGTTTTAATATTTTTTGCAGATAAGGGTTCTAAACTACTTTTTCGTTTTCAATAATGACCCGGTTTATCAAATCGGCATGTTACTTACATGAAAAATAGCCTTTAAGAATGTGCTTTCACTTAAAAAAATTCATCGTTGAAACACCTTTTGTTATTTTTTTTATTAATTTTTTACAGTTTTCTAAAGTTTACCGACTTTTTATATTTTTGCTATTTTCACGCCTTAAACGTCATTTGGGACCCCGTGTTGTATGGTGATTCTTTATCCTCTTGATACCTCTTATCACCCTTCTAAAATTGTCGGTCGAATTTGGCAATATATATATATATATATATATGGCCCACGTATGGGTCATGTATCTTATCATCAATAATATATATGGCACAAAATTCCTTAATATATATTTTATTGATGATTAACTTTAGAGTTCAAAAATATTTTGGGGAGATAACGCTTCGTCATCAAGAATACAAAAAGAAGTAAATTCATTTATGCTCACTGACTCAATGCGAAGCGTAGGAACAAATATAAAAATGATTTCAAGTTAATTATGTCAGGAAATGAGTCAAATGACGAATAAAAGAACAGGAAAATCAAATATGAAGACATTTAAATCAACAATTTAATTAAAGTCGTTATGCAAATTGATTAATAAGAGAAATATCTATGAATTTATTCATGATATCACTTAGGAAAAACCAATTAGAACTTTTAATAAAGTGATTAGCAATATTATCCTTTTGAAACTGGTTGTGACAAAAGATGGCCAAATTAAATTATAATTTAAATCATGCTTAGGATACGAAGCTTAAATATGGCTTTTCAACAGAGACTTTAATATTTCTACAGTTAAGTAAATTAATCACAAAAAGTATTACACAAAAAGTATTAATTGTAATGATGTAATCTATATGCAGGATATAAGCATTATGCAATAATAAATTTCTACATTACCTTTATGTCTGCTTTTTATTATAATTTTCGCTGAAGGTAGTCAGCCATCTGACTCTCCGAACCGCCACGAAGGCACAAGGATTTAAACCATAAAACTGAATGACCGGACCTCCGCAACAGCAACATTGGTGGGAACTGTGGTTGAGTCCTAATTGCCATCACCGGTCACGGTAAAACCCTCCCCAAGGAAGGGAGGATTCAGATCCCACACCTATTTGCTTACCCTCGAGGGTGGCGTGATCCAACCACCATGCCGGAAGCCTTTCATCCTCATTTCGAGATGCCCCCCTGGGGGGTAGCTGAAGGTAGGTAAAAAATAATTATAGATAAAAAAAATAATTCTTTCTTATCTCGTTCATTGAGAAAATTTAAATAAATTCTTTCACGTCTTCCTTTACAATTCACAATTTTAACCGATATTTCTGTATTTTGATACATCTTTAAGATTTCAGTTTAAATAAATTCTACAGATATATTACTATTAATATTTCATAATTCTTGTGACAGCATAATATTTAAAGAAGAATTGATATAGTATGCGTTTGCAATATGATAAACGTCACCTTCAGTTCATGATTGCGTTGGAAAATCCCTAAAAATTAGAAATATTCTAGGTCAACAATTTCTTCAATATCAAGGATTAGTTAATAAGCCCAGATATTAATGACAGGACGAAAAAAATTATCGCATATTTATAGATAAAATATTATCACAATATTTCGTCCACTATCTCTTGGCTTGAAATTTGCTTTCAATACATTTAAATCTCCATCTTCTTTTTTTTTAATATTACTTCAATTCAGACCTAAGCATTTGGGTTTTACGATCCAAAGTACGACCAAGCAGTCTACATGATCCAATATTAAATTCTAAATTTATTTTTGCTGTTTGTCACATAAATATCTCATGTCCGACAAGATGCATCATGTTTATATAGCTTGTATGATTATCCACCATATACTGGCAACGTTCTAAATTTTCATGATTACATAATTCAGGGTTTCAGGTGTGAATAAAAACTCATCAGTCCACTCCACACATATCCTGAGACGTCTATGCCATTCGAAATGTACAATCTGCCATTAATTATTTACATTATATTATTTTTTCTCTAGTCACGATATCGCATGATGTTGAAGTTACTTATCTTAGTTGGGATATCAATCTGATTTATGTTTGAATGCTTTACCAGTGACAGAAACCTTGGCACATATTATTGTCCACCCTGTACTTCTAGATTCGTTTGTCATACAATGCTGTTATGCCAAATGTCAAAAATTGCACGCAAATGCCATGTGTCAAAACCACAAACATCAAAATATGCTACGTTTTCATTTAAAAACTACAGCCATTGCATACATTTGATAATTTATCACAGCCAATAAAAATTGCATATTTTTATTTATTATGACAGTTTTTTTTATGCGATATGTTTTTTAACATAAATAATATGTTTTGACAAATTTTACGCATTACGTATGTTATAATTTTACGTATGCTTTAACAGAAACGGCATGCATGCTAATTATCCAAGATTGAATTGATAAAGCTGAGTACAAGAATAATTATTTCCCTTTATGAAATAAACAGTGTCTCCACAGAAGTGTTTTATTTATTACTAGCCGCCTTTGGCGACCAGCCGGTTCACCAGTATTACCGCTGACTACAATTTTCAATTAAATATTTTAAGTAACTAGTCTCTTAATAGATTCTAAAACAAAACATTTTTAATCTTCAAATTTTGATAGTCATACCAAACTTATACTGTTCTTTAGATCGTTTCGTTAAATTTACTATATAAATATTGCTAATTTGTTGTCATTTCCGGTAAAAATTCAACTTTAATTTAAAGTGGAAATGATGATATTGCAATTAATATAAAGATATTTTTTAATAAAACCAAGCATTTAATTTTATTTATCATCTTTATTGTTATTTATTTATTATTATTATTATTGAATATGAGTATTGCAAACAGAATCGCTTGGTATATAAGTCTTATGTGAACTACAAAATATTTTTCATAATTTCTGTAATATCTCAAAGAATAATTCAACAAAAATTTCTCAGATTCATCATAAAATTCAGTTTTTAGTTTTGCTTTCAAAAGGATTGAAATGAAATCAATAATAATATTTTGTTCCGGCCTATAAATATAATTCAAAAATTATGAAGTCTAAATTTAATGCAGTAAGGTATCATATTCTGAGAAATATTCTGGACACACCAAATTTTAAATATATGAATGAATGTTTCTATTTTTTACGATCAACTAAGACTTATTTATGAGGTTTTAAATGTTAAAAATTTAGAAAATCTCAACATTTTCATAATCTTAGACCAATTAATCTTGAGAAACCTGCGTGCTGATTGGCGTATTTTCTTTGAAACGATTGATGGAAAATCTAAAATTATCCTTTTTTTTATTGAATAGTGATATTCAAATTTTCATAAATCAGTCAGTTTAAGTGATTGATTTAGTTAATTGGAAATTAACTCTTTTTATTTAAAATATTAGTGTTTCAAGAACATTTTGTTATTCGTGATTTCCACAGCAGAAGCTTTATGTAAAATCAAAAATTCGTTATTTATTAGAGCATTTATTGAATCAAGTTACATAAAATATAATCATATTAAATTTAGACCATTTTAGCAGATCTGTGTCTAACTAAAGGTTTACAAATTAGCTGTGTGGCCCTTATTTGAATGGATATCCTGTTCATATTAAACAAAACTTGCCTTAAAGTAAAATTGATTTATTTGATTAATATTATATAGAGTGTAAAAGATCATAAAATAATTTTTCTTGAATTTATTTTTTAGAAAAAAAAAAATTATATTTGTTTCATTTCCTACAGACACGTGCCGAAAATTATATTTTTGCAGATTTCATTTCCAAAAAGATTTACATTATTTTTAATTGGAGCTTTTATCAATGTGGTGGCAACACTTTTAAAAAAGCTAATTTTTTCCCATGAATGCGAAACGTGCTCGTGCAGCTTAAAGTTTATTTTTATTTTGTACGAAAAAATTCGTTGAAAAATATAGTTAAAATATTTATTTAAAAATTCATTAAAAATAGAAATTTAATTTTAAGATTAAAACATTGGTATGATTTAAAAGATAAATTTTTGATCTTTAACTTGTGCGGTAATATTTTCGGAAGTTATTGCAGAAACACGGCAAAATTTCTCTTAATTTTTTAAATAAATAAAATTCGAATTAAAAATTCGAAAAAATAACCCCCAGGTGCACATTCCCGCCCTCCAAGGTGCCAAATTTGGTAACTGTAGGTTGAATGATCTGGCCTGTAGAGCGCCAACACACACACACACATTGAACATTATTATAAGTATAGACATCTTTTGTTATTAATGTATTAGCGAAAGAGGTTGATGTCATATCAGACGCAACAGATAGTAGCTGTAACATCACAGTATATCAGACAAAATTGAAAATAGTTGTTGTTAATTCTTTTATTTTTCCTTAAAATTTAGCATATAAGACGGAAAATGTAAGGGGGTTAAAATGTAATTGTACAAGTATATCTGAATATGCTGAAAGAATATTTTAACATTTATTAATATTTTATTGAATGTTTGAAAATGTTCGAGTAATTTTTCTGAAAAGAAATGATTTGGAAGTTGTCGCAATGTGCATTACTAAATAAATTTTGGCATTAGCATAAGAAACAATCAGAATGTTCACTTACGTTTTTTTCTTTAAAAAAATCCAGGAAATTTCACACTCGACACATAACGCACTACTCCCTTTTATCTAAGGATACTTCAGGGAATTCATTTTTATAATCTGTAACACGTAATCCTCCTTAATTAAAAACTTTAATATCAATATTATAATCTTCTTTTTATTATCTCTATCTAGTCTTTGGAAGAAGAAACATTTAGTTATTTTTCCATTTTTCCGAAACACTGTCTATTATGTTCTTCCTTTATTAGTAATACTCATCAACAGCGCTTAGAGATGGATGCGAGACGCAGTGTTTTAAATTTATTAACAACTTGATTGAAGGACAGATAAATTAGTTTCCCGAGGAGTTCCCAATCCTATTGATTGTGAAATATAGAATCTACCTACCCTTACTATGAAAAAATTTCTACCACTATTTGTTCCAAATATAATAAAAGTAATGCTTTGACAAAAGTTGTCCTTTCTTTCCATAAGCTTACAAGGGGAGAGCAAGGTGTTGAAATCTGAGTTCGGGATGAGATTTAGTATAATATTAGTATGGATTTAGAATGTACATTCATGAAAATATTAAAAAGCAATGGCTAGTCAATTTCGAGAAAATGGTCCTCAAACTTATAGTACAGCTTATATACCGATAACTTGACACCAGTCTGAATGATCCCAATGGCGTGACTGTCTAGTTAACCGTCTCGTACGCTGAAGGTCAGGGTTCAAGCAAGGCTGGTATTTTTTTTTCTTTTTTAACAATTCTTATTTAATAAAAAATTTACAAATGCTTTTAACTAATATGTTTTTAATTTTTTTATCCAAAAAATTATCATTGAAATATCTAATAATAAAATTAAAATTAAAAAAAGAACATTATAAATACAAATGCATTTTTTTTAATTATTGAAATTTAATTAATGATTAGCAGATAATTTTAATTAATATGCTACTTATTTTTAGGCAAGGATAAATGCTAAAAACTAGTAGCATATTAATTAAAATATTATTTTGATGCTTAAATTATAATTTAATGTTTTAAAGAAAAATAATTAAAAACATAACATTAATGGCTACAGATAATTTAACTTGCTTGCATCATTTTCAAACAATTAAGTTTTAAATTCTTGGATTCAATAATAAATTATCAATTTTAACTCAACGAAGCTGCATTTATATCATAAATTGAAGGGCTCATCTGATATTTGTTAAATATGTAAGCAAACGTCCAAACTGCAATAATCAATATAAATAGTAGAGAGCAGGTATTAATTTATTGAATGTGTAGGCAGACGGTTTAAATTTTAATAATAATTTAGATTTTAATAAAGGCAGAGAAAGTAAAGATTTTGGTGCTTCTTATACCGCACTTTAACTAATTAAAAATAATATAGCTATATTTTGAAGCTGAATTGTCTGTGAATACGATACTGCAAATGTGTCGGAGACTGAAGATGAAATTCCGTTAGAATCATTATACAGTGAAGTGACAAAATTGAAATTAAAAGACACAGTTATTTAATATCAAATATTGTTAGCTGAAAATAATCTCATCTTCAACTTCAATTTTTAGCGAAGCAATTTTGTTGGGTGAAGAAATTAATCAAAATAATCTTGGTATGCTCTCAGAAAAAATTATTGGGTGTGATGACGAACTTATTCATGCAAGTGAAAGATGTGATGAAAAACCTTTTGAAAATATTGAAGGTAATGTTTCATCAGATGAGCATGAACCAGAAGAAAAAAAAGGAAAAGAAGTATAATATATTTCCTTTGATTATAAAATCAAAGCCGTCAACATCGCAAGACTACATCCTACATGGAATTTACAATCATTATAAAAGAATGGATGCAGTCGTTCAAAAAGGAAAGATTATTTATCCAAATGGAAGGGAGATGTAAGAAAAGGAGGAAACACATTTGATAAATATGCAGTTATAGATTCTTGGACTTATGATCGACAGATAATTGAAGCGTTGAAGCAACAGATAATTTTCAACAAGTAACTACTAGGAATTTACAGCAGTGGACTTTAACTCCTGCTAGATAATTTGCAGATTCTGAATTCAAAGCCCCGGAAAGATGGGTAAGTAAAATCAAAACGAAGCACAGCATAAGTCAACGGAAAGCAACAAAACTTTCCTCCATAAAAGAAACAGTTACAGTCGGAAAAATCTTGGCTTCTGCACCAATTTTTTTTAATGCAGACATTTAATCTTATAAATAATTTCAGCAAAGAACTATGTTATTAATACTCACCAGACATGTAAGTTAATGCAATACATTTTTAATAGATCCTTAATTTCAATCTAACACTTGCCTACCCTATATATCTCAAGGTATTCTCCCTTTTGAAGAATGTCAGTGCCAATTTAATTATAACAGAACTCTTTCTGAAAAAGGAAGCAAAATTGTATTTGTCAGAAACCACAATTTGAAGAAAGTGACCCATTCTTACACGTCACAATATTCGGTCACATTATCTGGAAAAATACAGCCAAAATTATTTATATACCTTCAGGAAGCAACCGGCAACTTTGGCCTTAGTGTTGAAAAAAGAACCAATCAATTTGCTAAGAAATATAAAAATGTGATTATTATATCTTCAAAGTCTGGAAAACTAACAGAAGAATTATATATTGAATACCTTAAAAATTATTTGAAATCTTACGTTGAAAAAGAAATGTTTCTTCTAATTATAAACTCTTGGACAGGGCAGGCAAAACCTGAATCATATGATGAAATCTTCAAAAATAAACAGGAAATGCCAACTTGTAAAGTTAAAGTAATTCCTCCAAATACATTCCCCTTGTTCAGTCTTGTGATGTTTATTTTTATACACAAGTAAAAAATCTTATTAAACGTATGCAAAATTCTTCTTATTTAATCGAACATGATGAAAAAATAAATTCCCGTGAAGATAGTATAAAAATTCAATCAACTGTACACCATCAATTGTTATTATTAATTAAAAATTCAATCTACTGTACACCATCAATTGTTATTATTAATTAAAAATTCAATTAACTGTACACCTTCAATTGTTATTATTAATTAAAAATTCAATCAACTGTACACCATCAATTGTTATTATTAATTTTAAATACTATGATAAGGTATGCTTTGTACGCTGCCCAACTTTCTGATGAAAGAGCGATATTTTAAAATGTAAATGAAGTTTGTTTTTCCATACATCTTTCAAAGAAACCTTGCTCTTGTGGACAATAATCATTTATCAGTTGTGCAAGATGTCGAAATATATTTTGTTTCTAATGATTTTACTATACTTATATTTCTGGTTCTTGTATATAATAGAAAATAAATTTATATAGGATAATTGGAAATGGAATCAAATAATTTCTTTTTACAATGTGAGTATTTATAATTAATAATTATCACCATTTATGTTGTTATTTTTATTTTTTTAAATATTAAATTACAATTTAAGTATTAAAATAATAAACATTTATCCTTGCATTAAAATAAGTAGCCTATGTATGCACTTGTGAACTTGTATTTATAATTTTGCACAAGAATACAAGCATAAATAAAATACATAATACAAGTGCATTTAAAAAAATGCACTTGTATTTATAATTTCTCCTTTTAAAATTTTAATTTTATTCTTATTATTTCGAAAATAAATATTTATTTTTTGATAAAAAGATTAAAAACATTAATTAAAAGTATTTCTAAATTTTTAATTGAATGAGTATTATTTAAAAGAATACTCCCAGCGATGCTTGAACCCTGACTTTCCGCACACGAGACGATAACTTAGGAAACTACGCCATTGGGATCATCAGGACAGGAGTCAAGTTATCAGTATAAAAGCTTTACGAAAAATTTGAGGACCATTTTCTTGAAATCGACTGGTCATTGCGTTTTAATAATTTTATGAATGGAAAACTCTAAATGTATACTATCATTATACTAAATATCATCCCGAACTCAGACTTCAACCTCGTGACCTCTCCTAGTTAAGGAATTTTTGATATATATATATATATATATATATATATATATATTAAGAGCTTACACCGTGCTCTTCTTTAAACATGAATGAGTTTTTCCCTTCATTCCTCAAATGAAGGGAAAAACATCACAAATATTCCCTTCCAATACATTCAGAATTAAATCGTTTATTTTTTGAATATCAAACATATTACATCATTTTAATATGCATTACTCGCTAATTTATTTCCAATCTTATTTTTTCACATGTAAACAATAAAAAAGAAGAAAGAATGTAGTGTATATTGTTGATGATTTTCTTTATCGATTAAACTGCATTTCATTCACAAAATATACTACAATTAAATACAAAAAAAATAACTCTATGATAAAATCTGACATATTTCTGGTAAAGAATTAATAACATCTTGCAGAATTTAGATACTGCAAATGCTCATAAAAACAAACACTATGTAGCATCTAATTTAAAAGGGAAAAAAATCTTATTTCAGAGTTTTCTAAACTTAAACGAGTCATTTGCTGTAATGAGGAATAATTCCTCCCAGATTATTTCTCAAATCAAGTGTTTGCAGTTTCTTTTATTCTCCTTAACTCAAATATTTGAGTTTGAAGGAAATAACAGTTTGCTGAGAAAATCCAATGATAATAAAAATGGTACTTATAGCTGGAAGCGATAAGCCTTTATTTCTTCCAAATGACGTGTCGTTTAATTAAGAAAAAAACCATTAGAAACGAATTAAGACATGAAATATTACCGAGTTTAAGGTAAAAACAAAAGATTATTACTTTTCTTTCAAAAAAAGTTAACGTTTAGGTAATCTAACGCATCTTCACAAAAAAGGATATTTTAAACTTTTTCCATATGTTTCATATTCTGGTATTTTACCCATAACAATTTAAATTTTTTTTCGTAAAAGAAATTTTGAAACATAACTGAAAAATTAGGTACTAAGACCGAAAATATAATTACATATTTTCCACGTTTCCTTAAAAATAACTTTACAAAATAAAATAATTTTATTGGTTATATATTTTGAATATAACTATAGAATCAAATAACATATTGTAAAAAAATGAAATTAAAGAAAATAGTAAACTGTATATGAAATAAGGGCTTATTTTTTCCATCTTCTTCAGATAACATTAAATATTTTTAGTTCAGTTTTAAAACTGCTATTCCACAATCTTTCCCATTAAATCTTCATACTTTTTAGTAAAAATTAAATGATTATCTCATTGCAGCAATCAGTAATTCTTCTTTTCTTTCTTCAATTTCTTCATTTAAGAGGTTAGCTGTTATATACCATTATTGTGTTTACAACTGGCTATGTTAATGTGCTGCTTTTTGCGATAATCAGTAGGGAATAATTTGTAGTTAAATAATGGAAAGAAAACTGCAATGAAATTCGTTAGTGTGAAATTTTCTGATTTGATATTTCCAAACTTATCACATACAAACTTAATTTAAGTCAATAGACTAGAGATGATATTATTGTAACTATTTTGATTTAAGAAGATGCAGAAACTTTGCAAACTATGGTTTACAAAATACACGATATTGCTTATCGTCGATTTGTCTCCAGGATAAAGTGACAGAAAAAGATTTTTCCAGAATATCTCAGTTGTTCTAAATAAACTATTCAGGAAAGTTCTACAGAATTGTAAGAATGCCTGAAGGATTAATCTCTCTAGCAGGAAATAAACGTCCATCATGCTCTTGTTTCCATCAGATAGTAGCATGTTACCACTTCCGCATATTCCATGAGAAGACAATTATTTCTTTTCATATACAACAAGATTCAAAATTATAAGTACTTACTGTGGTATAGGTTATGGAAACTACACAAGAATTGCCCAAAAGCTTCGTTTCAAACGAGGTAAGAGAGCTTAGGTAATATAAATTATAAGTTTATTTAATAACTACTAATCGATGTTGGAAATTTTAATCTTTTTACTGGTTATAACTTTTTTGATGCATACTTGAACTATAATTTTAAATGATACATGTTAAATTTTGAGTTCTGAAAAAGAAGCTTCTTTTATAAGTTCAACATTAATCAGGCATCACAACTTAGGATGCCTTCTAACCGTTTGCATAATGTTTGTAAGCATAATAGAATTTCTAAATAAATTAGAACATCATATTCTTGGATGAAGTATTTCATAAAATTTAAGTCGCTTTTAAATTATAATTATGTACACTAGACACAACTGGTGATTTAAATTCATATTATCTTTATTATATAAAGATTCTAAAATATCCTAACACATGATTGTTGATAAAATAATTCTATCATAAAATACTGTGCGATATATAGGTATGCATCTAAAAATATATATATATTACACCGAATTAAATTTTTGATTCACAAAATGGCGGAAATCGATACATTTCCTCTCTAATTTTAGCTCCCCTTAAACCAGTCTAAAGATCCATATCTGCACACCTTTAAATACTTAAATCTGGGTCTATCTATAATATGTTTATTCCTTTGGGGGAATGTGGCAAAAGACTTAGTTTAAGAGTGACGTTGAGTTGTCATGGAAACTAACAAGGGGTGTTAGATTTCGGCTGGTGAAATAGGCAGGAGGATGTATTAGAATTCCTGTAACATTTACAGCTGCAGCAACTTGGATAAAGTGATTACGTGCAAATTAGTGACTTCGAAGGAAGTTGGAATTGAGGATTTATGAGCGAGAATCCAGTATGGATGCCACCGGATTTGACGCCTTTTGTTTTCTTGATAAGTTCGGTAATAACTTTCGGCAATCATAGCAAAAAAAAGGATCTTTTTTTGTCTTTGCAAAACGAGGGGTTTTCTTTTTTTTTTTCTTCTTTCTTTCCTTTTTTTTAAATTCTTTTCTGACTGGATAACCTTCTCTTATTTCGCTAAGTGGCGTGTTGAGCAGTCATGAATAATATTTCATTTTTATGGACAATAAACGGTATATTGCTTAAAGAAAGCTAAAAAAATATCTCCAAAAGTAGGATAAACTTCCTAATTAGCTTAACTTAAAGCAAAAGGTTCCGTTTTTGCTCCTTTCTTTTAGGGAAATTACTGCGATGCTCTTTTTAAAATATGTTTTAAAATTTTTGAGCTTTCCTTTTCAAATGAATTATTACGTAAGCGATTTTCAAATCCCCCCGCAAAAAAATTACTTCTTTTTGAATAAATTCTGAAAGCTTTTTATTATCTTTTGCTTATTGGATAAATTTTTGAAAATTCAGGAAGTGATTTTAAATATTTAAAAAAATAATTTTATTTAAATTTATTTTATTAAGGGAAAAAAACTCTTCCTAATTATATTGATACATAAAAGATGCAATTTTGACAAACTAAATAAAAAATTGATTAAAAATGTTTGTAATTAATTGATTAAAAATGTTAAATCAAAGAATAAATATGTTTTATGAAATTTTGTTCAAATTTTGGTATAGATCAACAACTTATGTATAATTCTTTTGATTGTGTTTGAATTAACTTATTTTCTATGAGATATCATTCAATATTTTTCAACCTTAGTGAAAAATATTTCATACACATCACAATTTTATTAAATAGTTGATAAACTAATTTTAGAAAAGGTTATGTATCAGATATATTGTTAATTTTCAAAATTTATATATCAAATACTAGCATTATAGATTAGAATAAATTCATTTTTGATATTGATTCATTTTTTAATATAGTACAAATAAATAAATAAAGGTAACATTCATTGAATTAATAAAATATAATGAATGAATTTTTTTCATTTAATCATTATTGACTTTGTATTGGAATTTCCTGCAGGAGTCGCTGTATAAAAATTCAAGCGATGAATTTTAGTTAGATAAGATCCATAATAATATTATACGAAAAATGATATACAAGGTTTACACCTAATTAAGTATCAAATTCTTCTATCAATCAAAATGTAAACATTTAAATAAACCGATCTATTAGGAAAAAAAAATTATATTCGAACTGATAGGGCTTTTCTTTAATTTAAAACTTATTTTTAATCATTTACATACTTTTACATAGACTAATATCAAAGCCTCATAAATAATTGAATGCCTCTTCGCATATTGCGTTAGCAATTAAATTTCAATTTACCAATTTACGAAATATACTTTATTTAGTAATATATTTGCACATTCAGATTATTTTATATAAGTAATAATTTTTTTGTATAAAAGTTATCCTTATTTAATCTTAAAAGATTTTATTTAAAGAAATTGATAAAAATTTATTGAATTGCGTTGAATAAATTTTTTTTTCTTTATAAGCTATTATTTTGTCTTTTCAACCTTTTATCAATTGCTATCTAATATTTCATCTGATTCTTTTAATATTGTTTTTACGATATTAACTAACATCAAATATTAATTTATTTTAATATTTTAGAGCTAAACGTTTGTATCTTTTAAATAACTTAATGTTTCATTTATTTGTCGTTGTCTGTGAATGCTACATGTTTACATTAGTTATTTTTAGAGTGAAATGCTGTCCCGATAAATATTATAAGTTTAATAAAGGACTTTATTCCGAATGATATATATTTTTTTGACTTCGCAACATGTCTTATTTATATGTGATTCTATTTTGTATATTTAAGATAACTCCTCCTGTAATTTAATTGTGAAACAATTTACTTAGTCTAATACTCATTGAAAGAATATCTTTAAAATTCAAGCATAAATGCTCATTCAAAGAATTACACGGTTGCAACATGTTTTAAGTTTATCATTGTTGACATGCTAATTGAATCATTAACAGAATTTTTTGAAACAAAAATGCAACTAAATTTAGATATTTTTAAAATTAGGATTGTGGTCTGGATTTTCTTCCATAAATTTCACTTGAATTGATTACACTTCTTAAGACAAATTCTGATATAGAATCAATCTTTCAAATTTCAGAGAAACACGATATGTAACATTGTCGCCATTCAAATCTAAGGATTATTTTGTTATTATTTAGGACATATTTTCAGTATTTTTCATTTTTTAAAAAAGAAATTACTAATTTATTAAAACTGAAGTGAAAACTCAGGGATCTTTTAGTGGAATTTGTTTATATCAGCAATATTTTATCCTTTCACACGGAGTGTGGGAACCCTTCGGCTTTAGAAAAAAAAATCGGAATGGATCAGAAAATAAGGTACTATTTTATAATGAAAATATGGGCTAAATTAAGCTAAAAATTAGGAAATTAATTAA
>JAPMOR010013908.1:15693-27531 GCA_026543865.1 Argiope aurantia
ACCGCCCGCTTATTTATGACAAATATTTCTTTTAATATACTTTTTTTAAATAAGAGTAAATAAAGAAAAAGTAGACTACCAAATTGGATTTTATTGATATTTTATTGCTTATTGGTTGTTGGTTGATTGATCGGTTGCACTGACCATCTGCTTGTCAAAGTGTGCAACCGTTTGTTTCTCATAATGTGCAGATAATTAACTTGTAATGATTTATAAAAGTGTGTTTAAACATCACTAGTTGCCACAGGTTAGAAGGAGAGAAGAGAACATAATTATGGAAGTCGAAGAATAAGTAACTTCTTAGTCGTGTCATATAGTGTAAAGTGCTTCCGTGATTGACTTCACAGTCGAGTATCAGAGATGCACAAGAAATTCAACCGCTTTGAAAATATTTAATCGAAAACTTTTTTGTGTTACCCACAGGCCACCCTAGATATGTCTGTCACATCCTAAAATAAATCCAGGTTATAGCGATCTATACAATGGAGATCGTTTGAAGATTGGTGCCAGTGATATTTTTTAATTTCAAAACATATAAAATCTGATGCAGACTTTTCAAAGGTACTCATAAATATTGAAAATTAGCAGAGTTATATATTGTAATCACTGACGGGTCTTTAAAAAAATGTGTTTTGAAGTGATTCTTGCAAGAGATAATTATGAAGAGACGTAGGTTGCGGTTTGGGGCAATTTATCACCGTATTACAAGATTCTTTCACAGATCTGTCTCCCTAAAAAATTTATTTTTAAAAAGAAGTAGTCATGTATGAGATTCTCAGTATGTGTTTACCATCTGAGAAAAAAAACAACCTGTTATATTATTAATACTTTTCACCTGCAAAAATAATTATTAACTAGAAAATCTCTTATTCAGGCAGACAAATTACTAAAGGTTTATCAAAGAAAAAAATTACAATATAGAATATAAAAAAAATAGAAAAAATGATAGAATATAAATTAACT
Source organism: Argiope aurantia (assembly GCA_026543865.1). Taxonomy (NCBI): domain Eukaryota; kingdom Metazoa; phylum Arthropoda; class Arachnida; order Araneae; family Araneidae; genus Argiope; species Argiope aurantia. The sequence continues at coordinate 16,657 of JAPMOR010013908.1, forward strand.
GTACTAAGAATCATTTTATACATATATTAAAATTCATTACATTAAAAAATAATTCCTTTAAATATTCATGTCCTTAAGGCTGTCTGGAACAGAAATAAGATTAATGTTTTTCTTTTCGGTTTTACTCTTCTTTCAATCCATGACATTCATTTTTCTTAAGTGCATTCTAATATTTTATTTTTTCCTAACCTCGTTAATTAGAAGGGAATTTCAAACTATTGCTAATAAAATAACCTCAATAATTTTATAGAAAGAATTTTCTCCTTCATTCTCTTTGATTTTCAATTTTCATTTTTCCTTCATGCAAATCGTAAACAGTTCAATATAATACTTTAAATAAAGTGAGAACTCTTTAATCCTTTTTAATAATCCAAGTTGATTTAATTTTCCCCGTTCATCAATTTTTCGCTCTTCAAATACACACCCTACAATATTGAAAAAATGGAATTAATATTGAATGATTATATTCAATTTAATCTTTAAAAATTTTGATTGAAATTCTAAAACAAAGAACAATAAAAAACAGATTTTACAATTTTTGAATGAATTAATTGACAATTTGATTTTGACGAACGATGGTGAGAAGAGTTATGGCTATTTTTAAATAGTCACTTTTGTCAACCATCTGGTTCATCAGAGACACCATTTAGAAATAATTTCGGTTAAAATTATTCAGATATAACTTAATACACATAATTCAGTCAAATTTCAAGACGACTTTTTTTAATATTATTAAAAAAAATATTTTATAGGCATATAAAATTTAATATATGAATATTGAATTCTCAAAATAAAACCTTTCTTTATGCAAATTGCTTGACTTTTAAACTTTCAAAATTATATACTGAAGATAAAACTGATAATTTAATGGAATTCTCATTGTAATTATATGATACATGTTTACAAGACTCTCTCTACATTCGTTTTACTAGAAAAATCATTAAATAAACAGTATCGGATCTTCGTATTATAGATGCAGTTAAATTCTAAAGGAAATATCTTCTCATATTGAAATACTTATAATACACATCCTTTTAGTTTTATAATGAAACGTATGAGGAGTCAACATCATGAACTCTTCATTATCCAAATGAATGAAATGCGAAATGCTTCATTATGTATTTTAGTAATTATTATTATTATTGAATATGCATTAATGGACATGAATTCATTTAAAATTTACAACGTATATTTTCGGTCATATAAAATATTGAAAGGAGTCATATTTGCCAGTAATAATGGAATTCAATAGAATTCTCAGAATATGCAACTTAATTATAATAACATGTTTATGTTTACTTGAGAAAATTTATAAATAAATTACTCAAGCAATATGTATGATAATGTACATCAAAAATATTCCTGTCGAATGCTAACTTCTAAACTATGATGCATGAATTTTTGAGTGTCAGTTAAGTTTACGCTTGAATTCGATGAGAAATATATTTTCACATTCAAAAAATTCGTAATTAATAATTATTATTTTATAATTGTTTATTATTACTTCTTTGATCTTAGCTCAATTTGCTTTACATATCCTATTATTGAATTTATTTAACATAAATTCAATTTCATTATTGAACTAACCATCTAAATAATTCCATACTATTCACAGAATTCATTAGCATTTATCAATATGGAAACAGCTAATTATTATGAAAAATGCAGAAACTTATCATGGAAATAATTCTCATATAAGTTAGAGAGAAATAAAATTGTTTGTTTCTCATTATTTATATATTTTTCAATTGTTTGCTTTGTTTCCAAAATAATATTTGCTAAATTATTAGAAATGTAAACAGTTTGTCAGTTTCAGAATATTGTTCCATAAATATGGGAGGATAAAAAATGATTTCAGATTTTGAAAGAATAATTTAAAATGTAAAATAGTTATGTTATAAGTTAAAATTTCATAAGCTTTTAATGAAGAGGAAAAATAAAAATGTCTCCAAGAAAAAAACAGCTTCTGTTATTGATGAAAATAATGCTTGAAACTATAGAAATTTTTAAATAAATTTCACATTTTTCTTATGTTTATAACTTATATTCACCCGAAAGAAATTTAATTTACCTTAATTTAAAAAAAACAATTACTAAAAAATACAAATAAAAATATTTTGGAAATATTTTTATTTTACCATTTCTATTTGGTATCATAAATTGCATTATCTAATTCTTGATAATTAAACACGGAAAGATTAATTCCAAAATCAAAAGGAAAGGCATTTCGGAAATGGTTATTGAATACTTTTGAAATTTTAAATATTATAAAAACGTTAATATTGATCTTAAATTGAAAACATTTGAATTGCTTTAATCGTTTGAAACCAAGTTTAATTCTCTTTATTTTGGAGTTAAATATATCTTGCTTTTTTGCAATACATTAACTTTAAAAGTTTAAAATTAATGATTTTTATTTGAAAAAAATGTCATGATTACCATCATTTCAACATTTTTCTTATATTTTCCTTCTATTTGGAGCTGAAAAAGTATTTTTAATAATCAAAACTACCTTTAAACAATAAAGGGATTTTAGTTTAGTGACTCAAAAACCATTCTTGATTATGCTGTGCCATTAAAAAAAAAGAAAGAAAAAAGATAAATTTAAAACGCTCTTCAAAGATTTTTAAATACCATTACAGCACTTTTTGAAAATAAAGCGCATTTTAAAACAACACAACCTCATGCCTCACTCCTTCACCCTTTTCTATACCTTTTAAATACACTCCTTCCATATATCATTTCCCTTTTTAACATAATTTTATCATATCTTCCTCGCGAGCATACCAGATTTATTAAGCCGCCATTACATTTAGAACGCGATAGACGTCGGCTAAGCGCCTTCCTTCAGATACCCATAACGACCATTAAAAGAGCGTCTTTCATCTTGCTTAGCACCCAGTGAAGATTAAACGCGCTATTAAAATCTCCATTTTCATTATCTTCATGTTACTGGCCTGTCAAAGCAATAACGCCCTGTCGGGTCACCCCTTCGGATCAAACCTATTCCACTACGGAGGCGAAGTTCGTGATTCAATATATGAGTTTTCTTTGTTGGGCCTCCATTACCTTCTTCCGGCGTGAACAGATGTTTCGGGCACTCGTTTAGATGAAACATATATCCTCTGTCCCACGTCTTAAGATGAGTCTGCCTGCTTTATTATTTCTCCGATGGGATGTAGATTGCTCTTTCTGAATAATTCTACGCGAAGGCAGTAAAGTTTGGTAAAGGTAACGGATGTCGACTTCTAAAGTAAACAGAGAATGCGCCGTGTCTTAATAGCCTTTCATTGAAAACGGGTTTTATGGTGGAGGCAAATGAATGAATAAATTATTGATGTTGTCAGCTGCTTTAGACAGTTTTTAGGAAAGTCAGCTCAATTTGGATGTTATTATTTTTATAAATACATTGTAATGTAACTGAAATTTATGCATGGACGGGAAGTTGCTCGTTTAGAATGTTTATTATAAACATTTCGATGAGAAATTATGCACATAATTTAGTCGTTTTTATTTTTTAGTTTAAAACCAATAATTGAATTCTAAAAATACACAAAACAAATAAGTTTGATGAAAATCGTTTCAATACTTTCTCCTTTACGAAGTATACAAAAATAAAGTCAAAAAAATGGAACTCGAGATTCTGTCGTATCTCCAAGTTTCTGACCTCCCTAAGTCCAAAAAAAACATTTTTAGAATGAGCGTTTTTGTATTTTTGTAATAATACAGAAACGATTTGAACTAAACAAATAAAATTTGGCAGATGGAATTTGCATCAAATTCAACAGATTTTATCAAATTTTCAATGAAATCTACTCATGGGAAATATTTTTATCAGACAATCCGAGAAAATGTGTACGGACAACTACAGAATGAAAATAACTGAATGCATAAAATTTGATATGCAGATTTAGTATCTAAACTGTAGTTTTTTCTCAAATTTGGATCCACTTAAGTCGTTCTTTCTGCCTATATGTTTGCATGAAAATAATCGCAGCTAATTAAAAAATTCTACTATTTGGAATAAATATAATTTAGGACACGATTTGAACCTCTGATGTATGAAGTTGAGTGTAACTTTATTTTAAATCCATCTAAAAGTTACTGTCTGTCACTGTATAGTAAATTGTGACCCAGTACCTCTGATATATGCAGTTGCGTGTAACTTTATTCTAAATCCATCTAAAAGTTGACTGTATGCCGCTTTATAGTAAATTATCACCCAGAATGTATTCTGGGGACCTAAAAGAGTAAGAAGATAGATAAATGAAAATTGACATCCTATCGAGACAGAAAGTATCGAGATTATTCCTCTTGTTTTTTTATGTTTTTTAGTGTAAGATAATAGACAAAAAAGTGAATTTTTATAATATTTGCTAAGGACATTACTTGAGTTATTTTACTCTACTTAATGTTTGTGCATAAGGCAAATGAAAATAGTTTGGCTCTTAGCAGATGAAAATAAAGAAATTTGTTAAAGAAATTTTATTATTCTGCTAATAGCTGATAATTTCAAAGAAATTGTAAATTCATAGTTCTGTAAATCACTTTGACTTTTTACTTGATTTGACTAACAATGCTCATAAAATCTACTTTACATTCTATTAGGGAAGTGTCTTAAAATTTTCATTCTTCGGCATTAATTTTATTTCTTACAATTCCAAATAACATTTAAATATAATTTACCAGAAACAGATCTAAAAATATTTGATTAAAATTGAAATTTTGAAAAAGGTTTAAGCTAGAAACTATAGCAAGTTAAAGAAAGCCCTTTTCGCTAATTAGAATAAAAAAATGGAAATAAAAAGTTATAAATATTTAAAAGATAATTCAATATAATATGTAATAAATAGACTTCAATTTCTTGGTCTAAAATCGAATTATTCAAATGAATTAACCCATAACTGTACGCGAGAGTCAAATGATTCCGCATTGTTCATTAGCTCTGATTATCATGTGATATTTTGTCCGTGAATACAATCATCTACTTTGCACCTTCAAGATGTTCTTTCAGCATTATATTGGCAAAAGTCTAACTTTGAATACGTGCATATAATGAAGTTATTCTTTTTCAAACTTTTCGCTGTTATTTATGGAGTCATTGACTCCATCTCTCTGAAACTGCTTTTAATTTGATTAAAGAGAAAGGAATAAAGAAATATTCTTAAAAAAATATTTCAAAAAAAGTATTTTTCTTTTTTGTTTATTAAATTCTAATAGTTATAAACGTAAGTGCAATTCCGTAATATCTAAACGAAATAAATACTCATTAAGAGATTGTTTATGTTTTTCTTATAACATCTCTCCAACATTTAATATTATAACATTTAACATTTTTAATATTATTGGTAAATACATGATTTTCAAAAGGTATTTTCTTTCCAAAATAAATTCTAATGTGGTTTACAAAAGACAATAAAAAGGGAACTAACAATGAAGTCATTTAACTCCATGTATCTGGCGAGAAAGGAAATTCATGTCTTCAGTTAGGGATTAAAATTACAACATGTGAATGTTAAACTTCAAGAAAATCAAGCTTAGATAAACAAAAGTTAGGTCTTAAAATATCAACACAATTTTCTATATAAAGGGTAAGGTATTTTATAATAATTGGAATACTCGACGCAATGAAATTTTGAAAAAAAAAATATTGAACAGAATATTGAGAATTCTTTATTTATATATGCGAATATCGAAAAATTATTGAAATATAAATCAAAACTGCAATACAATCAATAGCCGCATGCTTCCGTCACAAGAAAATTGAAATAAAATAAAAGTTCAGAAAACAACACAAAGAATTCTATGATACTTCATGCATAAAAAAGGAGCTGTATAAGCATATACAAAACAGGAGTATTTTTTTAAAAAAATAGTCTTAAATACATTTTGAATACCTGATCATAAATCAAATTGGCTTGTTTGGATTATTCTACTACCTAAACTAATAGACCTATAGTAAAAAAAGATTTTAATAGAAATGAAAATAAAAGTTCAAAGATTTTGTAATAAATATATTTATTAACATATATAATAAACCATTCAAATAAAAGAACATCATATACATGAATTAAAGCAATATATTTATAAACAATTGTATTACCTATATATTTATTCACATGTATATTATAAATTATATAAAAATGTATTGGAGTTTTTTTCCTAAAAAAACATATACATTTTATAAATATGTTATAGTTTTGTATTCATTTTGTATCATACCAAGTTTAAATAGTCAAGAAAGCAATCATTTTTAAAATCTACGGTGTAACTGAAAGTTTTTCAATTATATAGTAGATATTAAAAAATATGTAAATCAAATCAGAGTTGAAAGTACCCATCATATTCAACCGAAATGATCCTCAGATTACTTTGACACCATGGATGCAACTTATATCTGCTTAATATTATGTGGGGATTATAATACATTAATAATAAAAGGCCAATAACGATGAAATTACAAGGATGTGCGTTTAATTTATCTTTGCAAGATCATTGTCACTTTTATTAATATATTTGAATAAAGTAAAGACAATAGTATGTCTATTTTTTTTAATATTTGGACTAAAAAATAAACAAGCAAGCACGAATTAGATTTATGTTATTACAAAATATTATATAGAAGTTCCACATCAGTAGTAGAAGAAATTTTATCTCGTAGAATTCATTTTGTATCGCACCAATTAGATGTTCTTATCAAGACTGACAAAAGGATTATGAAGAAGAAATAATTCATTTTTTCCCAACTTACATTATTTAATAGCGGAAACACTATTTGTGATACATAAAACAAACAACTTCATTTTTGAATTACCTTTTTTATTAATGATGTAATTTGAGAGATTCTAGAAATGAATCTTCATTCACGCTTTTCAATTGAATCCCATTGTGAGCACTTGAAATTTCTATTCAAAGAACTTGTAAATGAATACGTTTCTCAAGGAATTTCTTTTAATTTCTAAAAAAGAAAGGAAAGAATTTGTGCCCGGTGTAGGTTTATATACAGATTTATTCATTGAGTTTGAAATTATGTAATAAATTTCTGCAATCGGTTCTAATGCTACGGCTATTAGTTTTAACGATCTGCTCAAACTTTTATAGTTCAATTGCTCTGAAAATCACTAAGCAATTAAAATAACTTTTATTCTACGTAGAGAACATGCGCGCAAAATTCATTATGATAATATTTAAACAGTAAATAAACAACTAGCTCCTATTTCTTCAGTATTTATTCGCCATATTCTATTGGCTTGGTTTCATATAGATAATAGGTTATGCATATGTAATTTCATTTAAGTTCTGGCTAAATCTAAATGACGTAATGCAGGGAAATGGCATAATGTTTTCATTTGAAATCTAAAATAGACATCTTTATTAGCAAAAATAAATTATTATACTACTTTAAATGACAACTAGGCAATTTATTGAATGACCATGCTTAACTGATTTATTGTTTGGTCATGGACTGAGTTATATTTATCTCAATTCGAGATAATCAAATTATATGGAATTTACTGAAACGTAGACATAAAACATATTTTTATAAAAATACTTTGAAACCCTCTTGCTGTTAAACAATTTTCAAACAGATATGATGCTTTTAATATTCATTAAAAGAAAATAAATAAATAAACTATAATTATTTTACTTTCAATAAGCATATTTCGGTTTAAATTTTTCAGAATTACTTACTATTAAGAGTCAACATTAATAAGATTTAAATGAAACAAAAAAAAACCCTTTCAGTTGTAAAAATTTTAATATAGATACTTTTTATATATTTCAAAGAAAAATAACCATCTCAATTTAAACTATTATGTTAAAGAATGAGTATTTATAATTTATTTAAAATTAAAGTAAATATTTATTTTTTATTTCCATTGGGCTAAGAAATGTGCAATTACAAGTATATTTTATTCTTAAACAGAAAAAATTAACTTTTCAAAGTGCGTTTTATTTATATAAAATAATCTTGTGCCATATTTTGGAAAATGAAACATAATCATTTTGAATAATTTTCTTATATTTTAATAAATATTAAACAGGAATATTTACAAAAATTATTTTTATGTCTTTAAAATAAACGGCGCATTTGTTTAGTGAAAGGAGACATTTTAACATGTTTTTATATACAAATTTCCAATTTTATTTTTGAGAAAATATTTATTGACAAACTTTAAATTTGTAACAAGTGATTCATTTGAAATTAAAGTTTAGTTGCAACAATCTGCATATTTATGTTATTTTAATATTTCTTAAATTATTATTTTCATAGACTTCAAATATTGCAAAAATAAAAATATTTGAAATTACTATTCAAAAATTGAGTTCCTTTTAATTTTAATGTTTTTTAGAGTCGTTCATATTTGTCTTAGTAGAATCATTAATATCTTAAATACAGAAATTATATTTTCTGTAATAACTTAAAGTTTATGTTGTATATGTACGTGAAATTTATACTTGCGGAAACTTCATCATTCAAACTTTATATTTTAAACCTACTGGTGTGTTCTGGATCATTTCAACCCAAAAGCTATTTATTTTTTTAAATTTTGTAGAAAAAAATACTATTTCCTTGTGGCTTCAGGAATCTGTCAGCTTATTCTGTAATATATATATATATATATATGAATTTATTGCAGCATAAGACTATTTGTAAGAAAAAACGTTTACATACACTGTTCTTGACTTCTTTTGGAATTTTATGATAAATTTGTATATTTAGAAAGCAAAAACACAATTTATCTTTAATAATATGTAGCATACATATATTTATAATTAGAAAATATATTTATTATTCATATACCTTAAAAATATAGATATATGCATATTTATAATATTTATATTATGGTTAAATGTTAACAGCTGTAAATGTATAACAGTGATAAAAAATTCTAGACATAAATGACGAATACATTTATCAATACATGTAATGATATCTGAGAAAAAAGCTATGATTTTCAGAAGGTAACATTACTGACGATGAAATAGTTCTAGACATAGTCACTTTAATGGAGGAAAATATTACTTCGGTAAATTTAGTTTTCTTTTTGATCATGAGATTCCTGTGTAAATATCATTAGGTGCACATTCCTTATATAATATTAGATACATTTCCTGTACATAATGTTAACATGATATTCTTTTTCTTTCATTAAAGGAAAGATTTTGATATGAAATATGATTCTGTAATCTATTCAAATATATATAAATCAACATTATATATTTTTTGAATTTTTATATAATTTTTTATTGAAAGTGAAATTTTTTTTTTTTTATCATATATCAGGTGAAATAGGATATATTTTAGTTTTCGTAACATTTTGCTTTTATATAAATCATTTACTTATCTGATATTTATTAAGTAATTTAGAAAGTGATTAGTATGTTGCTAATGAAGTATATTTTAAATTATTTAAATTATAAATTGAATATTTTTCTCAGTTTTTTGATAAAAATTTACTCCTGAGGATTCAAAAGATTCGGAAAAGTTTTTCAATTTAAAATATTTATCATACAATCTATTTATTACTTAACATTAGAATTTCAATAAAAGTGTAAATAATATAAATTTTAATTGAGTAAAAAAAACCCGGTCAATTAATTAATTTATTATTAAACTTAGCAGTAAAAATTAAGATTTTGTCATATAATTACTCTTTCAATAATTGATTTAAAAGGAAATACAGGAATTGTGCAGAATATATCATATGCTTTAAATATTTGATATAAAAATTACAGCTATACCTCTCCTTAAATATAAAAAGCAGAAAATCGAAACAAAACTAAAATATTGGAAATTTACATTGCAAATACTCTAAGTTAAAACAATCTTGTTGCAAGCGCTGTCAGGGAACGTGGGAGCACTAATCTCCAGTGCAGCGAGGCCGCATGATTACTGGCCAACGGAGCAGCCCAGCTGAGCATTGTTGGAGCAGTGACTCTAAATAAACCCAACAAATCGATAATGCGTGAAAATTTGAAACACTCTGAATTCGGGAGATAGCTGTAACCGCGGATCAGAGAATAATTAAAGACCAATGCTAGATATCTCGAATGCCACTTACGCCACTGCCGAGATCAATGAGTGGAAATCTGCAGCAGTCTGGGGACATGTTAAGAGATTGATTCGCCCGCAGGTACAGAGAACACAGTGCTAAATACGTGTTACACACGTATATAATGGAGCTTGGCTACGTGTGGCGAATTTCTCGAGTAATTTGTGAGGGGGTATTAGTATGATTCAATAGATTCTGTAGGTGGGACCATGATTCCTCGCTGCATGTGAACTGAATTATATTGTGACTGCTCTATACGTAAGCACTGTCAATATTAATGTTCCTGCAATTGCTTATGCATTTCTGGGAATAGGTGATTAAACCAAGATTACTGTAATCTCAAATCTAAGTCACATATGTTCAAAATATATGCATCTGAAATAAAATAGAATCTATGAATACGCATATAGTAACTACTTGGTAAGAATAATTAATTATGAACACTTTATGCGTGTTTGAAAATACCAAGATCGAGAAATGAATTACAATATATATATATATATATATATATTAAAAAATTATGTTTTTCCACTTAAGCGTTGTTGGTTAAAGGGGTATTATCTAAAAGGAATTTTAATTGTAGTAAATATTCCATAAAATTAATTGTTCAGTAATTATATGAAATAACACATTTATTAAAACTTGCAAGAATCCATATTTTACTGCTCAAATTTCGCAAGATTATGAAATTAACAGTTAAATTGAAAATAAAAATAACTTTTTTTGAATTATAAAATTTTAATGCATTTCTATATTACCGCTTTTGATGAGAATATTTATTATCATAGTCTCATAAATAATTTTTAATAAATTTAGC
>JAPMOR010013919.1:8317-28616 GCA_026543865.1 Argiope aurantia
GATTATCCGATCATCTGCTATATTTGTCATAAAAATAGACATGAAGTGAGATTTTACAGTTCTTTAGAGGCGATTTCTTTGCGTTCCATACCAGATAAAGACGCATCTCTTTTTACTGTCTTGTTGGTTGAGCTGCCCCATTCTTTAACTCTGAGCGCTGTTTGTGTGTGCAGACAATGACAAAATGCCGAACTGTAAAAAGAAAAGGGAAAAAAAAGGCAGCTGTGGTGAGAGTTTTTTTCACACGCAGAGAAAGGATTGAAATGAAAAAAAGGGGAGTCCATGGTCAAGTATGAATGGGACCTAGGGGGTCAGGCAGTAGCCATAAAAAAAGTGAAGGCTTTGTTCGCCCAGGAAGATTGATATATGCCTGATGCTTGACCGCCTTTCTTGAGGTTTTTTAGTAGAGGTTTGTTGAAGAGAAAAGGCCTCTTGTTAGCCATTAGCATTTACGATTTACAAAGGTATGTAGATGCTGAAGGAACACCCTTATACGTTCTTTTATGAGCATTTTTTTTTTTCATATTCGGAAATAAATTTTTAAGAATAAAGAATACAAACTGCTTTTTATAGTTACAACATATTAATATTCGCACTTTTTTGCAGTAAATAAAGGTTTAGATTACTTTTTAAGTTTCTCAGACTTGAAGGAAAAAAAAAAGTTGTATTTTATTACGTGGTGTAGGAAATTTATTTTTTCCCGTATTACTTTCTTCAAAGAAAAATTATTGTCTTGTGTTCTTATTTTTTAACTCATGTTTTTAAAATATATAACAGAGATATTTCACTACAAAATAGATATGAGTGATAATTCTTGTAATTTAAAGCTAAAGTACTTATTAAAGTAAAAAATTATAATCGAAGATAATTTAAAGCTATTTTAAGCAATAATATAGAGATTTATATATTTTTAAAATGATTCTGATGTAATAAAAATAATTTTTTTTAAGTAACATTATCGCACTTTTAAGTGTTCTATCTAATTTCTTTTGCTCTTAACTATGATTCCACATTTAATATGGAAGACTAAAATATGATTTGTGAAATTAAGTATTTCATTGCCTTCTGACCACAGCTTCCCAAACTCCATTAATAATTTTACATATACGGTTGTCCGCTCTTTCAATATTCCAAATGCCCATGTGTGAGAATGTAGTGATTCAACAGGAATATTAATATATATGTTTCTAATTTTATTTGTTTTTCAAAAATTTGATAGCGCATTTAGATGAATTGTTATTTGGTTTGTTTTGATAATATTATTCTGCTTACTAAGTGCATAAATAAAAAAAGATGACTTTTCTTCTTTAAATCTCTAGCAGTAATAAAGATAAATGTCTGTGTTGATCCACTACAGACCGATAGTTTGACCTGCAGCTGTCACATTTGAGACAAATATATTTTGGAGGGTAAAAATTTTCATTTCGGAACGATTTTTCAAAAATTTTTATTCAGAATTTTTATTAATTAAAAGTTAAACTGAATTTTCTATTTTTCTACGATAACTTCCAAAAATATTATGATGAAAAAAAAATTGCACTTTTTAAAAAATTAAAAAAAAATGCCTTTTTAATTTTTCCATTTTTTTTTCAAAATTTTGTCAGTTTTTTAAAAATTAATTTCCAATAACATATTGCATAATTTTTCTGAAATTCAAACCGATTTCATTGTTTCATAAAAAATTTAATCGCGAGACTTTATTCCATTCTTGAAAGCTAAAGAAGAAGTATTCTCTCTATTTTCTGTTTAGTTTACGAGACGAATAAAAGAAAAGGAAGTTACAGTATCGCCAAATTTAGAAGTTAAATGAATGGAATATTTTAGTTTTTTCTAGTTCTATGATGTCATGGGACTAGTGTCAGAAAGATTCATATACAGAATGGAGAGAACTTAAGTTTGGCAATTAAAATGGAACGTTTTTAATGTCTGACAATTTGTTGGAATCATATACTGGAAAATGTATCTAAGGAATGTAACTGAAATTAGATATAACGAATACAGCCAGCGAAGCAGTTGGTCGCCGAAAGCGACGAGTGATATAATAAAATATTGTTTTAATAATGTGAGGAACTGGTTTTTATCTTTCAGATGCCCTTATTCTGCAATTTTCAATTATATCACTAAGAACCAAAAACTATTAAGAAGACCACTTTCTAAGCTATAAAGCGAGAAACAGCCTTACTAAAAGTTTCTTTAGTTCTATTTTGGGGAAGATTTCAAATTTTCTTCTTGACAATAATGAATAAAACTTTCTTTAAAAAAGTTTTATTCGCTGTATTTAGTTTCATCAAATGTGGCTATACTTACCCATTTTTCAGCAAGAGACTTCTGATACAGAATTCTGCATCGATTTCTACTTTCTGCTGTATGCCTAAGATGGAAAAAACAAGCAAACATATATTATCTATATCTATATCTATACTTATTATAAAGCTCAATGTGTGTATGTGTGTTGGCTCTGTACAGGCCAGACCATTCAACCTACAGCTACCAAATATGGCATGTCTATACCTTGGAGGCCGGGAATGTGCACCTGGGGGTTATTTTTTCGAATTTTCAATTAGAATTTTATTTATTTAAAAATTAAGCGGAATTTTGACGTGTTTCTGCTATAACTTCCGAAAATATTACCGCACAAAAAAGATTTTTGCATGGAAGTTAAAGATCAAAAATTTATCTTTTAAATGATACCAAAGTTTTAACTTTAAAATTAAATTTCTATTTTTAATGAATTTTTAAATAAATATTTTAACTATATTTTTCAACAATTTTTTTTCGTACAAAATAAAAATAAAATTTAAGCTGCACGAGCACGTTTCGCATTCATGGGAAAAAATTAGCTTTTTTCAAAGTGTTGCCATCACATTGATTAAAGCTCCAATTAAAAATAAATTAAATCTTTTTGGTAATGAAATCTGCAAAAATATAATTTTCGGCACGTGTCTGTAGGAAATGAAACAAATATGAAACATTATTTTTTCTAAAAAGAAATTCAAGAAAAATTATTTTATGATCTTTTACACTCTCTATATTATTAATCCAATAAATCAGTTTTATTTTAAGGTAAGTTTTGTTTAATATGAAAAGGATATCCATTCAAATCAGGGTCACACAGCTAATTTGTAAACCTTTAGTAAGATACAGATCTGCTAAAATGGTCTAAATGGAAAATGATTATATTTTATATAACTTGATTTGATAAATGCTCTAATAAATAACGAATTTTTGATTTTACATAAAGCTTCTGCTGTGGAAGTCACGAATAACAAAATGTTCTTGAAACACTAATGTTTTAAATAAAAGGAGTTAATTTCCAATCAACTAAATCAATCACTTAAACTGACTGATTTATGAAAATTTGAATATCACTATTCAATAAAAAAAAAGGATAATTTTAGATTATTATTGATTATTATTGATTTCATTTCAATCATTTTGAAAGCAAAACTAAAAACTGAATTTTATGCTGAATCTGAGAAGTTTTTGTTGAATTATTGTTTGAGATATTACATAAATTATGAAAAATATTTTGTAGTTCACATAAGACTTAAATACCGAGCGATTCTGTTTGCAATACTCATATTCAATAATAATAATAATAAATAAATAACAATAAAGATGATAAATAAAATAAAACGCTTGGTTTTATTAAAAAATATCTTTACATTAATTGCAATTTCATCATTTCCACTTTTGAAGTTTTACCGGAAATGACAACAAATTAGCAAAATATATATAGTAAATTGAACGAAACGATCTAAACAACAGTATAAATTTGGTATGACTATCAAAATTTGAAGATTAAAAATGTTTTGTTTGAGAATCTATTACGAGACCAGTTACTTAAAATATTTAATTGAAAATTGTAGCGAGCAATAATACTGGCGAACCGGCTGGTCGCCAAAAGGCGGCTAGTATATAATATATTTAATCTACTTATATTTTAAATTCAAAGTAATATTACTGATTTTTATTCATATTAATAAATATAATAGCTTAAGTGATTCATTGTTTTATCTACATTTCTTTGAGTTGGTAGGCTTTGTTTGAAAATAAAATAATTTACTATGAAACTATTCACTAAAAAATATTTCTCATTTAGATATTTTTAGAATTATTTTCGTAATGGATTGAAAAAATTTTCCATTACTGTTAATAATAATGTTTTACTATCTTTAATGGATTGAATCCATGGCGTTTGCAGGTTTTTTGAATAGCAGAATCGGAATATTTCTTTTTCGGAAACGTGGACTCCTATTCATAATTTATTTGTAAACATTATTTCCGAAGAAAATTTTGTACTATCAGATCAGAATTTTAATTCTCAACAAAAATTAATTATTAAGAAAAACATATTTCAAACGACTACGATTATTTATAAATTCAGTTAAAAATATTCATAATAAGATGAGTGTGAGGCCTCTATAGCGAACGAGAGCAGTGCGAAAAACAATTTTCATATTTAACCATTTCTATTTCTGTTCTTATTAACACTAACAGTTCGTATCTTATTGAAATGTAATTTTTATCTATTCAACATTCGATAATCTTTAAAGAGAAATTTTTATTATTCTAAATCTTACTGTAGTTTATACTTTAAATGTTATTAATATTTGGGAAAAAATGACCTAATTAGATCAAGTAGACCAGACTATTAATAATGGTATGAAAATGCTGAAACTAGATGGTAAAAATATTATTGCAAACTGACAGCTTTGATTTTTAATAGTTGTTTTTATCATATTACCTTCATAATAATGACAGCATCCGTTACCAACTATTTATGTCATTATTACCAAGTCAAATAATATTGAAACTATTCTATTAGAGGCAGACATACAGGCACATTAATAATGACATTTATCCTAAAAAATGGGACTAAAATATACAATTCCGGCAATATGTGTGTGTGTTTTTAAATAAAAATTTTGAAATGGAATAAAAGAAAAAAAATTCCCTCTTAACCTCTATCAGGAGTATAAAGGCATATTTCTTAAACTCCTTTCATCCCCCCCTCCCGAAAGAGTACTTTTTTCCCTTCCTTCTTTTGAAACGGCCTGTCCCATAGAGCTGAGATACTCTATATCAGCTCTATGGGCCTGTCCTCCTCTCTAACTCTTTTCTATTGTTGTGCATTGCTAGACTTTTCCTTGTGACAGATATGTTTATTTTTTTTCTGGATTCTTTCCTACTCTGTTTGTGAATATGATTGTTAAATAATACATTACGCCTTGTTTTTCGTTATTTTAAATTCATCTTACTAAACATATCATGCCATTCCATTGATATAATAATTATTCGAAAATTAAGTGGTTTTAATAAAATTTTAATTTTTGTTTCGGATTCAGATAGAATATACATTGCGCAGTAACGAAATAAATTTTGCTGAATTCATTTTTATTGTTCAGGTTCATTTAAATTTTATTCAACATTATTGTCCAGTGAAATTAAATTCGCTTAAGGCACTTACTTCTTAAATTACAGATAGGAGTTCACAAATTGTGATACATGTGTTATTTAGAAATAAGATTCGGTTTTTAGAGATTGTGCCTTAAAAAACAAGTAGCGGTTATAAAATCTATATTGTCACTGTAATGCATTTTATGAGTAATTTTTTTTCATTTTTTTTATTTATGTTCATGCATACTTAATGAATATTAGGATACAATTTATTAGGTTTTTATTAACTATCACAATTGTATATTTCTATACTTTTATAAGGAATTGGCTACATTTAAATTTGTAACAGACTACGGTAAATATCACCAGTATAGATCAATCGAATGCAGGTGCTTTGTTATTATCGATTTTCTCAATTTCTTGGTCATATCTAAAAATAACCAATCCAAATTCTTTATGTCATGTTTATTCATATTGGTTTTGAATAATGATAAAGAACAAGCAAATTGCATTTTATTTGATTAAACAAAAACTTAAAGCCAACATTTAAGTTTTGCGATGAAGTGGCTTGTAAATCTATGTTATATAAATCTTAATGTGTCATTTATCAGTATTTCTAATACGTAATTGCTCTTTTGTGGATGTTACATAAAATTTCGTACTAGTTACTTTAAAGTTAAATTTCTTACTAGTTACTTACTTGCTAGTTTAAATCAATAATAAGAGAATTTGTATTACAAGAATTAATATATCTTTATATTTTTGTCGATATATTCAGTTATTGTACATTAGTACTCAAAGTATTAGTACATTAGAAATGCTTGGCAATTATTGCTAGGTCATACAAAATTTGATTGAAAATGAAAGGAAAAAGAATAAATACTATTAAAAAATCATGGAGTCGAAAATGCTGGTTAATTTTTTTAAAAATTAAATATTATTAAATCTTTTTAAAAGCTATATTCATGCTTATTTTTTCAATTTAGAAAAAAAAAAAAGCCAACTTTATAATTTAAGAATACAACATGTGTGTGTGCGTGCGTGCGTGCGTGCGTGCGTGTTGTATGCAACCTTATAATATTAGAAGAATCAATAACATGTTCAAAAACTTTTTTATATAAGCCAGTAAATTATTTTCTCTTAAATTTATTCGATACTAAATAACAAATTTCACATTTTATGTACAATTCCAATATATAAAATTTTTGGAATTGTACATTTAATTTGTGTACAATTCCAATTTAAGGCTGAATAATTTATAATAGTGTAACTTATTGTATCATTTATGCCATTAGTAACTGCTAATTAGAGATGCATGAATCGGAGCTGGAGTCTCATTCAGATATTTGTTTGTATGAAAACTTCTATGTCCTTTTGCTCAAACGGGGTTAAAATGGGATCTTCGAAAAATCTCGAAATTTTAGTTAATGAGCCTTTAAAGTTGAATGCAGAAGTCACTTATATGAGGATTAGAGTAAGGTTGTTATTTAGGTAAGGAGTGAGTTGGGAAAGGTTTAACTAACTTTGTCGTTGTAGTAAGAATAGGGTCTCAATGCGTTTTATTGTCACCTAGAGCGATTACAAAAGATGTTAAATAGGCAGCTATCTAAAGGTCTCGTTGCGAATGGAGTATGTGCATGTGCATGGGTATTATTTTCATGCCGATTCAATTTTAATTCTGAGCTTTTATTAGAATTGAAAAACTAAATACCATATTATAGTAAGAATATAGAATTAGTATATAGAGCAGTAGTATAGAGTTAATACTATACTTATAGTACTTATAAGTCATTGTATTAACTCTATATTCTTATTAGAGTTGATCTAAGTTTCATTACACTAAGAATAGTGTCGTCAAACTTATGTAAATTGTAACTAACTCTCATGTATATTCTCGACCATTATTCTTTTTTTCCACATGCTTTTAGATCTGGTGATTGATAATTGTGATCATTTTTTACCCTTATATTTTTCTTTTTCATTTGTCTGAGGAATTCACAAATTAAAAGTTATAGCAAACGAGTATTTAGATAAGAGTATTAAATCAAATAAAATATATTTGAATTGTTTTAGATACTTGTATTTTAGTACACAGTTTCAGTTCTAATATACTTGAAAGGCAAATCAGAAAGTTTGGAACGATTTTTTTCCTTTCATGAAAGTTATACAGAAGAACATTATTGAAAATTTTCAAAGCTGTTGAAATTTATTTCCTTCAAACAGTACAGAGGCAAATTTTGAAAATTGTTTCGTAGAAATACTGATTATATAGGGTCCTATATAAACAGTATTTCTATGGAACAGGGATGCTAGGTTCCATGTGAAAAATCGGTTATTATTAATACTAACCGATTGTTCACATTGACCATAACATATAAACCGCTATTTTCTATGAGATGGAATGAGTGAGATGTTGAACTATCAATTATTGATATAAAATATAAGATTTTGATTCATTTAAATATTCCTGTAAGATTAAGATACCAAAGATTAAGCAACTGATTATTTTATTTAAATATACATTAAAAAGTAATTAACTCCTTCTATTATGAAACCTCCGGAATAGTAGTTTTTTCAAAACAATCCATGGTGTGAACTCTTGAAGAATAATAAAACTATTCTTTTTGAAGGAATGGATCTCCAGCAGATATGATCCATGCATACTTGAAGTTTCTTGCAGTTTAAAGAGGAAGGCGGGGGGGGGGGCACTTTTAGCGATAGTTGAAAATTTTTATGACTGTAGTCGCTAATGATGTGCCTATCATTATCAGTAAAAGTGGCGGAGGACTTTGAAATCAGCACTGAAACTTTTTCTTAAAAAGCGTGAAGAGAAAATTGTTGCAGTTCGACCTTGGCACAGTGGACACTCCCTTAAAAGTATAGTGGGATCTCTTATTAGTTAATATTAAAAAAAAAATCGCTCCTATCTTTTTTTTTTCTTTGCCAATGCGGATATTTAAGTAATTTTGAAATAACAACACGTATTATCACCTAACATGTAACTATAGGTGGTCTTATAACACATTCTTTAACGCAGCGTCATTTTTAAATTTGCAGAGTGAATTCTACATTTAAATTAGCACTGTGCATATGATGGAAATCACGTGGATATAAACTATTATTATTATGGAAATCTTATTATTTTTCCAGTATTACAATGAAACAATTATTGTAATACTGGTAAGATTTAAGGTATTCTTCAATAATGACATGAGAATTTCATTTGCTTACTGAGGGATTCTTATTTTTTATTAAACCCGTTTTATCAAGGACTTCTTTCATCAGAAGGGCCATTTACAAGATTTCCGTTAAAAATTTGAGATCATTAAGCTACAGTAATTTTGGGACCGCATCCTACGATAAATAAAGATCTGTAAGATCATTAATATCTGTGGAAATCGCAGGCATGACACATTTCCATGGAAATGTGAATTTTATCTGTTTTGAGATTGATCAATTTGTTTTTATCTAATAATTCTACAATATTTTAAATATCACAAACTCTCTATGTATACATTCAATCATTTTATTGGTTAGTTGATCATACTTATTTTACGTCTCTGTGAATATGCTTTGTAAATTTATTATCTATACTTATAATAAAGCTCAATGTGTGTGTGTGTGTGTGTGTGTGTGTTGGCGCTCTACAGGCCAGACCATTCAACCTGCAGCTACCAAATTTGGTACATGTATACCTTGGAGGCCGGGAATGTGCACCTGGGGGTTATTTTTTCGAATTTTTAATTAGAATTTTATTTATTTAAAAATTAAGCGAAATTTTGACGTGTTTCTGCTATAACTGCCGAAAATATTACCGCACAAGAAATATTTTTACATGAAGTTAAAGATAAAAAATTTATCTTTTAAATGATACTACTGTTTAAATCTTAAAATTAAATTTCTATTTTTAATGAATTTTTAAATAAATATTTTAACTATGTTTTTCAATAATTTTTTTCGTCAAAAATAAAAATGAGGATTAAGCACGTTTCGCATTCATGAGAAAAAAATAGCTTTTTTCAAAGTGTTGCCATCACATTGATTAAAGCTCTAACTGAAAATAAATTAAATCTTTTTGGAAATGAAATCTGCAAAAATATAATTTTCGTCACGTGTCTGTAGGAAATGAAACAAATATGAAATATTATTTTTTCTAAAAAATAAATTCAAGAAAAATTATTTTATGATCTTTTACACTCTATATATTATTAATCCAATAAATAAGTTTTATTTTAAGGCAAGTTTTGTTTAATATGAACAAGATATCCATTCAAATCATGGCCACTCAGCTACTTTGTAAACCTTTCGTAAGACAAAGATCTGTTGCGACATAAATCGTAAATATTTTATTTAAAAGTAGCAAACGATTATTTTAATAATTATAAATTTTATTTTGTAAATAGTTGTGAAATTCAGATTGGCAACAGTGATATTTTTGGAACTTTTAATTTGTTGTTTAAAAATGATGCTAGAAATTTGAATGAAAATAAGTTGATGTAAATTTGATAATATTATCTATAATGTAATAAGATTTAGTTTCATAATAAGTTTGTCTGCATTCTATTTTTGTTGACGCACGAACACAACAGATTTACTAAAATGGTTTAAATAGAAAAATGATTATATTTTATGTAACTTAATTCAATAAATGCTCTAATAAATAACGAATTTTTGATTTTACATAAAGCTTCTGCTGTCGAAATCACGAATAATAAATGCTCTTGAAACACTAATATTTTAAATAAAAAGAGTTAATTTCCATTCAACTAAATCAATCTCTTAAACTGACTGATTTATGAAAATTTGAATATCAATATTCAATAAAAAAAAAAGGATAATTTTAGATTTTCCATCGATCGTTTCAAAAAAAATACGCCAATCAGCGCGCAGGTTTCTAAGAATAATTGGGCTAAGATTATGAAAATGTTGAGTTTTTCTAGATTTTTAACATTCGAAACTTCATAAATAAGTCTTAGTTGATCGTGGAAAATAGAAACATTCATTCATTTATTTAAAATTTGGTGTGTTTAGAATATTTCTCAGAATATGATACCTTACTGCATTAAATTTAGATTTCATAATTTTTGAAATATATTTATAGGCTGGAACAAAATATTATTATTGATTTCATTTCAATCCTTTTGAAAGCAAAACTAAAAACTGAATTTTATGCTGAATTTCAGAAATTTTTGTTGAATTATTCTTTGAGATATTACATAAATTATCAAAAATATTTTGTAGTTCACATAAGACTTAAATACCGAGATATTCTGTTTGCAATACTCATATTCAATAATAATAGTAATAAATAAATAGCAATAAAGATGATAAATAAAATAAAACGCTTGGTTTTATTAAAAAATATCTTTATATTAATTGCAATTTCATCATTTTCACATTAAATTAAAGTTGACGTTTTACCGGAAATGGCAACAAATTAGCAAAATATATAGAGTAAATTGAACGAAACGATCTAAACAACAGTATAAGTTTGGTATGACTATCAAAATGTGAAGATTAAAATTGTTTTGTTTGAGAATCTATTAAGAGACCAGTTACTTAAAATATTTAATTGAAAATTGTAGCGAGCGGTAATATTGGCGAACCGGCTGGTCGCCAAAGGCGGCTAGTTTATTATAAAGTTGTTGTTTTTTTTAAAATCTGTATCATGTTTTCAATCAATCTGATTCTTTTAGATATCTATGCAGAAACAAAGAAAATTAATAATTAGCTATATTGTCAGTTGAATCACTAGCTTTAAGTATTAATGACGAATGTATATTTAGCATTATTTAAAGAAACTGTTGTAAAAATGTTTATCATATGATAGACTCCTTTAAGTAATAAAGTAAGTGAACTTTTCGGCGATAAATTGAAAAAAATATGCTATGTGTAGAAAGATAAAGTTAAAGTGAAAATGTAAGTGAACTGCTTTGTAACCTCACAACCAGGTATTTGGCATAATACAGCGAACATATGGAATTTTAAATTACGGATTGTATAATGTGACTTTGCAGATTTGCATTTGAGATCCTATTCTATATGCTTTAATATTAAGCGGCAAAAAATGATCAAAAACCTTTTTTTTTTTCATTTGTTTCTTTCTATCATCAACGTACGAAACAGTTTTGGACCTTCCTCACAACTAGATTCAAGAGAGAGCCAAATTTACTGTAAATTATTTTAAATATATCAAATCTTTACTTTCGTCTGAATTGTCTGATTTCAAGTGTTTCGAAGCTATTTATCAAATAACTTTTTAAGTATTTTTTTTTCGTATATCATTTATTAATCAGTCGTCTTTTTATACTTGTATACCTTTGGATAAGGGATAATCATATTAATAATCGAATAAACAAAAGAATGGTCTTGTGAAAAGTTTAAAAAATCATAAAGATATTTTGCGCAGTAAGAAACTCGTGCAACTTCATGCAAATAGAAAAAAGACCCGGTTCTCTAAAATTTTTATTTTCCATAACCAATTTTTAAGAGTTTTGATTTAAGTTTTTATAATACCGGATCAAAAAAAAAATCCACAAAGATGCATCACTTTGACTATTTGCATGTAAAGAAACGTTCTCAATATTAAGAATTTTTGAGAGAATTACCAATACATAAACCATAGACAAGAATCTTATACAGATTCTATGAACTGTCATGATATTCCATGTGAATCATTCAAATTTATATCAAAACAAGAGACGTTCCATATATTATTAAGAATTTTTCAGAGAATTGCGAATGTTTGTTTTATTAACATAAAACTTAGACAAGATTCTTATAAAGAATGCATGAAAGGTAATGAAATTTCATTTGAATAATTCAAATTTATTTATAACAAAAATTTAAAAATGCATCGCATAAATAAATTTTATAAAGAAATGCCGGAATATTTTTTTCTTCATTGTTGTGACTTATCTTTAAAATTCATCTTATCATTTTAATCCTTCATATATGATTTATCCTTCCATTTTTTTAAAAATCTAGATTCATACGAGATTTATTTGGTATAATTTGGCTCATCTTTACTATGTATTAAATGTTCCTAAATGCGAATAAAGTAGTTTCAACTTTTTTACTTCAGCCTAGTGCGGAAAATTTATATGCCAGAAAGCTGAACGCAGAGATTTTTGAAGCATCTTCTCCTGCGTTGCAAATTAAGCTTCTCTCACTGAATAAATACTCAACCCTCTTTTAAACCGAAACTTGTTTGAAAAATAAATCGAATCAATATCTCGCTCTTCGAAAACAAAACTTAAAAATAGCTGAATTTTAAAGACCGCTACAATGAGCTTGTTAGTATACAAACGCGCGCTCTCTCTTTTAAAAGGGGGGGGAAGGGAGAACAAAACAAAACAATAAAAAACACGTGCTTTTCCCTCAAAAATCAGTCTTTCCACTAACTGGCAACCTTTTCCTCTCCAAATTGGCGAGATTTAAGAGTAAAAGAGCATCGGGAGCGAAGGGATGGCGATCACCTTTCCATTTAGGCAACCCCCCCCCCGGATCCAAAATAAAGAAGAGAAAGAGAGAAAGCTACAGCTTTCTTAGAAAATGCTGCCGCTCTTTTAGCTCCATCGATCCCACTTCGAAGAGCAGATAAGGGTAAAGACGTTTGGGAAGGGGGCTGAGCGCGAGAAATAATGCTTTTGGAGAGATTTGTCTTCCTGCTTTTCTCTCTGCACCAGGCAGATATTTCCTTTTGCAAATAACGCATCTCTTCATCCCCTTACCCCACCCTCGGAACTGCGGTCGCTTTTCGCCAAGGCAAATAAGGCGAAATCACATCGACCCAATAGCTTTTTAAACGCTCATGCATTTTTAGCGACAGGAATATGGAGTGGCAAAAAGATCTTTCTCGTTCTGTCGATTACATATTGCATTTCCGATATTGTAGTGTGAGCGGTATTGATGGTTTTTTTTTTCCTCTTGTTAAATATAAGCGTGCTGATTTTTAATAGGAAATGATCTGTAAAGGATAATAACATAACCTCTAAGGAATAAACATTTTGGTTCCTTTTATTCTATTCTTTCCCGCTCGTGCTTATCTCGCTCTGTTCGAATTCGTCAGAAATTTCATATCTCTTATTTTATCTTTTATAACTTTTAACACTTTTATAATTTTTTTTATTTTTTTTCTCTATTTTCCATAATATTTTTCTAATACAGTTTTATTCATCTCGAAATAATTTTTTATTAAAAAAATATCAATGTGATGTGCCTTATTAGAATAAGTCATATTTATTCTGCATAAATTAATTTATTCTTAGTCTACTGTTTTGTTATTTAGAATTCAGTTTTTTTAATACATGCATGCATTTACAGAGAAAGATTGATACTTGTTGATTAAAGCATTATATGGCTCTAGAACAAGAATCACAAAGAGAAGGTTATGGGTTTTATCCGTCGCAATGCCTCTTGCCGGATTTAAACTTGATAAGAATTTAAGGTTATTTAAGATATGGAGCCCTTTACAAGTTCATTTAAGTAGTACATTTAGTATATACAACAGTTGTTCACTTGAAATTTTTTTTCATTGGGTGGGGGTCGCCCAAGAAACTAGGGACCCTGTGCTATAAACTTGGGTATATAAATACGGCTTTGGCTGTTTCTCTAAACCAGTCGAATTTAAAGACTGGTAAAGGGATGCTCATATCAACTGTGGAAAGATTTTTCTAATACTCCCCCCCCCCAATGTGAAACGTAAACGTAGGTTAGTTTCCTCCATTGATTTTTTATACTTTCCATATTATGTTCTGATCATAATGAATCACAAGAGCTTAGACTCTACCATTTTTGGGGAAATGAGCAGTTGTTAGTCAGTGAGTTTCTTCTATTTTTTGAATTTTAAGCCAATGTATTTAAATCATGAAAATCAAATTTATTTCTGAAAACTGCATGGAAGAGAATATATTCTTCAATGCTATAATATCAGATTCTTTTTTTAAATAGTCTGACATACTAATGAATTGAAATTTTTTTTAAATATTTCTTAATCGAAATGCAGGGTATAGACTGGAGCATTTCAATTATTTAACTCGGATCATTACAGAAATTAAATTAATATTTTTTGGCATTTACAGATTGTCAAATGTTGCATGATACACGTTTCAGATACCCGCATGTGCTCGTACACCAATAGAAATTTGAAGATACAATGTATATGTAGCTTTTAACAAAAAAGTATGAATAGTCTTTTGAAAAATTTCATTTTTCAAAATTCTTTGAACGCTCAAGAGACGAGCAAAATACATTAAATGTTTTGTAAAGAAACCGTTTTATTGCTATGTTAATATATTGATGATATAATTGACTGATGGACACCATTTTTTATGAAATAAACGAAATTAATCCTATAAACGATATTCTAATGATTTTAGATTAATTGATAAGATAAAACAAATTTATGTGTATAATTCACATTTGTATTATTTTTCAATTCATTTATATATATATATATATATATATATATATATATATATATATATATATATATATGTAGCATTATTTTCGTTGAAGCAGAACGCAGGTTTGAAGACATAGGCGAGACGTTGTATTTTTAATTCTCTTTAATATCCATCTCGGGAAAGCAATTTATTTACAAGCAGACGCAGCGCGGCACAAAAGCAAAAGTAAGAAAGAAGCAAAAAGGGACGAAACAAATGATCACTAGCCTTATATAACATAGGGTTTCCGGCCACGAGCCGAGGGAATATATGTTTTGACCACTGATAAGGGCAAAAGTATCACTTTCATTTGATACGCGCATTAGTTTTACAGAGGAATTAATTAAATCGAAAGTGGAATTGGATCATGAAATAAGAGAATATTTTAGAATGAAGTTACGATGGGCTAAATTAAGATAAAGTTTTGGAAATTAATTTGGTTTAAATTAAAAGTTTAATATATATATATATATATATATGGTACTCTAATGATAAACGAGTAAATAGATCAATTGGTTGCAAATAGTACTACTAGATAAAGTACTAATTGTATTCTAATGTATTATAATTCTCAAAATTTGTAGCTCTTTACAAATTAATTTATTTGATGAACAGACTAATAAAGTTTTATTTTTTAAAAATTTATCTGCCTACGGTCCATCTCAGCGGATAATTCTTGTCAGCCGCCTGATATGCGTATTGGGAAATCCACGATAGGATGAAAGAGAGTGAGGCATAATGCAACTGATGAAATTCCTATGGCAAGGTGTTAAGTTAGGTTGAAAAGCGATTGAAACTCGGATCGGATTGAAAATTTCTTTTCGATTTCTTAGACATTACAGTTATAAATATATTACAGTTACAGTTATAAAAAAATAAATACGAACTGTTATTTAATTGTCAAGCAATAATTAATATTCATTTTTTTTACAAAATTTAATTTTTATTTTAAGAAATCGCCGCATTTAAATTATTTTTCTATCTCAATTGTAAGGGAATTAAGCGGAACGTATAAATTTTTACCTTCCGCCATTCTCACCCCCGCCCTTTTAATTTTGATGACTCATCTATGTACTCATGCGATATTTTTGTCCATAGTATAACATATTCCTTGTTCAAATCCAATCAATTTTTTTAAAATTATCTTATTTATTATTATCTTGTTCATATTTAGAATAAAGGAAACCTTGCATATTGTCATATTTAAAATTATTTTGCCGGCGTCCTGGCATAGAGGTAGCGCGTCTTCCTCGTGATCCGGGTTCGAGTCGCTGTTCGGGCATGGTTGTCCTTCATTTGTTCTATCTGTGAGATGTGTGAATGTGCCCCTCTTTAAAAAGTTGGCGCTACTAAAATAAGAGACGTTCCCTTTCGACTAAAAATCGTTGACTTCAAATCAGCGGGCTTGCCTATGACAAGTGCCATTGGAAACAACAACAACAAAGTTATTTTGATTTCACTAGTAAGATCAAATCAAAACAAATTGTCCATTTGCTAGCATACGATCAAATATTGTAAATGCCCTAGATTCATGTAATTTTTATAAAATAATTTAAAATTAAAAGTTTATTTCGTCTGGCATTGTTAAAGAGGACAACACTAAAAGCCTCGATTTCTTTTATTTATCTTAAATGCAGTAAGTTTGGACGAGGTTTACACGTGTACAATGTCGAGTTTTGCAAGTAGAGCCACACTCATTTCTGGTTACTATGTGCAGATAATTTCAGTGTTTTCTGAATAATGATTTCTGTATAGCATATCGCATTACCTGTTTTTTCCCATAAAGGTTTCTGATGTACATACGTTTCAGAATGTTTTAGAATTTTAGAACGAAGAATTATGTCAACAACCAATTCTTTACGAATTCATTATTTTCGCTGATTGAAAGGACGAAAATGAGTTGAATTTTTTTTTTATTTGAAAACTTTTGATGCTTCTTAAATTACTGTTTTTCTTTAGTTGTTACTTTAAGCATTTGAAGCATTTAATATTTATATCAAAAATTAATTTTTAAATGTTGTAGTATTAATTTTATAAGTAATGCAAATATTTACTTTTTTATACGGAAACAATTTTCATTTGTTTTGCGGAAGTTTTTCTTACAAGTGTGAAATAAAAAAAAAAAGAAAAAGAAAAACTCAGCTTTCAATTTTTAGTATTATTATTATTATCGTTGCTGCGTAAGACAAGAAAAATAATTGATAAATATATGCAAAAATTGATTTATATACTTTTCTCTGTGAAATAATTCTCAATATTTTTCAAGTCACAAGTTTTTTAAAAAAGATTCATTGGTATCTTTGTAAAGTTTTATTTTATAGTCGGAGGCAAATTAATGGGAAGATGAAGAAAAGAACGTTGGTGTTGCTTAATTTTCTTTTTATGAAGCACGAGAAATTCATAAATAAAGCAAATGCTAGTTTCGCTTAAATATTGGAAAAAAAAAAAACTATTTTTCTACTACAGTTTAAAAAAGTGTTATATAGATAAATGAGTCTATGTCTTGCATTTTTTTTCGAAATTGCATATTCTGATTTTGTGATGTTATCATGGTTATCTGCAATTTCTTTATTATAATATCATTATCTGCAGGAAAAATAATTTTTTTTTTCACTGGCATTTTTACTATCTAAATTTCTTTCCTCTTGTTCTTCATACCCATCTGCGCATCTGATTGCTTTAAGGAAGATTAGATCAAATTTAAAAAAGCAAAAGTTTTTCTATTTGGATTTTCTTTTCAGTTTTTGCCGTTTTTCATTGCATTTTATTTTTTGAAAAAAGAGAAATTAAATAATATGCAGTTTTTGCCAATTATGTTGGGTTGCCATCAGGATGTCATTATTTTGTTAGAAATCAAAGAGTATGGAAATGTTTACTATTTATCAAAATTGTATTAGTTTCTGCATTTAAAATGCAAGAATAAATTGTTAAATTGTACTTTCAAAATAATCTTGTTTGGAATCTGAAAAAAATCACAGAATGTATTCAGTAGTGAATATCAATATTTTCAATCAGTGATGAATTAAATTCGATATATTAGTTTAAACCTCTTATTTATTAAAACCTATGCGCATTTGCCACAGATGGAAATAAAAATGTGCGCACCAGAACAATCTTTATATAACTTTAATTTAAATATTGCTGAAAATTAAACGAAATTGTGATGTTTTTTTTTTCCACCATTACTTTCAAAATGATTTCAGCAAAAGATTTTTTTGCATCATTTTAAAATTCAAAAGATTGTATTTTTAATAATTCGCTTTATTTGTCGTCCATGCTGTTTCATACATTTTTAATTTATTAAAAATATTTTGAGCGAATTTAAGAACAATAATTTCACCATTGTAAAGAAACTTAATTTGTTTTCATTATTGCTGCAAATATTTAATCGGAATTTTCCCCCCGTTGTGAAAGATGCGGTATGAAAGCATGGTTTCGGTCCCCCATCTCCATAATCAATAGTTTACAACAAAGAATTAACCTCACAATTGATAATGTACATATAAGTAATGTAGAAAAAATATTTTAAGTGCGTACATTTTTAAAGATTGCTGCTCTCTCCTGCAATGTAGTTGGGTGTATAAAAACATATTATAATTCCTGTCGCTTGAAAAGAGCTTTCTTATAATACTAAATTGAGTTAGGGAAATTTTTATTGATAATTTAATTTCCATTAAATTAGGCAATAATTAAATAGTGTATAAATTATAAAACGTAATATAAAAGATTTCAATGCTGAACGATTCTATCTGATGTACTGATATTTTTTTTAATGTTTGGATTCAGCATTTTTTTTGTTTTTTTTTGTATTAGTTGGAATTTAATCATTTCCATTTGAAATTGTAGTGCAATTTTAGGTAAATGGCAGTAAATTCGAGAAATACATAGTATAATGAACAGAATGCTGTAAATATGCTATAGTAGTATGAGTCATTTGATTATGAAGCTTAAAATTATTTTTATGTAGGAAGCTATTAAAACCAAATTACATAAAGTATTTAATTGGAAATTTTAATAGCTATTAATCCTGGCAAAGTAGCTAGGTCGCGAAAGCGGCTAGTTAGGAATATAAAGTAAATTAGACAATTAAAAAAAATAAGATAAAATGAGGGGAAAAAAAACTCACTATGAAACAATGGAATGAAAAATTATTTCATTTTTTCAGAATTTTATTTAAAAGATTGTTTGTAATTTTTTATTGGCAAAATATATAATTTAATATCCATCCCGAGTCTGGAAACTTTATTTAACAAATTGAATCTAATCAGTCTTTCAGATATTTAATTATTGCAACATTATGAAATTATCAATGATATTGAAATAATTTTTGTTGCATATAAAATATTTTATTGTTTTTTTTCATCACTATTTTTTGGGAAAGATGATGATGATACCTAGATGAGAAAAAAAGTCATTGCATTATTATCTACAGAACTAGAAAGCTTCTAACGATAATGAGGACCAATTACTTAATTTAAATGAGTTCATTTATGATTTTCTTTTCCCTAATATTGGATTATTCAAGATCTAGCAGTCTTAAGAGAGAGCTTAGCTGAAAAACTTGGGTATTGTATTCGGTGAAATATATTTGCATTTGCATATAATTCAATATTCTAACATTGTTTTAGCCTTTACTTCTAATAAAATGGCATCTGAAGTTCTTCAATTGTTGGTCTGCTTCGCTTTTTTTCATTATTTTTTTATTCTTTATTTTATTCTCGTTCTTTAAGATTTTATTTTTGTGTTGTAGATCATAAAGCTAAATATAAATTTTTATTAATCTGTTGAGGGAAAAAAAAAGAGGGGGAAGGATCTGTTTAAGTGACGTCATGTTTTTCATTAATATAAAATGTATTATTGGATAGTTTGAACGATACGATGCAAGTTACACGTTTATTTTGTGAACTTTTGTAAATACGAGAGCAACTTTCGAAGATTTAATTATGCTTAAGTGTCCAAATACCTTTTGAATAATATTAAATTTGAAATAAAAATAGCAAGAATTTGGTATTAGTTAGGATTTGAAAGCAGATGATTTGATATGATTAAGTTTACATATTAAGAATTATACAATATATTTGAAGTGATGAGTTAAAAAAAACGTAAAAAAATATTTCTTTAATGCTTAAATAGTTTATTTATGTTTATTTAACTTATATATCGAGATTACTATTCATCAGTCTTTATTAAACGAGCGATAATCAAATTCTTCTTTACACATTGACAAAAGAGTTTTAAAATGATCACCGTGATATATTCCAATCATATTGTAGAATCGAATTCTCAACTTCCAGCCTGTGTCACTAAAATTAAATTTAAAAAATAATAGTAAAATCATAAAACTGATTTTTATTCATTTCGGCGAAACTTGTAACATTTTTGAAGTCTTACTAACTTTTATATTAATTTTATTTTGGCACATATATGAAATTAATATATGAATGTGACATTGG
>JAPMOR010013922.1:0-11689 GCA_026543865.1 Argiope aurantia
ACACACACACACACACACACACACACACACACACACACACACACACACACACACACACACACACATACACACACATACATACACACACACATACATACACACACACACATATTTTAAATTATGGGCGTATTATACATTGCAGTCCTTTTCAAACCGTTGTTTTTACTAAAGTAATTCATACATATATAAAACAGTTTTTTTTAATTGATTGTATATTTAGTAAAATATAAAAACTAAATGGAAACTATAAAATAATTACAGAAATAATATGTTGTAGAACATATACGTGGAGAATATTCTGCGCAATTTATTCTAATGGACGAAACTAAAGCGGTTGCTGAAGGCAATATAATCCTGCTAGGTGAACAGAATCTATAGGAAAATACTGTTTTATAACTAATACTCCATGTTGATGCATATAATATCACACTACTATTAATTTTAGAACTTTTTGATTGACATACTCTGATGGCATTGGTATCATCTATCAACATAATTAAAAGTGAAAGAAAAGAAAGAATTAAGTAGATCAAAAAATAATATTTGTTTAAAAACTCTGTTATTGAAACTTCTGAAATTTAATTACAGTGATGTAATTAAGATACATTTCATTCGACTCATCTTCATTTTTCTGAACGCTTTCATCTACAACATTTTGGTAACGTATTTTTCTTTGACTTCCAGTCAATATTAGGATTAAATATATTTAAAAATTATGTAATGTTGCATATTACTAAATTTTCTGTTCTCATTCAATGCATTCATGAAATTATTACTGCTGTAGCAAAATTGAACACATGTAATAAAAGTAAAAATCAATAAATTACGGAAAAGCAAATCTAGTGTAATTTATTAATGATGTTAATTTTATATTGAAAAAAAATTAGCATGTATCAGTTTGAGACAGATTCAACAAATTATCTTTTAAATATCAATAAGTAAAATATTCCAAATAAATTTATGACCAGGACTGCGACATACATTAAATAAAGTATTCCAAATAAACTTATGACCAGAACTGCATTGCTACTGAAATTTCAATTTCCAAAAGGAGCGAAAAAAGAAGCAATATACTGGGAATTTCTGTAAGTCATAGCATGAAATATATATAAAAAATGCACTGCTCGCATCGGAGAGAATATCCATTTCAGAATGAAGGTGGTATTATTTTCATTGATGTATAACGAAATATGCAAATCTCGGAAAAGCCTTCATCGGGAGAGGAAAGGGGACTACGCATTTTAGATGGTTCTGAAGCTTTTATAATCAAACTTGAGTTCAGCTGCTATGAAAGCCTCTGTATTCTTTAAAAGATATATCTACCAGGCGAATCGATATCAATGCATTTTAGATATAGAATATGCATACGAGACGGATGCTGTTACATATTCGATTACATCCTGTAGACATCTATAATTTAATTTGGTCAAATTATATGAACAGGGGGATATTTGTTTGATAATATAAAGAAATCAATATTTAGATATACAATTATTTTCTATGAAAAATGTTATTGTTTTCCTAATTAGATTTTCTTAACAAGAATTGAACAGATATTTTGTTTTCATGTAGGATCAATATTTAATGATTTTTAAACGAATATTAATTATAAATTAATTTTAAACATAACATATATAGGCTCGAGAAATATGTATCAAGGCGTTGCAATGTTTTAGAAATTTAACTAATAACTGGCAGAGCTACATGAGCCTCTACACAGTATTATCTGCTACGGTATTATCGTATAATGGAATTGTCCTGGTTTTTCATCAAGCAAAACACAAATCTTCATTCCTATTTGGAAAGTGATTTAGAAAACAATATGGCCAAATATCGTTGAAACTAACACAGATTTGACATATAATGATCAAGTACTCTGAACAACAGAACATTCTACATTTCTAATATATACTATTTCCTCGGCATTTGTACTTTATTAAATATATTAGATATAGTTGGATTAGGTAAATTAACAAAGCAAAAGGTATTTATGTAATCATTTCTAATAATCATTGGGATATTAAAAAGTAATAAATTGCATTTAGCTAATTTCCGTTGAAATGAAAACTATTTAAGTAGTGAAATCAGAATTTTCCAGTTTTAGTTGGCTCACTCTTTTATTTGGTTTAGCTTTTGAAGTATGGTGTATTTTTTATTATATCTTAAATTGGAAAACTTTAAAAATAAGATTTCTGAAATCTGAAATAAATCAATTCAAAAAGAAGGCTTAGTAAAAAGAAGTAAAAAGAAGTAAAAGAAGGCTTAAAAGAAAAAAAAATATTATAATTGTTTTA
This sequence comes from Argiope aurantia, assembly GCA_026543865.1. Taxonomy (NCBI): domain Eukaryota; kingdom Metazoa; phylum Arthropoda; class Arachnida; order Araneae; family Araneidae; genus Argiope; species Argiope aurantia. The sequence continues at coordinate 2,295 of JAPMOR010013922.1, forward strand.
AAGTAAATTTCAATTTTGAGTTTTTATAACTTTAACAATAAGACAAAATATTTTTTTTTTCATTTTATCTATTTATCTGCAAATAAAAAAAAATATTATGAATTTCTTGCAATAAAGCATTTTTTTATTTATAGGTGATTTGGAATGTATTTAATTTTATACTATGATTATTCAATGGAAAAGGAAGTATGCAAAAAGAACATCTAAAAATCTTTAAAAACCTTAAAAAAATAGCTTTAAACAAAATACTAAAAAATATTCTTCAATCAGAAAATAATACTTTTTCAAAGACGGTATCAAACCTAGAATAAAGGAAAATTAATCTTAATAAACAAAAAAAATTAAAATTGAACTAAAATGAAGATAATATAGCTTCAAAAATATTTTATGAATAAAAAAATTAATGGGAACATTAAATGAACTTGACAATGATCGAAAAGTTACAATATAGATTAATGGACATCATTAACAGATAAGTTTTTAATTTCCATATCCATTAAGATATAGCTTGTTGACAGAAGTCGTTATTACCCTTGAAAAATCATATTAAAGAAGAATTAAAACAATATAAAGAATAATTAAAAATATATGAAAAATTATTTTCTCTATTGTGAAAGAATGTAAACAAAAATATTCATTGAATGAAAAACTATTTTAAACTTTATACCCATACATTACTGTTACATTTTACAATAAAAATTCACTTTTGCTTTATTATGGAAACTAACATTAAAAAATAATGTTTTATTCAAAATTTTGAAAAATTCAGAATGGGTATTAAAAGTCGCTAGTTCATACATCTAAGATGTTTCTTTTAAGTATCAATTTCATTAATCACGCTTTTGTTCTTTTTTGAATAAAATTGATTATAAAAATCCAAGTTGATTTAAAAGAATAAACTGAATTAAAATTCATACTCTTGGCCAAAAAGTTTTAAATCTGTTTGCAAATAGCATAGGTAATAAGCAAAAACAACTTTCATTTCCAAATCATTCGCATGCAACACTAATTAACGCGGAAGCATTCATTATTTCATGCATTAATTCACACATGATGTCCTTTTACTGCCACGTTACACTCATTAAATTCATTACAACCTTTCTCTCTTGTTCTGTAACTGATAATCAATATGTCCAACTTGATGAAAACAATGCAAGGGAACTTTATTTGGCGACTCATCTCAAGTCAAAACAACAGCTGTTAAACATTCATTCTAGAAGATGTTGACAGTTTTAAATTAATTTATTCCTAACAAAATGAAACTAGACATTTCTCAAAGGAATTTATCCTGTGTAAATGCAAGTGAACTCATTCCAACTTTTCTCCTTCATTCTCAATTACAAACGGTAAATTCTGGTGGCTCTGTGATCGAAAACAAATTACTGCTTCGAAACAAAGCTTTGTCGTGGCGTAATTGCTCCTTAAATGCAGCTTTCTAAGAATTAGTCTTTGTCAGAAATGTTTCCAGAAAGACGAATTAAACAGCCAAGCTCGCCAACGCTAAGCAGAAATCGGAGAATGCCAGATGACTCAACTATAACAATATCTACTAATTTCATGAATAGCAGAGCCGGTGGAGCACGTGTGCTGGAATAGCGAACTGCATGCCGCGTGCTCTGACGTTCTCCCCATAGTTTCCTGTTCAAATTGCCGGAGCATGCCGAAGTTAATTGACGGACTAACATTGATGATAATGATGATTCGTGATGAATGAGCCGGATTTACGCAAAATCTAACCCTGATAACATGGGATGGTGGCAAGAGGAATAAGTTTAATCTAGTGTTAAGCGGAAATTCGCGAAGATAAAGGATTGTCCAGTGTTTAGTAGTAAATCACAGATTGTTCTAAAATTTCTCTCAATAAATATGACAAATGGAGACCAAGAATTCAAATAAAGAAAACTTATTTCACCTCTATAACAAAATAGTGAAAATAGTATATTTTATACTCTCCAGTTATCCATTTTATATTTTATCACAATAAAATATATATTTGACTAAGAAATTTTGAGGCTTCATTAAATAAATGACTTCAAGTAATGAAAAAAATTATAGATTACTAAGAATTCTAGACTGTCATTTCGAATATTAAGGAAACTTTTAGTTTTATATATGCTGGAAGTAGAATATGAGACACTTATTTGAAGGTTGTTAAAATGTGCGGAAGTCAACCGATATTATAACAAATTGAAGAATGCCGAAAATGTCTGAGGCAGAAAAGGGCAATGGGGAGTCTATCATTGATAACTTACGTATTCTTGTTTAGATATACATAAAGCACTTTAGGTAAATGATAATATATTTGTCATTGCATGGATATCAGAAATAAAATAAAATAATTCATTGATGTTTATGCCTATAAAAAATTAAATTTATGTGAGGTCTACATCCTGCCTTGTTTGTTAAATGTCTTTCTACACGATATTTTGCCTATTTTTACAAATAAATTGCAAAATAACATAAGTTCCATGCAATGTATATTTAGAACAATGTTTGTTTGTTTTTTTCAACTTAGACATAGTGTTTCCAATTCTTTATAAAATCTATATATGTTGATATCATTTACCTGCTTTAATTTTACCTACGAAGTTTTAGAATGTTCTTATTAATCATAATTATTGTTTACCATGATTAAGTTAATAACAATACTAGAAATATTTGTTTCCATGCTATAAATTATCACAAATTGAAAAATATATGTTTTAACACAAAATAATAGAAACAGGTGTTGTTTGCTTTGAAGAATTATAAAGGAAATTTATTTTTAAAACTGAAGAACCTGCTTCGAAAAATAATATTAAATTTGAGTTTTTTCTTCCTCTTAGGGCTTTTTTAATAGATAAACATACAGAAAAAATTATTAGTGAAAAAATAAGTCAAACCAATAACAAACAAAATATAAACTACATTTTATTTAAATAAAGGGTGCAAAAATATTGTAGAAATTTGTGATGTTAATTATAAAAATAATCATTTTTTTTTCAAAAAGGGAAAGTAAACTGCACAAAAATCATGTAATCATACATTTAGCACTTTTATGGAAATTGGATAGAAGAATAAGAAAAAAATTGAAAACTAGCGAATTTGAAATAAATACCTGTTAATTTCATTGTTTAGAAAATCATGATAAAATATACTTTCTGACATGTGTATTTACTTTCATGATATCAAACGACTCAAAAGAATGAGCTTTCGCAACTTGAATCAAACAATAAAAATAATTGCAATTATACAAGACAGAAAACGGCAAGAACTTATTTTTTTTTATTTTTTTAAGAAATCAAGAAACACTGAATGAAACATATAACTGCATTCAAAAATTTTATCATTAATATGATTTATAAACGAGTTATAATTTCAGGTGTTTCTTAAAATTTGCATGTTTTAAAATCATGGCCTAGAAAATTAAAGAAATGAGTTAACGTTTATTTATCTAACTCACGTTATTAAAGAGAACTGAACTGACTAAACCTTCTCTGCAATCCTCTGTTAGATACGTTGTTTGCTCTTCTTGATGATCCTACACCCAATGGCCACATTTCTGTTTCGCAGATCTGACGCCAGTCGCTTCTAGGATTAGAAACTTTTGTCTATAATCCGGCTTTTCACTTGGAAGCTTATGGTCTCGAATTACTGTTAGGCATGAACTTTGTTTACTTTACGGATTCTAACAATGTAGAATCTGACAGCATTTAGGGAAGTCAATTTACTATCAACTGCTTGCAGTCCTTGAAGCCAAAGCATTTGGTATGGGCGTGTATCCATTATCGCGTTTGAAAATTTAATGAAATTCTTAAATAGTTCTACAAAGTTTTGAAATTTATGCAGGAATAAAAAATAGCAAAGAATCAAAATTTTTAAAACTTCTCGCTTAAATAGTTAGTATTCAAATTCTTAGCTTATGGAATATTTATAATTATTAATATCAAAATATTATTAATTTTAATTATTCATTAGTGAGCTTTGCAGATTGGTATGATAGTTTGAAAAAGATGTTAGTTCAATTAATTCAAATATTCCAACTTTAAAATCTCAGATTTATTTATTTTTTTCAGTTCACATTTCAACATATATTTCTATTAATAGTTGCGATTTTTTTCTTTAATTTCGTTGTTATATATTAGGTGTCCTATTAGATTATTTCTATTATAAAATGTATACACAATATTTATTGTTTAAGATATTATTTATTTTGTTATATATAAGGACCCTTTTGTACTATTACTTTCTTCCATCTTTCAGGCAGCCTCATTATACCTTCTTTCGAAAATTGTTGTATTTTGGACAAGAAATAATCCTCAAGGTGCGCTTTTATTTCGCTGATGGATTTAAAGCGCAAAGGACAGAAATAAGTGATAACGAGATGGAGCGAGATCTGGAGAGTATGCAGATGCTGTAAAACTTCCAAATCAAAGTGTAAGATGTTCTCTCTTACGACTAATGCAATATGTGGTCTCGTGTTGTCATGATAAAAAAAAACGACACGTCAGTTCACTAATTCTGTCCATTTTTTGCTATGGCAGCTTTTAATTGATTCAGCTAAGGACAATATTTTGTATAATGTATTATTTCACCTAGAGGAAGGAGGTCGTTTAAAATTACGCCTTCCCAATTCCATCAAGAGGCTGTGGATAAAAGTCTTAAAAGATACTGTGGCACAAACGAAACGTACTGTGAAATGTACTGGGGTAGTAGACAAGCCTGCATGTTTAACAAGCAGAGCCAGATAAGGCCATTCATAGCGCGATGAGAAAGAAACTTTTGAGACTTACTAATATTTAAAAATCTTTGCATGAACACAATTTTATTTGCTATGAAATAAAATATTTATTGTAGATATAAACAACCCATTCTTTATAATCTGATCTTCCCATAAATCTGTTCTGATCTAAAGTCACCTAAACATTATGCATAGAAAATTTATGTGCTACTTGGTATACATTCACATACTATTAAGGAAATCAGAATATTTTTTAGTTTATCTCTATTTCAGTTTCACACATTAATACATTTTAAGTTTCATAACAATCCAATGAATAAAATTAAAAAATTTTCCATCCAATATCAGCAAAATTAACTTTAATGTACTTTTAAAACTTTTATTTTTCTTTTATAGGAGAGAATTCCAATTTGAAATTACAATTGCGTGTTAGGACAATGATTTTTTTTTTCATTTTGGAAGTGGAATTTTATTTCCTTTGTATATGACTAATAGAAAATATATGTTTATTAAATTTTAGTTTGGGCACCAAAATTGTACTTGTCTCAATTTATTTTCAATTTTAATATGGTTTATTAATGTTTTGAAAAATATATCTTTTATATGAATTTAACATTTTGTAGAATTATTACTCTTCATATGAAGCTATACAATTATTTTTACATTGTTCATTTTCATGCATTTTCAATAAATTGCTGCAACATACTAGTAATCTATACTTATAATAAAGCTCAATGTGTGTGTGTGAGTATGTCGGCGCTCTACAGGCCAGACCATTCAACCTACAGCTAACAAATTTGGCGCGTGTATACCTTGGAGGCCAGGAATGTGCACCTGGGGGTTATTTTTTCGAATTTTTAACTAGAATTTTATTTATTTAAAAATTAAGCGAAATTTTGACGTGTTTCTGCTATAACTTCCGAAAATATTACCGCCCAAAAAAGATTTTTACATGAAGTTAAAGATCAAAAATTTATCTTTTAAATGATACTAATGTTTTAATCTTAAAATTAAATTTCTATTTTTAATGAATTTTTAAATAAATATTTTAACTATGTTTTTCAATAATTTTTTTCGTAAAAAATTAAAATTAAAATTAAGCACGTTTCGCATTCATGGGAAAAATTAGCTTTTTTCAAAGTGTTGCCATCACATTCATTAAAGCTCCAATTAAAAATAAATGAAATCTTTTTGGAAATTAAATCTCAAAAAAATATAATTTTCGGCACGTGTCTGTAGGAAATGAAACAAATATGAAATATTATTTTTTCTAAAAAATAAATTCAAGAAAAATTATTTTATGATCTTTTACACTCTCTATACAGGGTGTTTATTCAGTCCCGGATCCATTTTGATATTTAATGACTCATAAAATAATGAAGATGTAAACAAACTTATGGCATTTATTGATGGAATAACTCATATATTTTCCTTTTCAGGTTTGAATATTTTTACTTTTGTAAATATTGTCTGCGCGTGTGGTTTATTTCAGATAATTTCATTTTGCAGTCTAAATATCTATACTTTTCTAAATACCGTCTGCTTATTAATTGCATTTTTCTCTCTTTTGTTTTTGGCAACTATTGAAATGTTATGTTTACTTTTGATGTGTTTGTTTCTATGTAGTACTTTTGTATGTGATGTTTTATTCGAGCGGATATTAAGGAGAATGCATACACCACAAGAGAAAGCACAAATTTTATGGTGGTCATAGAGTTAATGTCCAATCAACTAAATCACTGACTTTTAAGAGTTAATTTCTAATCACTTAAACTGACTGATTTAGGAAAATTTCAATTCACTATTCAATAAAATCACTATTCAATCACTATTCAATAAAAAAAAGGATAATTGTAGATTTTCCATCGATCGCTTCAAAGAAAATACGCCAATCAGCGCGCAGGTTTTTCAAGATTAATTGTCCTAAGATTATGAAAATAATGAGTTTTTCTAAATTTTTAACATTTGAAACTTCATAAATAAGTCTTAGTTGATCGTGGAAAATAGAAACATTCATTCATTTATTTAAAATTTGGTGTGTTCAGAATATTTATCAGAATATGATACCTTACTGCATTAAATTTAGACTTCATAATTTTTGAAATATATTTATAGGCAGGAACAATATATTATTATTGATTTCATTTCAATCCTTTTGAAAGGAATACTAAAAACTGAATTTTATGCTGAATCTCAGAAATTTTTGTTGAATTATTGCTTGAGATATTACATAAATTATGAAAAATATTTTGTACTTAACATAAGACTTAAATACCGAGCGATTAATGTGCAATACTCACATTCACACTCACTCAATACTCACATTATTATTATTCAATGTGAGTATTGAATGTGCAATACTCACATTCAATAATAATAATAATTAATATATAACAATAAAGATGATAAATAAAATAAAACGCTTGGTTTTATTAATAAATAATATTAATTGCAATTTCATCATTTACATTTTAAATTAAAGTTGAAGTTTTGCCGGAAATGACAACAAATTAGCAAAATATATATAGTAAATTGAACGAAACGATCTAAACAGTATAAGTTTGGTATGACTATCAAAATTTGAAGATTAAAAATGTTTTGTTTGAGAATAATTTAAGAGACTAGTTACATAAAATATTTATTTGAAAATTGTAGCGAGCGGTAATACTGGAGAACCGGCTGGTCGCTAAAGGCGGCTAGTTTATTAATAAGAGAACATAAAAAATATTTTTGTTAAAAATTGGAAGTAACAGAAGACTTAAAATTTATAATAGTCTGTGAAAAGTAGGCAGTTGAAAATGGTATATTCAGCACAACTGTTTAATAATAAATTGTTATCTCTTTTCCTCTAAAATTTAAAAAAAAAAACTTTATTCTGTCTAAGAAATAAAATATTTAAAAAAAGAATGGATTGAATTTCTTTTTAGAAGATTTGTCATCCTCTCGTATTAGAAATACTTTATATTCCAACAATGTTTTTCATGACTGTTAAGCAAATATTTTTTCATCATAACTCTTATTTTATTGACTAGGCTGAATCTGCGAGTGAAATTTTTGAATATAAATTTTTGATGTGATGCAATAATGTTGGTATACCGTGGTGCTATCTTTGACATTGACATCTCTTGAGAAAATAATAATTCTAACAATATTTTTTGTTGGTTTTTATGAATGTTAAGCAAAGATTTTCCACAAAAAAATAATTTTTTATTGGCTGGACAGATTATGTATGTGAAAATTTGAAATTTTATTTTTGAAGTAGTGATAAAAAAGCTACTATCATTTGATGTCCCTCATGAGCTCAATATTTTTCGAAAAAAAAATATTTGTTCTTTTAAAATGCATTAAGGTTTTCACTATTTCAGATATTAGATTTAAGTATTACATAAATTTTGGAAATTTGACAAATATGAAAATAAAAAATATATATATTTTCCTATAAATGTATGAAATAAATATTTATAACATATTCCACGTTGTTCTCACTGTTGATCCATACATTGTTTTGAAAAATATAATTTTCAAGTTAAATAGGTAAAATATACTCGCTAATTCATATTATAGATCTATTTTCATTTATTATTGATATTTTGTTTTGATTTCTTTTCGAAATACCCTAGATCTCTCTTTTGGATCTTAATAATATTTATTGCTATCAGGCCTATTATTTTGAAAATGGGATGCATGAATAGAATTTTAAGTGAGATAATGGCCAATTTTTCCTATTTCTCACATCCTGCCAAAAGGGAAAAATTTGGCACAAAACCAAAGCAACTAGCATGAGATTTGCATAATGTGTGCATCAATCGTGAATTAAGAACTTACAGTTATTCATTCCCGGAGCAGACTTAGTCCTTCTTAAGTCAGGGCAAAACGTTCGTCCAATATTAAGGAATATACGATAAGAACAATTTCCTTTAAAACAAATGCATAAAATTTTTGAACAGATTGAGGGGAAAAAAATAAGCGTTTTCAGTATCAAAAAAGCAAACGTGATAAAATTACCTGGAAGAAAGGGGTAATTAAAAAATTCACATTTTGAAAGTCCGCACAATATATGCATGAATCGTTAATTAAGAACTTAAAATTATTCCTTCGCGGAGAATACTTGGTTCTTCTTAAGTTTTGGAAAAACGTTCATCCAATATTAAAGTATATATGATCAAATTTAACTTGAAAACAAATGCATGAAAATTTTTAATAGATCAAAGAAAACGTGTTTTCACTATCAAAAAGGCAAAGTAATAAAATTAACTCAGTGAAAGAAATAATTTAAAAATTAAATTTAAGAAGTAATTTTATAATCAAAAACATATGAAAATAAATTTCTGACATTTTTCAATTTATTTTTCAAATATTGTTTGATTTGGCAGATTTCTATGCACTAAAGCTCTGGTTTGGATCTTTATAATTTTTATTACTGTTGGACGAAGTATTTTTTTAATAAGAACTGTATGTTAGGAATGCTAGATAAGATAACAACCAGTTTTTTGTACTTTTATATTTTGTCAAAATCGAAAAGTTTGATACAAAAGTGAAGTGATTGGGATTTTGAAAGTGAAGTGAAGATATTTGCACAATGTGTTCAGATCTTTTAATAATATAAGATAACGACCAATCTCTTAATAAGATAATGATCAATCACAAATTGAAAGCTTATGACTTTCCAATCACA
>JAPMOR010013931.1:0-10994 GCA_026543865.1 Argiope aurantia
GAACTCGAAATTTTGTTGAATTTTCATGCTTTAGATCCCCCTGAGATCGGAAAATACATTTTAGGATAATGTTCGTCTATCTTTCTGTGATAAACACGATTAAAAAGAAAACGGTTTGTTCTTAACTCAAGAAATTTGCTATACGGTCTTCCATGCCATATACTAATGTGTAGGAAGACTGTCTGACCAAGGAATGTAATTGTTTATTCGAATATAATACAACACGACAACTACAAATCAGATAGAGAGAGATCGATAAAATTCCATACACATAATTAATATCTATTGTCAAAATACCTTTCACATTTTTAGCCAAATCCGAAAGGTAATTGATACTTTTAGAAACATGTAAATATAGTAACCAAAACATGTAAATATAGCAATGACTTAAATATATAAAAAGTGGTATGAGAATTTGTGATCACAATTGTAGTTCAGTATCAAATTTCTATTTCATTCGATTGGTAAAAACGCATCTAAAACACAATTTCAATTTTCGATCACGAAATTGTGTCTTGGATTAATCGCCAAATAACTCGCCAATTATTACACGATAGGTTCAATAAAAATTCTATATTCGCACTAAAAGTTATCAGATAAGGCGTAGAAAAATAAAATTAGAGAAAATATTAAAAATATTAAAAAATGAAATAAATTATTTACTTGTATTTGTGTTGCAAATGCAGAATTAGAAAGCCGAAAGAATTCTGTAATGCGCTATTGTGTAGAATCATTTTAATTCGTCCTTGCTTCAAATAATGCCTTCATTACTAGCATGCAATGAAATATCCACATAAAAATATTATAAATCTGCAGGAAATGATATTAAGAATACTATAAGCAGTGTTTAAACTTATTTATTCCAATGCAAAAAGTAATAGCAAAAAATTGATAAATTTTTAATTATTATTCAAAAAGCGATTATTTTTTAGCATCAAAAGAGCAAACGATCAGAAAAGAAAGAATTCTTCCGGTAAAACTAATCAAAATAAATGAAATAGATTTTATTATTAACAAACTTTATATATTATTGGCGTAAAAATAATAATTCTTAAAATTAATTATGATTTATTAATAGTATCTTTATTTTTTTTCAATTCATATTGCAGCATTTTAATTGAAAATTTTATGAAAATTTTTAATTAAATTGTTTTAGTAATAAAAGAATAAAAACTTAATAAGATATGAAATTTACAAAAAAAAAGACAATTCATTTAGTTAAATAATAACAGTTTTCAGCTTCTCCAAAATTTAAATGATACCGTAGCAACTCAATAAAAATTCTTAGAATAATTCTACGTTTCTTAAATTTCTATTTTATATAGAATTCCCAAGATGTTTTCGTGGTTATGTCTTAATTTAATCTTATTTTTATAAATAATTTATCTTACTTATTTTCTTCCTGGTTTGATTAATTCTTATCCATAGAGAATTAAATTAATCTTGAATGGAAAATTTTTACGGAACAAAATGTTCCTTAAAATAAATATTTATGTCAGTAATGGAGAAAAATTATTTGTAGACTTCCGAAGTACAAACACTTTATCATAATTAAGACTTCTAAAAATGCAAGTTTAAATATGATATAGATGAAGTATAAATATTTTATGCTTATTTTGGAAAGAGTGAGAGAAAGCAGAAGTTTCAGTTTTTTAGTTTTTGAAAGAAACAACATTTTATTGCTCAACTAGCCGCCTGTGGCGACCAGATGAGTACAACTCATAGTACCAATAAAACCCTAATCGTTCTGGACAACTATATTTCAACTGTGCGTTGCATATTGAGGTATTGTAACTTGATTTTCTTACTTCACATTAGCCGCCTTTAGCGACTAGGTGATTTACCGGGAATATTGGTTGCGTTTATGTTCAATTAAATTTCTTATACATAATTAAATGTATATGATCTCCATGGCAAAATATTTTATAAGCATGGAATAGTGATAAAATTGAAGTACTGTTAAATTAATAACCTTGCACTTGCTCTGCTTAATGTATAAATGAACGTTAGCCGAATCAAGGACCATTAACTTCTTATCACTTTTAAAAGTACTACTATCCATTATATAATCTATGATATGTTAATAAAATAATAATATAATCTATGATAAGTTAATAATATATATATAGTGAAGATGGGGGAGGTTCAAAGTTTTCATTTACTTATAAACTCCGTCCCACCTAGGGGCACCTCAGATACGAAGATGAGGAGTTTCCAGTATAATGATAAGTTGTAGCACCCCGGGTGGTAAAGAAATGATGTAGGGTCGACTGCCTCCTACGGATGGTAGGACGTGCTTCCTACGGGAAAGTTTGAACCGTGGGTGGTGTTGACCTCCTATTCAGTTCTCGCCATTACTGTTCAATTATTCAGATATGTCCGTGTGTCTCAGAGCAGGTCGCAGAAGTCAATTTGTGATTACTTATAACTTTCTTAATGTTGAAGGTAGGAAAAATAAATCAAGTTAACAAATTAGACGCCTTATTAAGACGAACAACTTTTGAAGTTAAAGTTTGTCGATAACTGCAATACTTAGAATATATGGGCTAAAAATGATTTTCAAGCTCTAATTTTGACTGTTTCCAACATCAGCAATTTATGTTGCCAGTTTTGTAAAAAAAATGAAATAAAACTTTTACTTTTCTTTCATTTCCATAGTTTGAAGTTGTTTAAGGGTGTCTAGAGTAAATATTAAAAGTTCGAATAAAATTAATTAAATAAAAATAAAGAAGAAAAGATTTAATGGAAAAGATTCAATATTATGTAAAAACTATTAACTTAAAAAAATTCTAGAAGTTGTGTGTTTTTTTTAATTATTTTTAATATATTGACATCTATTGAATATATTAGTCCTTCGATTGAATATATTAATACTTTGAATTTTTCAGCAAACTGACGTCATATGCCACCAAGTTCTAAATTCTCTTCTATAGCCATTTCTCCCTTTAAAATAAACTAAATTAATTTCTAAAATTGCCTTTACTTGGTGGCAATATACACAAAAGCAAAACATCATTCATGTACTAACTGATTACAAAATATCATTGATTATTATAAATTCATTTGAAATTTGTCAGGTATTTGTTTCAAATTTGTTAGTGTTCTCCTTTAAATGTGATTAAATACTGTAGGAGAATTTTAATTTATATTTTACTATCCAAAGATAATACTTATCATGAAATTGACTATTAAAATGTAAAACCAATTTATTAAATGGATATCAATTGTCTTGCAAAAATGTAAAATAGGTTGCTGCTAAAATTTGGAATTACATTTTGCAATATTCGTTATATAAAGAATAATTTTTTTTTATAAAATTCTATGTATTTTTGTGCAATAAACATAAATTTTGTTATATAAAATGTATTCGTTATTTCGGAGCGTTTGTAAATTTGGCGGTCCTTTGATTTGAGATCAGCCGTATTTCTGAAAGAATTTATTTTGAAAAAGACATGCTAAATGCATACTAGCGATTAATCGTTAAAGATATCAGTTTATTGACTGCGTTAGCTTATTGACATGAGATTAAGCCTAAATTCCCTAATAACGCAACACAAATAAATAAATATATATATAACGGATTATTTTTTATAAAACTTCCTTTTACTGAAATTAATAATTATAAATGGAAAAACCCACAAAAGATAAGATCTTGATTCCATCAATAATTAAGAAAATCAAACGATTTTTCCCTAAAATAAAACTCAAAAGATCAATTCGTACTATCATAAAAGGGTATTCTTTGTATTTAATTGAAAGAAAAATAATCGCAAACGATAGTTAATTTCTTCAAATGCGTTTAAAACGCAAAAATAAATGTTTAGTTCTTGTTAGTAATGCAAAACTTTGGATTTGTTTAAACAAAGATTTTCAATAATATATGTTTTGACAAACTATATTTGTATATTATTTTTACAATTTTAGTTGTTTAAATATCATTTATTTTGAATCAAAAACTGTATTTTTCAAATGAAAATGGATTTTTTTTTTTGAAAAATAAAATGTATTGAAAAGGAATCTATCTTTTGCTTTCCAGTTTGCAGAGGATTTTTTTTTTAAATTATGAATAAAAATTGGTAAAAATATTGGCATTTTTTTATCCATAGATGACAGTATAATGTATATGCACCGAATAAATAATTATTAATTTGATTTTTTTTTCTTTATCACATTATTTTGACAAAGCGAAATAAAAGTTAAATTTATTTAATTACGTCTTAATAATATGTTTGGACAAGAAAAAAATTTAAGAAAGTTGAAACGCCATTTCTTTATAAATTCTCACCTATAAAAAATCGCATGATTTTTTTCGGAATCTTTGAAGCCATATTTTAGAAGTGAAAGTCGTAGTCAAGTAGGTCAGTAAATTTCAATCAAATGTTAGTTTATATTAAGGATTATTTTTGTCAAGATTTTTTTCCCTATGCTCATACAAGTATTTTCGATGAAGTATAAAAAAATTCTAACTAATTACGGAATGAAATTATTCTGATATTCGAAAAAAAAATTGAGTCTAATTAGGAAAAGTTTAAATTAACTTTCTCGATGTTCAAAGTTTTGAATTTAAGAAAGGGAAAAAAATCAGAAATTCTCAGAACACGAAAACAAATTTTATTCATGAATTAACCAACAAAGAAGCCACAAAATAAGAGAAAACAGAAAAAAAAGCATTTAAAACAAATAACAATTATTCAGAAGCATACTATTCCATAACAAACTATATAAATTAAATCCTTAGTTAATGCAAATCATCTGATTACAGTTATTTATTCAGAAAAAACAGAAAAATAAACCAAACAACTCGGCAGAAATCTGGCTTTCTATTCAAGTCTACATGCATTTAAATTTAATCACAACTCAGATCCAGAAATTGACAGAATTCATCATCCAGTAGGGGCGGGATATTCCATGAATAAGAATTCCACATTCCTAGAACAGAAATGAAACAGGTGAAGACAAAATCTTTTGCTGCAGATGCTAGAAAAGAACGAGGTGGGGGGGAGGGGTAGCAGATGAAGGGGAGGGGCAGAGGGTGGAACAGGAAAAAGAACAAAAACGTTCTTTTGTGTGAAAAGGGAGAACGAGCGATAAAGAGAGGGAGTTGGTGTATTATTAATTAGAGCCTCTTTAGCAGACACATCAGCTGGAGAGTTTCTCATGCATCACCGGGGGGTATTCCAGAAATTGACTCGATAGAACGCCATATTCAATACCGTGCTGGGGAATTGAATCTGTAAGTATTTCGTTCTAATGCATATTCATCGAACGTATTGTTGAAGTACTCCTTTGATGACGTTTTGTAAAAGCCTAAGAATTCAAATGTTGGACATGTGTTTTTTTCCCCTGCATATAAAATCAAAATAAGATGTTAAACTAAATCAAATATTTATGAAATGATCTGATTAAGAAAAATCGATTAAATATGTTTGGCCTCCGGTATGCAGCTTAATAAGGCTAAATATTAGATTTCTTTTTTCAGTTTTCTTATTATATACTTTTATTTAACGTAATACTTTACATGTTTTGTAAAAACGGAATATTGTAACGAATATTTTTCCCATGCTCTGATGTGTGATATTTTTGAAAATTTGATCACACATCAAAATTTCAAATTTAATGGCAACACAGCAGTTTTATAATTTCATGGAATTTCCACATGGAATTAATTATAAAATAAAAATAATAGTAAGATTCTGTAATAAATGTACTTATGAATTATGAAATGAATTAATATTTAAAAGACAAAAGATAATAAAATTCTTAAAAACATGGATTGTTAATATACTTTAAAAGTCATATAATTGACCCTTCGACCCGTCTGAAGGCACACGGATAAAGAATACTGAATGACCGGATCGCCGCAACATCAAAATTGGCGGGAACTGTGGTTGAGTCCTAAGGGCCATCACCGTCCACGGTACAACCCTTCCCGAAGGAAGTACGTTCCATCATCGATGGGAGGAGTCAGATTCCACATCTATTTATGTACCCACAAGGGTGGCGAGATCCGACCACAAGACCGGAAGCATTTCATCCTCATTTCGAGGTGCCCCCAGGGGTTATAATATACTTTAATTTTTTTTTAACTCTGTAAGTTAAAAGAAATTTCCTTAAATCTTGAGGAATTTAAAACAATACGTTAAGAGAATTAAACTGCAATGAATATCATAAAAACAAAAATTCATTAATATTCATTCTCTATTCAAAACATTCATTCACTATTCACAAAATTCATTCTTTATAGATTTATAAACATGCATTGAAAAATGTAATAAAAAATAAACTATTTTTTTATGAAAAATTCTGAAGGTCAAAAAGACATTGATAAATCTTGTTCTTGAATCCTGCTCTTGGTTAGAGAATTTAAATGAAATGAATAAAATTGTAATCTATGGGATATATTAGAGTTTAAAAAGTAATTTATTGCGATTAATATCTCATTTATTTAGAATTTTTTTATAAGTGTTTCAATTTTTCCTTTTCTTTAACATCTAGAAATTGATTTAAAAAAAGTATAAATTAAAACAAAAATGTTTTTATTTTTTTAATGTTTTAAGTTTTTAATGGCAACGTTTGACATCATTTTAAGTTATTATTAACTACAATATTATTAATTCTAATGATCCACTGACATTAACAATGATATAATTCATTCATAATTTTTTTTAAATTGTAATCGTACACCTGTTATTCTAACAAGAACATATCTGTTGATAGGAGGCAATTATTTTATGTTCATTTTGTCACATTGATCATACTTTATTTATATTTTTCCAAAACATAAAAAATAAAATCCTTTCTAAAGATAAATGGTATAAAATGTAATCATAGTATGAATGACAACAATTTTTCGGTAAGCGAACATTGAAAATATTTACCGAGAATTTAACATAATTTTTTTTAAAAATAAAGGTACCCATGCAGGAGAAACAGGTGCTTTTGGCATACAAAACCCCAAAGAAAGTGCATGGTGAACATATGAAAGAAATAAAATCAACAACAGAATGTACTAGTAACTTCAGATATAGATGCAGTTAATATTGTTGATGATAAGATTTTAAAAAAATTCAAAAATTGTAATACTGTATCTTCGAAAATCAATTTTTGTAAAAAGTATATATGTCTTGATGAATTGTACTAATTTGCACTTGACAGTCTTTTTTTTTTTGTAAAGATTTGTATAAAAGTTACAATTCTCGACTGAATGTCAGAATTTTTTTGTTATAAGTATTTTTAAAATGCAATAATTGCTTTTGATATTCACTTTAACCCTTTAAGGCGTACGTACACACTTGAAGATTTTTTTTTTTAATTTTAACTTTAAAAATCCAGTTTTTTCACAGTGGGTCATTAATATATGTTTAAACTCATTTAAGTGAGAAAAAACCTTATTACACTAATTATTAATTAATTAAATAATATTTAATGAGCTAATTAGCCTATTTTTTGAAACATGATATCTTAAATTCTAATTTGTACAGACACACAATTCTAGATGGAAACTATGCCTAATATTAGTATTCATGTTGTCTGCCTCAATCAAGTTATAAAAATTTATAGTTTTTTTAACAATTTTTCATTAATAATAAATAGAAAAAGCGAGATTTTTTTCTTTATTTCAACTTTTAAATAGCTATTAAAAATTTGTTTCTATAAATATAACTTTGATTGAGACACAAAACATCTGCTCTTTCATACAGATTATTTTGATATATAAATAACTTTATTTGTTTAACTTTTTGCTGAGTTATTATTGTTTGAATGAAGCAACATAGTGGAAAAATATCATTCTTCATAAAATGAGTTTTAAAAAATCCGTAACTAGAGTTTTTTACTGAAAGTACCTCAAGAAAAATAATTATAACTCGAGAAATATTTCGTATATTGACAACATCTTGGTATCGTTTGAAAGATAAAGGATCAGAGTACATTATTAAGCAATATAAAAAATATTCGATATTTCGAACGATTTTCGAAGTTTGAGTGTGTACATAAACCTTAAAGGGCCATTTTTTTTCTAGTCATATTATGTTTAAATATTTTGAGGCTTGAAATTAGAATAAGAAAAGGGATTCATTTAGCTTATTAGATAAATTTAATTTGATTAATTAATTAATTTGGTTAATTAATAATTAAGTACAAATCAAGGCACATCATTTTGTGTGAGAAAAAGAACTGAAGATTCTAAGTCTTTCTAAAAACATTTGTCAGAACTTATGCCAACCTACATAATTTCATAGAAAAATTGATAAATTTGGTGGAAAGCATACTTCCCACGGTTCTAGAAAGGGTTAACTTATTAATGATTCCAATAAATGTACATCGCTTTTATTTAAAAACGAGATCGATTATCAGAAATGGTTTGAAACCAGCTAGAGTGGGTTCCCCGAAACTTTCTCGCATAATCTCTAATCATTTTGTCATGCCAGAGAAGGCCTTATCTGGCATTGGCGTAAAATAAACAAAATATTAACCTTTGGCAAGAATATAGCATTTTTATTGAATCTATCGTGTCATCCTTGGCGAATTACTTGGTGATTAATCCCTCGCTTGCATTATAGTATCCTAATATCGAATTTGAGTTTTAGACACGTTTTTCTCAAACGATTGACACAAAGATTCAGCAAAACAACTGCACTTGTAGTCGCAAAATGCCATGCCAAATTTGATATTTTTAAAGCATTGAGTTTTTCAATTATTACTTTTACTTGTTTCTGAAAGTACAGCACCGACAGACAGTTAACCCGTAATTGTATTTGTCTCAGAATTTGAAAAGTGCTACCCTGTAGATTTCAAATATGTAATAAATTTATTTACCTCTCTTCGCTTTGTTATTATCGCGTCAATTTATATTCGAATAGCTGAACAGACGGATTTCCTGAGAACAGATTTTACACAAAATTTGATATAAATCTACAAGTTTTGTATAAAGATAGTATACTAAATTCCATCCGTATAAACCAAAGCATTTTTTAGTTTCTTTGTCCCAGACAGTCAGACTGACTGACATTTTCTAAAAACGTGTATTTCGAACTCAGAGAGATCTAAAACATGGAGATCAGTCCAAAGTATATCTTTTGAATGTCGTGTGATACGGATCACATACATATTAATTCTCATGTTTGTATGAAAATTAGGTATATTTTGAAACACCCCCTAGAAAATGTTAGATACAGCATAATTAATGAAAAGGAAATCAACATTGTAAGAAACGGCAAGACAGAATACTAAATACAATCAACAGATAAAACCCCAAACAAAGATGAGATGACAATTGGTGGCAGTGGACTACTTAATTGTTATCTTTATAATCCATATTTGATGATCAAATAAATTTCCTCACAAATGTGAAAATTTTGTATTCTTTTTATTCTCAGCAGAAAATAATGCGAACTTACAATTTCACCAAGGAAAATGGTAAAGTAACTCTGAACGTGTAGAAATAAAAACGTAGAAATAGTCACATTTTGTTTAGTCTGATAGCTGCAAAATATATAAGCACATTTGAACATGAAAATTTACGAATTACTTTTCTAGTTAAGTTCCTATACTAAAAATAAAGACTGAAAAAAAATAAGGATAAAAGGGAAAAAAATAAATATAAGAATTTAAAGAACGGCAGATGGACTTACTCAGGACTTCTATTTATATTACGGATGAAATCACCTGCTTTCGAAATGCGTACATCATAAAAAAAAAGAACAGAAAGAAACAACTTTTGGAGCGTTGTTTTCCTCTTTATAGTCTACGATTCTGAAAGTTTTTGCATTCAACGGAATAAACAGCATTTTATCCACATCATTTATAAGAATTCCGAAATTTAAACCAATCGTAATGTCATTTCTTTGTTGTTTTTTCCAAGAACATTCTTACGTAATTTTGTTCTTTGCAATACAAATAGTTTTTAGAACTGTTGTTAAAATTCTGTGCAGAAATTGTGTACCTTCCAGTTATTTTTGAAAAATACAAATAAACTGTTTGGTAAAAATTATAATATTTTGGAAAAATGGATGAAATTTATTGAAAAGAGTTTTCTTACAAATAAATCAATAAATAATCAATGCAAAGCTTGGAATGACATATATATGAGTCATGTCCCAAATATTCAAATATTTTCCCTTCTGATTTTGTTATGATGTTGTGATTATGGTGGCTGGAAACGTGCATTTTTCTTGATGAATGGTATGGAACTCTATCAAAATGTATTTATAGTATTTTAAGACAAATACTTCATAATATTGTTACAAACCTTTAATGCTGCTTCCCAGCACGGTTAGTTCTATCACCTGAAAGACCGATTTACAATCTATATTGGATACTGCTCGAATGGCGAGCCAGTAATCCCAGAGCTTGGTGACCATTTGGTGACGAATTTAGCGACAAAATAGATAATTCTGGAAACATCGAGAATTTTAACTATCCATCCAATAGGAACTGGGATACGCCTGATTGGCCCAGAAGTTTCTCGGAACTATAAAAGGACGGCAGTCTCAAGCTGCAGTGAAGCGGAGTTGGAGTCGAAGACAAGTAACGAGTCGTCGAGAGGATAATGAATCAACGGCGGAATAGTCCAGCATTGTGTAAATCTCAAGCGATTACCGAAATGAGCTGTGTACTGAGTCCTGCTGTCTATTGTGGAAGCAGAATCGAGTCCTGTGAGGAGTAGTCAGTCTTGTAGTAGTGAGTCGGCAGTTGGATACAGCTAAAGCGAGGAGACAGTGGAGAATTGCAGTCGTTTGGAGAAACCGTAGAGTGAAGCTCCGAAGATTCCCTCTCCTGCTGAATTCTCTCTGACCGCTTTGTTTGCTGTAGTATCGCTACGATTGTCGTTATCGTTACTGATTACTACTTGTGGGCTACAGATTCCTATAGTGTGCTGCTGTGTATTAGTCTCGGCTGCACATATTTGTCGTCTTTGTATTAGTGTCTTTGTGGTAAATAAACATAGTTGTTGTTTTCTACTGAGGCCTGCTGATTGTTTACAAACCATACTC
>JAPMOR010013957.1:0-14331 GCA_026543865.1 Argiope aurantia
TCAAATTCTTCGGAATTCATTCTTTTAGAAATGTCTTATTAAATATACCATGAAAAGGGTAAATTAGATTTGCTGTGATTAGAAAAAAAGACCTGTAAACGAAGCAAAAAAAAAAAAAAAAATCTTGATTTGTGATAAATGGGAACGATGCTTCTTGTATTTCTAATGTTTTTTTGAAATTATGTTCACACAAAAAACACATAAATTTCTGCTTTTATTAATATCTCTTTTATATTACTGATGGAATCGTTATGGGTGTACAATCTTTAAAGATTGAAATGGGTTGTAGTTAAGAATTTATATTAAAAGTAGTGTTTAATTTATATCAAAAAAGACGGATTCAAATGAGTAAAGTCTTATGCTTATATAACTCAAAACTGAATAATAATAGACCATGAACTATGAAAACTAACCATCTATACATGGCCTTGCCGTGTTAATCTGTTCTATATATAGGTAAAAAAAAAGCTAAAATACCTACACTTTTTCATTTTAATACTTTAAGATTCAAATTCTTAAAGACTTTTAATTTGATTACCTACTGATTTAAGATTTGAAATAAATGACATTTTTAGTCCCAAATTCTCCCACATATGTGGAGTTTGCTAAAAGTTTCCACTCACTAACAGAATTTGCAGCTAAAACGCTCATATCTAATTGCGTCCTTACCAAAGATTTCGAATAAATGAAATTTTTAATTTCAAATTTCGCCAACATTCGCTTCCACTCACTAACACAATTTGTCGCTGCCAACGCTCATATAAAGAAATAAATAGGATTTTGAAAATAGTTTAGGTTTTGTTATGTTTATTCCCTTCATTGTTAAGAAAATATTTTTTGGCTAAAAGTAAATTTTATGCTCTCCATTTACATAGCATTAAGCAAATTTAGTTTTCATAACATCTAAATTTTTAGCTAATAGCAAATTTTATAGATAATAACACGAATTGCAAATATAGCAGAGATATTATTAATCAATATTTCGGTATTTAATTCAATATTATCCTATTATTACTAAATATTTAGGTCTTTCCTTCTTTCTTTCCTTTTTTTCTGTAGCATTACGCAAACCATTCATTAAATGGAATTGAGAAAATGCACGGAAAACGTCTCAGAATCTTTCATTTATAACAGTAATTTTATTCTATTTTACTCCCGTTCTTTGATTTCAAACATAAATAATCCTTCTTAGAGTAAATTTATTATTTGTGATATTTTTTTAAATAAAAAAATATATAATGTGTTGAAGCTACGGAATTGGAATGATGTGAAGGCGATATTAATCGAAATAATGAATCAGTTGAAGAATCTGATATCAAAAAGTTACCAATGAAATTTTCGACAACATTAACTAAGATGTACAAAATGTTTGCTTGAAAAGAGAAGTATTTTAAGGATTAAATATTGATGAACATTAAATTAAAAAATATTAAAATTTTGCAATTTTATTGAATTTATTACGTTTGCTTCTTTCCTTCCAGATATTATCGAATTAGGTAAAAGGAACTGAATTGAACATATTGTTACAAAATTGTCCGGTGTGTGTAGGTGAACAGTCTGACAAGCAGGATACTAGAAAAATAGTAATTTATTCTTTAAAAGTAATAAAACAGGAAGCACAGATGACAACACAAATCGTACTTGCACAAATTTGCAGCACAAGATAAACAGTAATCCTCAATTTTAAACAGACGTAGTCCGAACAAAAGCACTCAGTTTGCAAAGCAATCAAGATAATCGCTTTCACTCCGAAAGACTAACTAACTGACGATCAGCGGCTCTGTCTATTTATACCTTGAAGACTGGATGTGACGTCACATAGCGAGTTCTCCAATGTTATGGTCCTATTCTGGAAACTTCTCGACGAAACTAGTTTTTACTTGAAGATTCATGATGCCAGTTTTGGTCGCCAAAATAACCAAATTTGTCGCCAAGGCCGGGGGTCGAATTCCTGTTTTTCCCTTTGGCGTCCAGATAGAATGTGAACGTCTCTTTGCAAGCATACGATCAGTATTGCTGGGAAGCAACATTTCCTATTTGTAACAATATTTTATTAATGGAATGTAGGAATGGGATGAACTTTTTAAATAGTTAAAAGAGCTGTTAGCAACTGCATTAATTTTGGAGATTTCGAGTTTCATGTATCATTAAATAAAAACTAACTTCGGTGACCGACATATACATGATACATTCAAGAAACAGTTTTACAAGATTCTATATATGACTCCAACAAAAAAAAAAGGGTCTCAATCATTATCTTTCTTATTCAAATACTATTTCAAAGTGTAATTCCGAAAAACTTATTTACAAAATTTATATATTTGGGTTTCTTTTTATCTTAATTTAAATTTGCTCCTTATGTAAATAATTTAAAAACTTTTTTTGCCAAGATATCCGTGAATTATCAAAAGTGGTTAAATGTTAATATGCTTCAATCAATTATTTTCAAAAACAATTAGTATGCGTTTTAAAATAATGCTCTATTTTAATCTAAATGTGATATTTTTGCTGTATTTAGGGTACACATTCGCAACTATGGAAGTTAAGATTCTTCTTGCAACAATCTTGAGAAATTTCACTATTGAATCTTCGGAAGAAATGGGCAAAGTACTACCAGTAATGCAAGTTGCATTACACCCCTCTTCACCAGTTTATGTCAAATTTAGGTCACGGTCAACAGAGGAGATTTGAAGATCGTTGTATTGCTTATCTGGGATAAAAAATGTCGAATTAAATAAGAATTACTTTTTGCCTCACATAAATATGTAATGAATGCAGAAATGTTTGCATTCACTATTGTTGAATGAGGATATATACCTTTATACGAGCAAGTTCAATTTTTATCATAATTCTTTAAATTGTAAAGTTATTTATAAAATTGTATGTAATTTGTAAAGCGCAAATATGTATTTTAATTATTGAAAAGTTACATGTAATTCTGATATTTTATGCTATAAATGCTGAGAATAAAAAAAAATATTTTTACAGCAGTATAATATTTTTTAATTATATATTTATTAGTTAGAATTTTGTTGCCTTGAGATTTTTGCATTTTTCTTCTTAATTTTTAAGTATTTTTAATAATATATACATTTTTTATTAGAAAAGATTAAAATCTTTTCGATTTTGACAAAAAAAAATTTATTCCAGATTTTCTTTTATTGTTGATAGAAAAATTATATCCAATTTATTTTTAAATAAATAGAAAATGAAAAATTGAATTTCAAAGGGAGGGAGATTTTTCTTTTATTTAGAGATATGTTAGAGACTAAACAATTCCATAAATGCGAATCTAAAGCATTAATTGAAGTTACACAGCTGAATATGTCGATATTTCATCTCCTTTTTTGCGTTTACGTATACTTAAAGGTTCTCAAGAGGCCTTTGATTTCTTCAAGTATACCTTTTTCTGCTATTTCTATTTTCTTTTAAACACTGCCATCCTTAGCTTGAAAGCGAGAGAGCCCCTTTTGAAAAGCAATAGCTGATCTTTATACATCTTCATCGAAATGCCTAACTCGACATGTTCATTATATAGATGAGACAATATTATGCCGGTTTTTTAAACTGACGGTAACTTGCAACCTGAATGGATGGATGCTTGTAATTGATAAAAGGAATGAATTTCTTTATTGTGCGTGGAATTTAATGTGGTAATTCTTATTGGAATTCTTCATAATAAAATCCAAAATAGGCAGATCCATTATATAGATGAGGCAATGAGATGTCGGTGTATCAATCGGACGGTAGATAGTAACCTCAATGTGTGTTTGAAATTGATCAAACGAAGGAATTACTTCACTCGGCACGGCATTAAATGTGATAATTTTTCATTGGAATTCTTCATAGTTCAAAGTTCAACATCGAAAGATCCATTACATAGATGAGGCATTGTGATACATTTATATCAAATTGAGGGTAGATAGTAACCTGAATAGTGGTTTGCTACTGTTCAAAAGTGGGAATAACTTTATTGGACGTGTAATTAAATGTGATCATTCTTCATTGAAATGTCATTAAAATTCTTCATTGGAAAGTCAAAAATCGACAGATCCATTATAGAGATGAGGCAATGTGATGTCGTTGTTTCAAACTGACAGTTAATAATAAGCCTTCTTATTATATTTTTCATCATTATCATTTTCATTTATTTCAAGTAATGACATTAAATTGTTTAATTTGATTGATTGAATTTCAAAAATACACATAAGTAATGATAAATCAGTATTAAATTTAATTAATTTACAGAATGCTTTCTTTCTATACCTTTTGACAGTGTTTAAAGAAAAGCTGCATTTTATTTGAAAAAGAGAAAAGAGAATTGTAATTTTTAAAAATAATAAAAATTTTCATTAATTAAATGAAATATAATTTAATATTGAAAAATAATAGAAAAATAATGAAAACATTGTAGTAAGAATAAAAATGGTTATTTCAAATGCACTTTGTAATTGGAATAACAATATTAAATTAATTATGGAAAA
Source organism: Argiope aurantia (assembly GCA_026543865.1). NCBI lineage: Eukaryota > Metazoa > Arthropoda > Arachnida > Araneae > Araneidae > Argiope > Argiope aurantia. The sequence goes on from JAPMOR010013957.1 coordinate 4,485, forward strand.
CATTATCATTTTATTTACCAAAATTGATAGAGTTAAAAACATTACATGATTGTTCTAGTTCAGTAATTTATAGATAATTAATTTCCTACATTGTATATTACAAATAATGTCTTTTATTAAAATCCTATTACCTTCCTCCCTGAACTAAACAGAGTTCCAAGAACTGAAATTTTATTGTTTCAAAAAGCCTTAAGTATAAACGAAAAATGAAATTTAAAATTTATTACATGTTATTTCCTACTCATAAGATTTGCGGAGTGAATAATGAATGTATTCTTCCCAGGGAAAATATCCTACAATTGAATTCAACCATTCCTCTACTTGCTTTTATAAAAACATAAATTAAGAATACATTTAATCCCAATTTAACAAGATGGGAATAATATTAATGCCAACATTGCACTTTTGAAATTTTAATATTTTGTCAATGTATTGGATTAGTTATTCTTTCGATAGAAAGTTTTATAGTGTTTAAATTAAAACAAGAAACGAAAGGAATCTTGAACATTATCAAAATATTGCATTTGCACAAATTCTAGGAAAAGTAAGGAAATTAATTTCATCTGACTATACTAATTAATTTAAATTTAAATAGAATAGAAATGATGCTTATGCATTCTCTGGAACTCAGGGATTACGTATAATTTATTTTAAAATATTGAAATCACTTACAAATAGAATTTATTCATCTTGTTTTGAATGTAATGTTTATAAGTTTGGTAATACCAGCTAGAATATTCAATTCAATAAATTAATTGGCAAACTATATTTTCATTTAAGAATTCAGATTTTTTACTTTATCTTTTTTCCTTGCCTGTAGTATGCATGGAAAGTTCTGAAACCAATAAATGATATTTTGAAGTCTAAAGATTACTAAAAATTCATATCTTATCCAAAGCTTTCTTTTCTCTTTTATTTCTCTCTACAAGTAACACAAATTATTAAAAGAATATTATAATTATTATAGATATGTCTTATAAATTTATTGCACCTAACAATGAGGTCGTATAAAAAACTTTTAAATATGATCGTAAATATTTTATAATTAGCAAAATTAAATTGCGACAATTTAAAGCAATATTGCACTGTAATCCAGAAAGCAATTACTTCAGAAACAAAATGTCCTCAAATATTCCTTAATTCAGGCTTAATTAAAGAATTTGTTTATGAAAATGATTAAATGAAGAAATCGTTTAGCATTTCATCTTAATTTAAAATTCAGATATTAATTCCTTTAATACACAATTATTTTTGAAATTAATTTTTAATTTATACCCTGGGTAAAAATTTGATTATTCTATATTAGCTAAGTATCATATGAAGAAAGATTTTGAATTTAAAACATATTATTGTGAATATTTCGAATTAAAAAATTTAAATTGCGATATTTTAAAATAAATATTGTAATGAAGATAAAAATTACTTCATAATAAAAAATGTCCTCACATATACATTAATTCAGGCGTACATAAAGAATTTGAGGTTAAAGCCAGTAAAATGAATAAATATTTTAGCATTTCATCCTAATACAGAATTCAGATGCTTGTCTTTTTATTACAGTATTTTTTTAAAATTTACTCTGAATTGATTCTATTTGTCTAAATTTGAATTTTTACTTAAAGTATTATAAGAAAAGAATTTTTAATACGAAAACTTTTATTAAATTATATTGCGATAAAATATTTTAACTTATTAAAATTTATATTATCAGAAAAATTTTTTAGTATTCTTATTTAATATAAATATTTCTTTTCGGGTTTTAATAATTCACTCATTAATCTTCCTTAAATGGTGGCTCATACTTTCGGACATGTTATTTAATCATTTATATTACAAAGTAGAAAGTGTGAAATATTGTTCAAGAACCTTAAACTCTATCATTAAAAGTATAAAGGTGACAATTTTAATATATTTAATATTTTAAATGGTAAATTTTGTTAAATTAATCAATATATATATATATATATGTGTGTGTGTGTGTGTGTGTGTGTGTGTGTGTATATGTGTGTGTATATATACATACATATATATATATATATATATAATATTAAATATAGTATATTTAATTATTATTAATACATTCAAGGTTTAATATATTTTGAATTTATAAATCATATTTTATAATTTATTGAAGATTAATTGTTCACCAGGGCTAAAATTATTTTGTTCCTTGTTCTTCTTTATGAAAATATAATTTACATTTCATTCATTCCAAACTTTTGAAATAGATTTACTATTATGTATTAGTATGAATATTCAAAATACAAGATGAGAGCATCGATATTGAATTTTGATGTATATTGGTTTGTTATAAATTAAGTCGCTGTTGAAAAATGTCGAAAAGTCCAAAAAAACACTATCTTCTACAATATTTGTGCGTTTTTTTCCTAGCATACCACCGTTAAGAAGTGTAAATATTTGAAGTGGAAGTAAACAGGAATTGGGAGCAATTTTCGTCTGCTTAAACAAATCTTATTACAAGTTTTAGAATTTAAATTATTTAAAATGTCTAAATTATTAATTTTCTTCGTATTTCTTTAAACTATTTGATCTTCAAATGAGAATGAATTGAATTTGATCTTCAATAATATATTTATTTATTTTTTCAAATTTTTACTTACTGGAATTTTATGCTTCATCGAACTTACACAAAAAGTTAAAATTGATAAATTGTTGTTGGAGAAAAAGGAAAAAGTTTTTAGTATAATTCGAATTGCGAAAGTTATTATATTAACATTGTAACAAAATAAAATTATTTCTAGAATTCTTAAAAAAATTAATTTATTTATTATTGATTTCGTAACTTGAACAAGAAAAACATTGATTCCTATTTTTCAGATTTACAGTGGAAATTGTATTTATTTCCCAGATTATAAAGAATTACAACCTTTAACATTTGAAACTTAGTTTCATTTGTTTAAATTTTCTATTGTAAAACATCTGGCATCGAGAAAGAATATTTTATCAACTATAAAGCCAAATTAATTTGGGTAAAAAAAGAACAAAATAAACACTTTCAGACAGCTAAATGAAAGAAAACGAGTAAAATTACAATTGGTAAAATAATAACAAAATTTACTGTATTTTCAAAAATACAACAATGCAGGGAATATTAAAATAGTTATAATTTAAATAGGTATCGATGTACGTGTGTGTAATAAAACAATTTATTTCGAGCTTTACATTCATCAATCCTAGCATATAACCAAATTTCTTTTTATTTGAATTATAAAGCTGTCACGTTACTTTGATTATGTTTTACGAATAGTGGATTTTTGCGTCGTTATTACCTAGAAAGTGAAAAGAATGAGAAATCGTTTTGAAGAACCATGTTACCTGTTGTGAATTATTTTTACTAAAGTACATTACTGTAATCATTTAGTTCGAAATACAATATCTTGGTTCTATTTTTTATTAGAAAAGAGTAAATATGCCCATAGTAGTCTTTACATCTAGCTTTTCATTAAAAAACAAAATGTATTTGTAAAATAGCATTTTATAGAAATTTTGCCAATAAATGTATTGGCAATTCCACTTTAATCAAACATTATCCAAACCTTATGCTAATTTGAAAGATTGCTACATTGAGTACCGCCATTCCGTCGGGTTATGTAGGCAGTGGAATGCATCCATTTTAGGTTAAGGCATATGATATCGTTCGGGATGAAGTTTTTGAAAAATTTTCATAAATAGCTTTAATTTTAAATATCTTTATAAAACGGTGGGAACACATCTATAAAACCAAAATATATCAATTAACTGAAAAAATTTTTATGAAAAATTTTTAAAAAATAACTTTTTATTATTAGATAAATAAAGAAATATAAATCAAAACTCTTCTATTTTAAAGATATATCAAAAGGTTTGCAAGTAACTTAACAAACATATTATCTACTTTAAGAACTAAAAAATAAACTGCATTTCTATTCATTCTTTATGAATTGGGGTTATTACTGATAAATAACGCACAATTTTCAGTCTTTTTCACATTGTAGAACACTAAAACAACAATAAATATTTCTAAATTAATAGATTACTTATTCTGCAGTTTAGAAAATATAGAACATACTGAGAAGTTAAAAAATTATATACTATAAATGCTACTAAGGAAGGACGTTAAGCAGCTTTAAAATGTATGTAATGCAATTATAAAAATGAATGAATGTAACATCTGAACAGATAGATAGAAACAAAATTCTAATGGTTTTATAAAAAATAAAATCCATTGAATTGTAAATCCAAATCCATTATCTTATTTCAAAAATAAATTTTGTAATTAATATAAGACTTTATTCAAATGATTAAAAGACCACATGGGAAAATATAAACGAAAAATCACAATTTTTTAAGTTTTTGCATGAATTTTTATCATTAACATTAAATAGTACTTACACGTTGCAAAATATTTCATATATTTTTATACATAAGCAATTTTAGTAATTGTCCTTCTGGAGAAAATATTTCTATTTTTGTCGTTAAAACTCCTATTGAAACCTTTTGCGGTCTTTTTCTAAAGCATTTGAGAAATATAATGCTAAAACAAAATAAGGAAAGAAATAAGTAAGTTAGAATCCTTGATATTTCATTTTTTTTTTTTTTCATTTTTCTACTTTTTTCTTTTCTGTTGTTGAAAAATACTCGCTGGATAATGAAATATTTTTGAAAGAATTTATGGGGTGTTTATGTAAATAAAAAGTGCTAGTTTTCGTAGGCACCAAGATAATTTTTAGAGGAATGGGATATTATGCATAATGCTTTACCAAATACACCAGGGAATAAATCCGATTAAGCGTGCGAATGAAAGAACTTATACCAATGCGTAGAAACTTTTACATCTCATTTTCTATCAATTGAAAGAAACTAATTGAAACAAGAACTTAGTTAAAGGTATAAGAATAAAAGTAAATATTTTCAGTTGACATTTTAAGAGTAAATGACTTTAATTTAATTCTGAAATTACTATCACAAGTGACAAAAACCAAACAAAGTGAGATTTAAAATACTTAAAATATAATATAATAAAATTCTTTTTTAAAATAAACCGAAATATAATAGGTACAACAAGTATCATTATATAGTATATAAGTACTTGTAAAAAACAAAAAAAAACTATGCGAACTGTAACAAGACATTTCGCAGTGTAAGAGTGAATAAATAAAAATGCGACATATTTTATCAAGTGAAAAAATAAAACCAGAAAATCAAAGCAGAACGTATTTACAAACATTAGGGCAGACAAAACATCAAAATAAAGACGTAACTAAAAAGGCAGAAGAAAATTAGCATAGAATTCCAAGAATTCATAAATATATAAATAAATAACATATTAAACAATACAAGAAAACGATATTTCCTTTTGCAATAAACTGGAAGAATTAATAAACATAAAATAAAATAAAGAAAGAATTAATGTAATTTAATTTTATCAATTCTTAAATATATTTAATTTTAAAATTAAATTAAGTTTATTTAATAATTTAATTTAATTTATTAAAAAATTATATTTAATATTAAATTAAATTTAAAATACATAATTAATGTTAATTGAAATATAAAATAAATTTATTTTAAATTAAAATTAAATTAAATTATATTTATTTAAAAAGAAATGCATTTATTTTTTATAAATGAAAATAAAATAAACTATATAAAGAATTAATATATCGTAATTTTGAATTCCTAAATAAATTTAGAACTTCTTTAATGTGTAGCGAAGCAACTCAATTATTAAAATGTAATGTTTTGGGCAAGTTCATCTACTGAAAGCACTTGTCATGTGTATTCCCAATATCCTAAAATAAGCACTTGAAAGCTCTAATGTCTCATCTTCTGGATGGAATCGAATGAGAGTGTCCTATACAAGGTCTTCGATTACCGATGACCTTTCCTTTAAAGTGTCTATATTTGGATATTAAATACAATCTTTTTCAGCTAATGACCAAATAATGTAATTTGAACTGTACGGTCGTTACTTTAACGATACTTATAAGTAGAAAATGTATAGCAGTAAGCATCATTATTGCCTTCATTTTCACCTTATTTCGATTTCCAATTTTAAAACACAATTACTAGCAACGCAGTGAACTTTATTTTCTATTTGAATGAATTATATTTACTGTATTTCTTTATTGCGGAGCATAAAGCATTTGCGGAGTTCAGATCTTTCTCACTTTCAATTTATATTGAAAGTTTGAAAGTATGTTTTATTCGTAATTCGCTATATTTATACATTAATATTGATTATAGATAATCAATATATGCAGTTAAGTAAGCCTTCTTACTTTTTTTTTCGGTAATGCTATAAAAGCAATTGCCAACAGGAATATTTTTAAGTGCTCCTGAATAGAGTTTATAAATTCTATTATTATAAAAAAACGGATGTGGATAAAAAAAATGAATATTGGCAATTATATTAAAGAGCCATATATACAAACCTTAATAAATATGAGCATTTGTAACTAAATGCAATGCATTATTACTTTTTTTTAACCATGTGAGAACATGATGTTTTTTTTGAAGCCTCAAAATGCAAGGGCAAAAATGTGACGATTAATTGCGTTGGAGGCATCAATTTTTAACTGTTACGGTTGTTAGAAAATGATAAAGAAAATTGTCACAATTGGCGACGTATCGCCAACAATAAGTTACAATTGGGCACGAATATCTGTCTGGTGAATGAAAGAAAGAGTTGTAAAAATTATATCCCAAAGGAGCACATAGATGATAATGGGAATGAAATTGAAGCATCTTGGGGATGGAAACGAAATTTCTATAGATATAATATGATATATTTTTTCTTATCTGGAAAAAGAAATTTTAAAGCTCAAACAAATTTAATTTAAAAAAAACATCGTTTTTTAAATATTAACGCATGCATAATCTAATAGTCATCTCATTGTTTGAAATTAGTTTAAACTTTATTTTTTCTTAATACTGACCTTTAGGGGAAAGAAATAAGAAATAAAAATCGAATAATTTTGAGATTGTGAAAAACCATCACTTTTCTAAATGTTGGTGATTTCGAAATATTCGTCATTCGTGGAATTGAATTCAATAATGCAATTCAAAGATATTTAATAATCGAATGTAAGTCAAACATTGATCAATCAATTACAAGAAAGACTGAAGTAAAAAAAATTACTTTCTCTTTTATTGTTACATCAATAAGAGTCTGTATTTTGAACATAATCACATTTATACAATATTATATTTTGGTGTAAAAATTACATAAGAAATAAAATTACTGTAACTCGTTCCATTTTTGAAGACAAATGAACATATTGCCAAAAATAGTCCCCTTTCTTTGTTTCATGAATATAGGAAAAAGGAAGCATAAATAAATTCACAGGATCAAATTATTCGACGATTATAAATCTTTATCATATATACTTCGTATTCGAAAATAAAAAAAAATATTTCTAATGAAATAAAAGATGAAATGTTAATCCTTGTTATAAATGGTTTCTACATTTTAAATATCATTTGTCCTCAGCTATTTCAACTAGTTGATGTCAAATTAATTTTTCTTCTTGATTTTAAATTCAAATCGTGTAATATTTTTACCATAATAAAAATACCATAACTCAACTCTTTAACTTGAAAATAAAAATTTTCTTCTATAAAAAAATGAGAAAAGAATTCCTTAGCTTAGAAGGCCGTTACGCAAAATAGATTTTTTTTTTTTTTTTTTTTTTTGCAGTTAAGTAAATTTTTGCTGAAAAACATTGGAACTCCTCCTCTTCATTAGTTATAAAAATTTCTGAGTGTAATTAAATGTGTAGCGTTTTAATAACCTTGAGAATTTCAAAATTTGCTTCGGAATTTCACACACCAATTGAAAATGTTGTACCAGATCGAATCATTAAAAAATCTGTTTCTATAATGAAAACTGCAACCTACTAATTAAGAATTGTGTTTATTAATTCGTTAAACCAGATTTTTTTATCTAAATAAGCCTGTTGCTTTTTCCCACGTTCATCGATGACATTTTGTGAAAATTTAATAATAAATGCTTGATTTATAGAATTTTCCTACTTTCTTTTTCGCTTGATGATAATACAATCATGGTAGTTTTTGTCACATAACTGCTTTAAATATTTAAGAAATTATGAACTAGGTTTTCTATCTCCACTTCGAAAGATTTTTTTGCTGCTAATGAAGGTCATTATTCATCATGGATGGACCATAATAATCCTCTGAAGCTTTTCATTTTTCCGGAATTATTTACTTTGGACTCCAGCCTTGATGAAAATCAATCCACATGAAACCCTCATTTTTCATGAAAATGTATAATAGTGAAAAACATTTAGAACAGAAGATCTTTTTCAAATAATACTAGAAACAAAGCATGCTAGAATTTCTGGCAACGAGTTAGCGAACCCGCATGTCATAATCGAGACTTTTTGGGGATGATTGTTTAGACATTTCTGTTTAATGTTCTTTTCTTAAAAGAAAATCCATAGAGGAGATTTAATAGAAAGTAATAGGAAATTGAAAATAACGAGGAGTTTTAAAGGAATGCTAACGGCCATCTCACATCACTAACGTCAACATTCTTCAATCAGAGGATCTGAGATCAGGTCAACAGATATGTCAAATGCTTGAATCGCAAAGTGATTATATAGAAAAATATTCGTTGTTTCTTTATCTTTTTAGATATTTGGTAATAAATTACTTTTATTTTCTACATTTTACATTTATTCATCGCCCATAGAAAAATAAAATAATTCTTTTCGGTTTGTTGGAAGAAAAATGAAAGTCTTTGCATCTAAGTTACTATCTGGCAACATGGTTGGTGTTAAAAAATGTCATTATTAGGTCTTGAAAATTACTTTTCAATCCCTAACTTTTATGATACCGAAAAGTTTTAAATACAGAGGTTATTCGTCTTGAAGAGACACTAATTTTACTAATTGGATTTATTTTTGAGAAATTATATCTTCAATATTGAGAAATTCATAGCGAAATGAAAATTCCAACTCCTTACTACTTCCAAGATTTTTGAGCTAAATCAGCCATTTACTAACTAGTACAAGGTATTTACTTTTCTCATAACATTTTTCAAGCCATTTAAAATCGAAAAAGAATTACTATAGTTATCCCGTTCGTACGATAATATGGGCAAAGAGTAGTTTCGGGTTCTAGAGTTCATGATCGATGAAGAACTGGAGAAATGTTCCCGAAATCTTTTTTATCAGGAGAACCATTGCAACAGCCATTCTTCCAATAGGAATATACCTAAAAAGTGGCAATCATAACAATTCGTTATTGCAATTATGCCCTCGTAGCACTTAAGAAGGCAATAAATAAATTTGTTTAAGCACCGAATTTTAGTAATAAATTTTAATGTTTTTGTAAAAAGTGATTTTTAAAAATCCCTTTTCTTTTAATTCCGTGTTTTGAATTTCATAAGTTAATAACAGTTAAACATATTGTCTTTGAAACAATAAAATTCAAACTTAGAAAAATAGAGCATTTCTCAATTTAAAAAAAAATATTCAAGTTTTTAATCTATAATGCGTTAAAATAATAAGGAAATAATAGCGAAAATCAACCATGAAATGAAACTTTGTTAGATAACAGATTTATTATTTGCTTTCTACATTTATTATACAAATCCATTTCATTTTTATTTCAAACTACTCCTGTTTACATTTGCATTGAATCTTTATTTGTTCTAAGATTAAATTTATAGTAAAAATTAGGTAAACTTGAAGTAAATTAAGTAAAATTTCCTTTACTTAAGAGCATTCAGGATATTTTGAAATGAAATAATCTTTAAATTGCATTATTATAATTTAAAATCAAAAGTTAAGATCGATTATATTTAATACGAACAATAGGTAAC
>JAPMOR010013967.1:0-11020 GCA_026543865.1 Argiope aurantia
TTAAATAAAAACATCTAGAAATCAATTCAGAATTTTCTTCCATCAATAATAATAATGTGGAATAACTATTAACTTTCATCTGAAGACAACAAAATTAACAATAAGATTACTTTATTGTTCTTTTTATTTGTTAGGATATGGAACAAATATAAAAATTGGATAAAATGTAAATTCAAATTATAAATCTAACATATTAATTAAGTTCCTGTTAATTAGTTCAAATCATCCAATTGTTGAAGTAAATCTAAAACTTTAATACTATCAATAAAGTCTTCTTTCAAAAAGATGGTTGGATTAGGGTATGATAGAAAAAAGTACTCAAGAATAAAAGAAGACTAATTAACAGGAAATAAAGCTGAAGAATTGTAACTCTAATGCAAAATTTTAATCAAAGTATTTTTTTTTCTAAACTTAAAATACAAAGTAAGAACTTTTGCATAACTATTATATCTTCGTTTTATCCACATCTTACAATAGGAAAAATACAATCTTATATAAAGAAAAGGTGCAATACATGCAACTTTCATAGCATAATTACACAACAAAAGTTTTCAAAGATAAAAAAAAAAAAAAAAAAAAAAAAAAAAGATTATTATATTTGAAATAAAAATCATGAGTAAGATATCACCTTTGAGTCTGTAAATTTATATAGTTTTTTCTTTGACATAAATGAATCATCTGGAATTACACCAGAATCACTTTCCATTTCCTCTTCAACCTCTTGAATGGCCTTTTCAAATGCAGCTACGTAAGCATTTGTAGTGTCTCTAATGAAAAATATTTGAGGAACACGACCCATCACATTTCGACTAATAAGCTCAGCTCTGCAAAGAATAAAAATAAGTACCTTAAAAAAAAAAAAATTTCAATGAAATTTTACAGCAAAGAGAGAAAGACTGATTTCCTTTTATAATAATAACAATAATAATAAAAAGTCAACTGTAGTGCATAATTTAAATAAAAATAATAACTATATTTTAAAAATTAAAGCATTGCAAGCAATTATATGCCAAATAAAACATAAATAGAAATACACTTAATATTTTTTTTCTCTTTAGATTACAGTCATGCAAAATACTCCTCCTTTTCAAATGTGGATATTAGTAGAAATACAAGTAATTGTTTTTTTCTCTTTTCATATGATTATACATTTTATTTATGATCCCTTCAAATACTTAATGTGGTCATCTGTTTACCCAATTCCTTAATAATGATAAATTTAAAAAAAATTATACAATAGGAAAAGGAAGTAAGATTAAATATGGGAGATTTAGAAATACATCAGACTAATCTTGTTTGTAGAATATTTTATATACTAGCATGTAAATACAGATAATAAATAAATAAATTGTGCAGCATTTAGATTGTTTGTGATGAGAAATTAAGACAATACAATACAAAATTTAAAAAAAGTTTCAATATTTGTTAAATATAAAAGTATGACCATTAGTCTCAGAACAGCAATATTAATTAAGAACAAGTAATTTATTTCTTTTATTTAATTATTAATTACCCTTGGTGATCAGCTGACTCACTAGGAATATGGGTTATATTTAATTTCTTATATGCATAATTTTAATATCCATGATTTTCTCAAAAAAAAAAAAAAAAAAAGGTTTTTTTAAGCATAAAATAGTGATATATATATATATTTAGATCATTAGAATATAATATATAGGTATATATTATATTAGAAGAAACTTTTAATTATTCACAGTAATTTTCATTCAGATTTCATTTTGCTGCAAATTTAATGCTTGTTCACAATTGTTGTTATTTTAATGGATAATTATCAGATAAGCAAACTGTTACTAATATATATATATATTTTACTTTTAGGTAATAGCACAAAATTCACTAATTTTCACAGACAGTAACAAAATTGTTTGAATGTTAATAAGAATACATTAAGAATATTGCATGAATTATTCACCTGATTTTGTGAGCTCGTCCATTTAATGCAGTAGCTATAATTTCTTCAGCAGCAAAACTACTTTGAGGAATCTGCCAATATACATTGAGAATTCGACAGCAGGGAGCTATTTTTACCTAAAATACATATGTAATTATTTTTGTGTTTCAAATATAAAAAATCAAAAACAATTCAAAACCATATTATCATTTGTTTAATGCAAATTTACAATTATTTTTCCCTGGACCTTTAAGAACAAATGAAAATTTAAACTTTAACCTAAGCATTTCATCAACAAATGTTTAACTGCATATATAAATCAATCACAAATGAATAATGACGAAAACTGTAAATAAATGATTAAATACATAAGAAAAAATTACTGCAAATATTAAATAATATGTTCAAAATTCTCTCAAAAATTACTTGGTTGAAATCTGGTTACCAACAGACCATTCTGTATATCACAGAACAGAAATAACCGTCTCAAATTTTGGTGATTTCTGCTTGAACAGCAAAGATTATATTATATTTGTTAACAAATATTGTACTTCAATTCTTTTGGCACGGCAGACATAAAAATATGGATTAAAAAACGACAATTACAGCAGCCTTGTATAACAATATATATGATGTAAGGCGGTTTACTTGCGAATTCAGACCATGAAATAATAATGGAAAGTAGTATGCTAAGTAAATAATTTAACAACAAATTAGTTTACAGGAAAATATTGAAAGAATCTTAAAACCATCTTTGTAGCACCATTTTGAATGAATAAAAGATTTTCTTCATATTACTTTATTAAAGGGTTTCATTAAAAAAGAAGCTTCATGAAACAAAACACAGGAAGCATTCCATGCAGTATTTAACTCAGTGGTTTATATTTTTAAATTCTCAAAGGGTTAATACAATATTTTACTTCTATAAAGAAATCTTGAAAATTATTTATTTAAATTAGATGAATTTTAAACAAAACTTTACATTCCAAATTGTATGAAACAGCATAACTGCTAATTTTCTTTTTCATTTCAGTTGTTATTAAACAAGATCAAAAATCATTTAGGAAAAAAACTTAATGCAACAGCTTTTGCATAGGAATATGTTTAGTTATAATCTATCTAGTATTTAAGAATTTAATGTATTCTGATTATTCACGATTATTAACATTTATTCACAGTAATTTCTAATATCAAAAAATTAAATTTTATTACATAATAATAATTAAAATTTTAATATGCATTTCAAATAATACATGAACAACATAAAAACTTGAGAATTTAAAAATCATGGTCCCTTTTTACCTTGCAGATCATGATATAAATACATTTTGAAATATCAGTTTTTAAAATGATATTTTGCAGCTTTACACTAAATACCTACCCCTGTTATTTCAATACCAGAGCCAATAATCTCTGGAATTGTGTCACCAGTGGATAAAACATCTGTGATATTTCTGATGAAGAGAGCATTCAAGACATTTTGCCTCCTACTAGGTCTACTCACTTTTTCAAAAACATTTTTACTTTTAGCATTCTAAAAAAAGAATTAAAAAAAATAATGTATCAGAAATAAATTCCAAGTGTCTAAAGCATAAAAAATAATGGAAATAACACAAACACTTCACTTACATTCTGTAGAATTTCAAAGTGCCAATGCTTCCTGTAAGAAAATACTTTTTATTACAAAATTTATAGAAACGTTATTTAAAACTTGAAGTCTACATATAATAATAGACAATTTTAATAAAACTCTGTTTTAGAAAAGTTCTTCATAAGAAAAATTACTAAATTAGATTACAAAGAATGCCCTTTATTTATCGTAATTACGCTATTTAATATTTATTTCCAATATATTTTCAATGACAAATCATATGCTTAGTTAAAAGATTAAAATATTAAGATCAAAGAATTGGTAACGAACAGACATTAAAGAAATTAAATATTATTTTTAACATTTACTACCTTTTATCAGTATTTTTTATCATTTCAGCTAACATTGATCCACGCTTGGTTATTGGATTGACTTTCTCACATACCGACCGAATACCCAAATGGAAACATCGAATTTTGTGCAACACAGAGTCACCAAATAAATTCATTTTTACATACAAAAAATTAATACCTATTTAGATAGAAAGTATTAAACTTTAAAAGATTGTTATTGTTTTCTAATTCATCTTTACTTAAAGAAAGAAAACCAAAATTCAGAAATCTTTGATGTAAACATTAAGGATTGATTAATTGATTGAACGGGATTAAAAGATTTTTTTTTATGTATAATAGCACATGCTGCAAGCCTGTTAATCCAAATTTTCTTCAATAATATTTGCAATGAAAACGAAAAGAAACAAATATATAATTTTAGAAAAATTCACTGAAAAATCTAGCAAAACTATATTGAAATTAAACAGTGTTTTTACTGGTTTTACCACAAAATAAACCCAAAACTATGCAATAATGTTATTTTTCCCTAATTGTGTAGAAAATTACTGGCAACAGTAATCGCAGACAGCACATGTAAACAAAAAAGACCGATAATTTAGTAAGAAGGGTTTTTTTAATTAAAAATTAAAATCTCAGCTCACAAATATATTTAATCAGTTTTTAAAACTTTTATTATTTATATCAACTTTATCTTTAGAATTTAATTATTTAACAGAGAAAAGTTTAGTTAAGAATGTTGCTTTTAGAAGTGTGCAAGTTATGATCAAAATTTCTGCCTTTTATTTATATATATTTCAGCTTACAGAAATCATAAAAATGATCAATAATTTTATAGGAAAGTGTTTGTTGAAGTAAAAGGAGAGGGTTTTTTGTTAAAGAAATTGTTTCAATTCGTATGGCTAGTATTTATTCTGATGTATGTTAAATATTTCGAGGGTTAAATATCTTTCTGATAGTAGTATGTAGACGTTAATAAAGGTGGAGGTATGCTAGTTTTAATGCTGACCTCTGACTATGGTTCAAACTTACAGAGTTCATACCAAAATAATACTGATGTTCTTCAAAGTGCGATGCTAATTTAACTAAACTCAATTGGTATTTGTAAAAAAAAACAAAAACAAAAAAAAAAACCTCATTTGAGTTATTACTTAGTAATTTATGAATTACAAATGGTTCGATTCTTACTGAAGGCATTAAACTAAAATTGTTTAATTATTTCTTTATCATTAGTTTTAAAATTAGGATCATATCTTAAAAATGATGTGATGGATGCTTTCATATTGGAAGTTGACGTAAACTCACTGATGTTAAATACTAAAGACATGAATTGTTTTTAAAAATTAATCTAAAATAATTTTAGTTTTTGTCCTGTAAGATTTAAAAAAATCTGAAGCTTAGAAAATCAAAGGAAAATATATATGATGTTCTAATAGTTAAAAAAAAATTAATATATAAAATATTTAAAATTTTAATTTAACTATTGAAAATTTAAAGGAATTGAGGACTTTATAGATTTGTTTGAAATATTTTAAAAAGTCTCCCCTCTCTTCCTCTGCTGCTCTTCTCTCTCTCTCTCTCTTTTAAATAAGGATGTTCAGTTTCATATTCAATATTGTCTGCCATCATACAAACTGATAAAATAGCTGAACAAAATTATATTGCATTATATAAACATGAAAATAAAGTACCTTAATTTCATTTTAGTGGGTAAAGAATTTTTTCATTTATAACTAAAGGACATTTTTGAAACAATTTAATGAAAGATATTATATTTTTTATAAATAGATATTATCATTCCCATAAATAATTTATTAATGTCATAAACTGAAAAAAAAATTAAATGTCATAGATTGAAAATAACTTTGAGACTTGGTTTAGGAAAATGAATTAAAAAAAATAAGTTTGTCTAATGGTGTAAAAAGCAAGAATTTTGTGGCCTATTTATATCATTTAGGATGGAATCTGTAGATCATTTGGATTACATACTAATGCTCCACATCCGATATAATAACTTTGTATTATTAAATATACTAGGTGCAATCTTTTATCAAGCCTTAATTTTTTTAGTTTGAGAACTAATATAGCATATATTTTTTGGCCAAAATTTACTTTTAATTGAAATAATCATTTTTCTAACACAATTGTCCAATAATCTTATTTATTATGCATTTGAAATAAATCAAATTTATGGGTAATTGCTAAATAATTTAGTTTGCTGAAATATAAACTCTGAATTTTAAGAATATATTTAAACTTTATCTTTTTCTAAAATTATAAATTCAACTAGTTAGTTAGATTATTTGTTATTGCATTTTTTCTTTGACACCTACCAATTCTAATACTTTTATCTTGTATGATGTGGGTATCATACTCAAGATTAATTTTCTGTAATTATAAAATAGATTTTGAAAATTTAGTATGATGAGTTTTAATCTATTCCTAGCATTTTTCAGCTGATTAGCTATGAATCTTATTTTTTTAATTTATGATAATTTAATTATTAACAGAAAACATAAATTAATAATATTTCTAAGTCAAAATAGCTATATAGATATTATGATAAATATAGCTAATTAATCGCATATATGCATTTATAAATACCTAATCCCTTAAAAAGAATCTGTATGACACATTCAAGATTTTAGAATTATATCTTCTTTATTTGAATGACCAATTGCTGATAAAATCAAAAAATTTTGAAATTTATACATTTTTCTAACTAAAATTTATCTATTATCTTTTAAAAACTTTAATTACATCATATTTCATGTAACTAAGTGAAGATATATTTTATGATCTGAATTTTTAAGTATTATAATATTATTGATGTTATTTTTTTCTTTTAGCCTCATGGTATATACCTTAGTTATTGGAATTGTTTATTGTAAACTAATGTGAATTTATTGCTGTTAAAAATGAAGAAATGCATGTAAGTTGATTCTTAAAATTGTTGTTTTATTTTGAAATACATCTAGGTCTTGATTTATACAGCAAATTGTTTCTCTTAAAATATTATGTTTATTGATATTATGTGATTTAAATTTACATTTCACTTTGAAATGAAATTTTAAATTTAATCCTGTATAAACTAACATTTATATTCTTTTGTTTTAAAGATAATATATTTAAATAAATATTTCTTTAATCCAAGAAAAATTGATTAATTAGAATAATTCGGAATTTTTTTAAAAAAAAGTTAATCTGCATTTATTAGTAATATCATTTTCTTATTTAGCATAAGATTATATTAGTAATATATATCTTATATGGGATAACAAATGTATTCACCCTCCCCCCCCCCCCCCCCCCCCATTCCCTATTTGTCAGTTTCTTTTTTTTCTCAACTTTCATGTTTGCATGTGTTCTTAAAATGTCAAGATATATTAAAGTTCTTAAAAAAATGATGATGAAAAAGAAGAAGAAGAAAAAAAAAAGACTGATATTTACTTAATTAGGATTTTTTAAAGTGTGTGTGTTTTAGTGTGTTAAATTGAATTTTAGTTATCAAGCAAATGGAAAATTTACACTTATTTACTAGGTCGATGTATGTATATAATCATCAATTTTTAAGTTCTTCAGATTCTGTATTTATAAATTTTAAAAATTCATTAAATTATTTTTTATTTGATATTATTTTTCAAGTTTTCTAGTAAATGGCTTTTTTTCCTAATATATTTTTTTGTTTTCGTGAAACACTACATAACTTATTTAATCTGTTTTTCTTTTCTTTTTTTTCTTCTTTTCTATGTGTCTGTATTCATTTTTAATACTAAACATTTTCTCCTTTTAAAAAATTTCATCATTAAAGTACAATATTTTTATGTAACATTTTGAAACCATTAAATTTTTACTAATTATTCACTGAATGGCTCCTTACACATTGTATCTTTTGATTCAATAGTTGCTTTTTGATAATCAGAGAATTTTATAGTTATATTTCATTTTGAATGTAATATAGCATAGTTTTCATGTTAATGTAAAATGACTATATTTAGTAATAATGATAATATTTTCTTTTTTCGCTCTTTTTATAACACAGGATTCATTGATAAAAATCAGTTGTTTTGCTGAACTTTATTTCTCAATATTATAAGCAAAGAATGAGTGTTAAAAAATTTACTTTTATAATATGATTACATATTGTTTTTGGCACCCTTTTTTTCTTGTTTTTTGAGTCATACGTTTTTATTAATAAATCTTTTAATAAAATTTCTGTACTTTGTAAATATTTTATATAAAAGTGTTACCTTTATCATAACTTAATAATCTCATCACTAAGAAAAATGAAAATATTTTCTATCCTATTATGTTATATCTAACCTTATTTGCCGTGTAATGGACTTATTTGAAAAACTTTATGAGTTTCTAAATATTATATGTGTTAAATCATATAGTGTAGCTATTGAACTAATTTTGATTTTAAATAAATGATCTCAAAAATTATTATCTAATGTAGGACAATTCCTTTTGTACAATGGATATTGTTTAATTTAATCATGTGTAATATAATCATTCACATATATTGTCAAAATCCTCTCGTCACAAACTGACATATTCGAATTAGAATGAGAATGAATTGCATGAAGTGATTAATTTATCTTTTGATTTCAACCATTGTTTAATGATTGACATGCGTACCTTTGTAAGGAAACATTTAGCTCGTATTTTTTTCCATGAGATGGGATTTACATTCCTTTGTCTGAACTATAGCGGTTTAGATTAGTTTAAATGGATAAGTAATCTGCCAGATCTGGCTTGATATCTGTTGAGAAGCAATAAACTACTGCGATTGAATTATGATAGTAAAATGGGTTTTTTAAAAAGGACTGAGTTGAGTTTTAAGGACAAAATTGAGATTCTTAACAGATACAAAAGTTTAACTAAAATGAATCAATGCAATGCTATGATACAGTTGAAAATTTTGCAGGCTGTTTATAAAATTTTAAAAAATCATGAGCTTTTGTGAGCAAGATCAAATAGTAAACATTATGATTACAATGGGGACAAATATATCAAAGAAAACCTTCTAGTGAATGCTGAAATAAATGAAGTAATATTTTGAAATTGTTAAACCCGTTAAGAAATAATTGTTGATAAACAACTGCTATAGAATGATTTAAAAGTTATTTTTTAATACATTTAAAGACATTACATTTCTTTGATAAGATAAAAAAACATATAATTGATTTTATCCAATTCTATTATTGTTACTAGTTGATTACTGTTATCAAAATTCTTAAGTCCAGAAACAACATCTACTGTATGCGATCCATACCTATATATTGTGTGTGATCTATGATTGTATGTATAATTAACATTTAATGTATAATTAACATTGTATTAACATTTATTGTATGTATAATAACATTTTCCTACATTTCTGTGTGTATTTGCTTCTGTTCTTATTCAAGATGTTAAAGTACTTTTTATTTTTCTCTAGGTTATTTTTAGAACAGTTAGACAAGTTTTGAAGTGGAAGTTTGATTGTACGTTGTCACAGTTTTTGCACACATCTTCCATATATGCTAAACTCCCTGATATTTCATCAAAAATGAGCACTGAGAACCAAGAAGGTACTCAACCAATCAGTTGCATCATTCCACCTGCGGAAGTGCGTGGAATGAAGGTCCTGAATCGTGATGCATTTTCAAAGGATATAAATGTTCCTTACATTCTAGTTCCTGTTGAGAAGATAAAAGAAGCATTGAAGTTTTTGAAGCCTTGTTTTTTGAAAATGCCTAACCTGCAACCTGTTCAGGATGATGGGGAAAACAAGAAAATTCTTCTTCATCCAGATTTATTTG
Organism: Argiope aurantia; assembly: GCA_026543865.1. NCBI lineage: Eukaryota > Metazoa > Arthropoda > Arachnida > Araneae > Araneidae > Argiope > Argiope aurantia. The sequence goes on from JAPMOR010013967.1 coordinate 9,661, forward strand.
ATGAAAAACTTCTGTATTTGCAGAAGGGGCTTAGCAAATTAAATTTAAATGGCATTTTGTGGACAAGTATCACTTTAAACTATGAAAATTGGACAGCTGATCATATTTTAAAAGCTGTTTTGCCATTGGATTCTCCTGGAAATGTTTCTAGTTTCAGCACAGTTGGCCACATTATACACATTAATCTAAAACCAGATCTTATGGATTTTAAGCATCTTATAGGCCAAGTTCTTCTTGATAAAAATCCAAACATAAAAACAGTTGTTAATAAAGCACACATTATTGAAAATGAATTTCGTAACTTTAACCTTGAATTACTTGCTGGTGAACCTAAATATGAAGTTCTTGTAAAAGAAAATAATTGTCAGTATGCATTTGATTTTTCTAAAGTGTTTTGGAATCCTCGATTGGTTCATGAACACAATGAAGTTGTTAAGAGAACAAGACCTGGTGATTTAGTCTATGATGTGTTTGCAGGAGTGGGACCGTTTGCTGTACCTTTAGCAAAGAAACAATGTGTAGTACATGCCAATGATTTGAATCCTGATTCGTTTAAATGGTTGTGCCACAATGCTGGTTTGAATAAGGTTTCTCAGAATCTTCACTGTTACAATTTAGATGGTAAAGAATTCATTCAAACCATTGTGAAAAAAGGACTTGCTGAATTTTGGAATTCAGATGCAGATGGCCATTGTGTTCATATTTTAATGAATTTACCAGCCAGTGCGTTAGAGTTTCTAGAATCTTTTAATGGTTTATTTGCAGGTGAAGATCTTACACATATTGGACACATGCCTATTGTCTATTGTTATTTTTTCCGAAGAAAGGATGAAGATATAAGTAATGTTCTTGGGAAATATTTTGATGATGAAGCACAAAAAACTCTTGAAATCACTTCTGTTCGTCTTGTTGCTCCTAATAAAATGATGATGCGAGTGACTTATAAAATATCCAAAAAAATTTTGTTTCTTCATTCCTCAGAACCACCTACTAAGAAAGCTAGACATGATGAAGATGCTAATTAACAAATCAAGGATAATTATGGAATTTTAGTATAAATTTTTATTTATGTTCTGATTTTGATTCTGTTTCTGCATATGAAATGTATCCATATACTATTAAATATCATTTCCTAACTTGATTATATATATATATATATATATATTAACTGCATCATATTTATGAAATTTATAATTTTTATTTAATGCATCTACTATGAAATATTGTTGTTTTTTTTACAATGACTGACATCATCAATAATGTTTTAAATTGTAAATATGTAATATTTGAAAGAATGATTTTGATTTTTCTCTGCTCTGGATTCTTTTTTTCCACAATTAAATTCATAATTTCTGGATCC
>JAPMOR010013982.1:1142-75609 GCA_026543865.1 Argiope aurantia
AATTGTTTGGCATTATCGTGAATTTAACGTCTCGTTAGGTAACATTTTTAAAAACTTTTATTAGTAAATTAAGTGTAAACTGCACATAAATTAGGATTAGGATCAAAGATGCCAATTTTTCGAATTTTTCTAGTTTTTTTGAAGGATACTGAAAGATGAGGTTAAAAGTTGATTCGATCTCTTTAGCAAATTATAATGTAGATTTTGCCGAGTTAAGTTAAAATGGAGATTAACACGTTAATATGCTGGTCCCTGTATACTTTCCGTCTAGGCTGTTTGGGACCGCCTGTCTAAACGGAAAGTATCGGTCCCCAGGGCACTGGTATTTAACATGTTAACAATGCGTTAGTAACTATATTTACGATTTCAATGCAGCGAATTATTAAACATGAAGCGTTATCGAGGGAATTCCATTGCCTTAAGATAATGAACAGCAGTATGGGGATAAGTTTCGCGTTGTTCACACTAACTAAACTAAAGCAGAGTGGTAAATTTAACAGCACTTGCATTACTCCCCGACCTTTGTTAATACTTACACGAAAAATGTTCTGATTGTCTGTACAACTTATTTGTATTACAATGAAATTTAAGATTTAAAAGTTTCACGAACGATATATCAATACTTTAACACTTGCCTTTCCATTACCAAACGAATTGCGTTGTACTTCCTGTATTTCAAATTCTTAGTCGGAGTTGCTCTTCTAAATAGATTCCTTCTCAAATTTTGTACACTGCTAATTTGATTCAGAAGCAGAAATTGCAAAAAATATTTTCAGAGGTTTCTACCATCTACACCCTTCATTCGAGTTGATTTCGTAGTGAAGTTAGAGAAATTTTAGCCGTAGTAGTAATTATCAACTTAAGGACCAAATGTTCATAACCTTTTTAAAAGTACCAAAGTACCATGTTGTGTTAATATGTTCTACTTGAGTAGTCAGTAAGATTCCTAGTTACATTACTACTCTTCTTACACTTTACCTTTAAGACTATTTGAAAAATAAGATTAACAATCAACATTCAATTTTCGTAAAATCTTATTTGCAATATTAAAGGTCATTGGAAACGAGCATCATTTCCTAAACGGGATATTCGCAGACTTCGATTTCGAACGGAATCTCTATTACGACCTACTTAATTCCCGAATCAACAGGTTGTAACTGATCAGTTTTTGTAGCCTTAATTACTTAATGATCTTCCGTTTCATTTGAATTCAAACATTTAATGTCTGTTTTCCATTTTGGAGTGTTCTGTAGTATGTAGCTTAAATTAAATCGCCATAATTTTGGGTGACCCAAAAATTATTTTTGAGCCATGTTTTTGAAATAAATTATTAACTTGCCTAAAATTTTAGACTGTGTAGATTCATAGTCTATGCTCGGCTTTATTTTGTTCCGTTATTTAAGAATATATATACTTCATAAAATTTAACTCTTTAATATTTTTAAGTTACCTTATGAATTTTAAGACTTCAAGTGCGTTTTCAATGAATTAAAAATTTTTGTAATAGTGCTTAGTGTCTTAATTCATAAATCGTATCATAAGACAGATTCAACTATAGTCAACAAATCTAGTCTTTGAATTGTATTTTGCAGGTTATTGCGTGTAATATTTGGAATTCCTAAAGAGCATTATCGGTTGCTTTTGAAATGTGTATTCTGATTAAATATTAAAAATCGGTATAATTATCTCCTGGCTGGACGATGTATGGATAAATTTGATTTTGTGAAACATTTCTAAATCGAAATAGTGAGTATTTAGTGAAACTAAATTTATAATTTTTACTGATTTTGTAACTTAGAAAATTTTTCAAATGAATGTCTAAATTATCAAATTCAAAATTCTGAATATGAATTGGCAATTCTAAAGTATAAGCAGCCTTTGATATCAAGATATATCCTTTTAAATAACTTTAATCAACTATTTTAATTCTTAAATATAACTTATTTTGCTAGCAAATGAAACTAAAGTGCTGAAATGCGACAAAGGTTTCACTTACTCTATTTGACGTTGATATGTTTAAAATATTAACATTTGTTTATTAATGAGGGGGAAAATTCGAATTTGGTTTTAAATTTTATACTAAACTTCATTTTGAAAAGTGTCGGAATTTTATTAAGCAGTCTTGGTTGGATAAGAAGCAGTCTTGGTTGGATTTGAAATCGCCGAAATTGAATAACTTTAGTATGGGACTTTTCAATCCTGGAATTAAGGTTAATTATTAGTTTCGCAAGTACCAATTAATGATGCATGTTAATATACATAAAATGCTTTAATGATTATTGAGTAAGCTTTATATGAAATTCTCGAACACTGTTATCCCTCTGGCTTGGTCTGGAAGTTTGGAGAAGGGGTGTCCGTTAAGGTTTCGTCCTCATCTAACCGCGGATTAAAATTAGGAGGTGATGCCCAAAATAGCCCTAGTGTCGCTTTAAAACGAGATGTTAATCTAAACAATTTCGAACCGTAATTTTTCTGACTTTAAGGCGGATTCCTTTTCTTCCCCCCCCCCCCAAAATGAAACTTTGAAATGCCAATACTTAATTTAAATAAGCTCTCTCGCGTCGATCAATCTAAAATTTGTGACTTCATAATTAATTTAACTAATTGCTGGATAATTAATTATTTCAAATGTGCCAGATCCCATTTATAAATTTGACCTAGATAAGCCTTTTTTTCTATTGAAATCCTAATTTATCTTAGATATTAAAGTGTCCTTCATAATTCTTATATAACCTTGGATTTTAACTTTCTATCGCCATATCGTTAATGAACCTCCCCTCCCCCTTCAGATGAAAGTGGCCTGTGGCTTGCCGCCGAAGTTAGCAGGCCGCCTTTGAAAAGCAATGGAAACGTTTTGACCATGGTGTCTGGCCAGTACCTGTTCAAAACGTTTCAAACAAAATAAATCGGTACAATCGGTCGTTCCCGTGGAAGGTTGCAGCAGTTTAACTGTCAAGTGCTTTAAATTTTATTTTTATTCTAAAAGAAAATTAGAACATATGAAATGCCTTTATTTTGGAAAAATGAACAAATGGATAAAAATTAACAGTTCGAGCCCCTTCCCTAGATTAGTTAGAAATCGATGTTCAATACTTAAATGTTTAAATATAGCATAGCGTTAAGGAATTAATCTGTTGGGTATTTCTAATGTTCCATCGTTGACAAATCTAGTGCATGTCTAGTTAATATTTACTAGATAGAACCTTTGTAATGTTTTGACTTGGAGCTGCAGTGAGTTATGAAAACTTGCATTTTAATGCTTTTGATCTGACCTACATCCTCCAAAACGTATCTATAATGCACATCAAATTGATATTCTTAACAGCTCATCACTTGTAGGGTTATTCAAAACTTCCCAATTTGTTAGTTCTACACTTTTTTAATCGGGCATTAATTTTTCAGAATAAATCTTAAATTAGGATTCTTCATTTAATATATTGTTGAAAATAAGTTCCTTGATATGAATTAATTGAATTTAAACGTTTAATTCATTTAAATCACTACTTTATCGTGTCGCGAAGTATTAAATTTTGAAATTCCCGGTGAAAATAAGGAGCAATTGGGCTCTGTATAGAAATATACCTTAAAAATCGAATCTTACCTTTAGAGTGAAATTTCTATCGCGCGCGTTATGAATAGTACGATTAAGCTTTCACATTATTCTTCATGACGTGCTACAGAATTTCAATGTTAGCTTAGAAATCGCCTGTTTTTAATGAAGTTTGGAAATAGGCGGATTTTCGAATTTCGTTTCGGTGTCGTAAATAAAAGAAAGCCAATTTAAAATGTCTAGCTTGCTTTTGAAATTTTATAGAGAATAGAATTTAGCACATTAAATATTTTTCGAAAGTTTGTCAGCAAAATCTTAACTTGTGAACAGACTGTCAATGGCTGTACTAGCCAGTTCATTGACAGTCTTCTAAATTCCTGAAGATGTCTTGAATTCGATGCCTGATCATCATCGAAATCAAAGATGTGGAATTTTTAACTAGGTAGATTCGCAAATGCTATATTGATATGACGTATGTCATGAGTAGTTCCAAAAACTACCTGTACCACTTAGAGTATTGAACTATTAGCATTGGTTATATAGCCGTATCTACAGCTTGCACATCTGTAGTCTTATTAGTAATTTAAAATTTTTGCCGCAAAACCAGCATTCAGAATCGAGCTATTTATAAGATGTACTTTCTTTGGATAAAATCCCTTTTAATACCGGGACTGTGTAATATAGCATATCTATGCAATATCGATTAGTCATTCTTAATAGTTAAACAAATCATTTTCTGTTAAATGAGTCCCGTTTCACTTTGAGAAAAATGAACTGCCGTCAATGATGGTAATTTAACGGTAAAAAGAACCAGTGCATCTTCCCTCCCTTATCTCCGCTTCAGGGGCTTCAAAGGTAATTCAACAAGGCTTTGCATATATTGGGGTAAATTCATGGAAGAATTCGTCCATCCAGTATCGCTCTTCAGTCATTTTATACCTCGCTCGCTGTCAGCTTTCATACCTCCATTGTAATACCTACCATTGTAATACTAGAAGTACGTTATCAAATGGACATCAGAAAGTTTGTCTCATTTTGGGAAACAAGGGGTTTTAAGTCAAATTCTTGCAAATTGGTTACTAACGCAAACGATTTTACTATGATCTACTGCTCTTCTACTATTCAGTATTAATATTTTAGAATTGGTTTGTCTCTTCAAGCTTATGCTATCAGCATTCACAGATCGGGGAATTGAAACATGAGAAATCCCAAATTAAACATAAAATCATGCTGAATCGGCCAAGAATTCCGTGTTTTTTAAATTGTCATAGTAAATACTAAAATGCCAAATTGCTCTTAATCCTGAGAAAGGCGGGTACTTTGTTTCTTAATACTGTTCTAAAATCTTTCGAAATTGAGAATCCGTTTCATCAGTGTAAATTATTGCGGAGAAAGTGAATGTTTGGACATAGAACTACATCTTCCAGCCTGTTTTAGCTAATTAAATAAATTACATATTTAAAATATTTTAGTTCTTTGAATATAGCTTTATTTAAAAATATGGAGAATGTTATGTAATTTTATTCTACAAATAGCACTTTCAAAAAAGTTTAAGTGATCTAAACGTCTAAAAGAATGATTTGAAGTTTTTATGGATTTATAGTATTCTATTAAATGGTTTTACTTGCGCCAATTAGTAATTGCTTTTCTATACCAAAAAATCTGCGACACTTTCTTCAGAGGAGTGGTGCCTTAATGGACTTATCCACTACATTCAGCACATGATTCATTAATGTGAAATTTCTAAAATCCATAATCTTGATGTTTTAAGTTTCTTAACGTTTTGTTGATGTAGGGAAACCTTGAATTTCTTAATTCAAATAACCAATTTAAAACGTTCAGAATACTTTAAAAGTATATTTCTTACAAATATTGGCATATTTTCACTCAAATAGTGAAACATCTGCTTATGAAAAATATTTAGACAAGAGAAACGCCGGTCGTCATTCCTGCGTACTGGTACTGTCTTAAAATCAACTAAATTGTAAGATTTGAGAACTAATGCCAGACGTTTAAATCCCATATATTGCATAAACCATTGCTTTTCATTTCAGTACATAAAAAGCACTTTTCATTTAAGCGAATTTTCAGGCTACATTTAAATTGAAGTTATTTACAGATGTAAATGTAAACTGCTTATGCCATTAAATGTGTATTTTGTATGTAAATGCATTTCACTTTTTCATTGCTTTGTGTGGTTAAGTTCTGTATTGCATCGTTGTGGTCCCTCAAAATATACCTATTCTTATTGGAGTGGTCGGATCGAAATTTAACATCTGACATGAAATAAAAATGTTTAATGAACTACTTAAAGTTTAGGAATGGTAATCGTTTTACTTAATGCTAAATTTAGACCGTACCATTTTTGTGAATATTCTGCTCTATGTGATTCTTTAAAATTGTTTTTTTTTCTGTTGTCATTAAATGTCTGTTATTAACGTTTTCCTCATCTTGATAAATATAGCTATTGTCTCAATTGAATGTTTAAATTTTAAACTTTACTATATTATGTCCATATATTTGCTCAGTATATTTGGCGTTTTCTTTCTACAGGGGTTATTCCTTTTGTAGTAAATTTCAGAATTATAAACTGTTGAATTTTGTGAAATTCGAATGGCAATGTCTATTGCTGTATTAACAAATGAGTAATGTTTAATGTAATTTTTTATGCGTCATTTCAATATGTGTCATGCGTCATTTCAATATGCCAATTTCAATTTTGGTAACTGAAATGTATTTCTTATTTGTAATTTTGCATAGGAAATGGATATTCAGTGGCTAATATTCTTTTCAGCAGAATTATGAAAATCTTAATTTTTAAACTAAATTAAAAAATAAACATTTATCCGGTTTGATTCCTTAAACATTGCTTGTAAGTAAACGGAAGTCTGTTTTAACTACTTGAAACTTAGTGCAGTTGTTTTCTAAGCAGTTCTCTCAATTTCTCAATTGTATTAAAATGCAGTTGCTGATTAACCGTTTTTGTGTAAAACTAAGCTTTCGATATCATTTTGCCTGTCTAACGTCTCAAAAGAAAGAAACAAGGACAACGTCGATTTATAATCGGATTGGTTTCCATCAACGTTCATCTAAGTGCAAAGTTTTATCGGAAGTTTTGTTGACTAATAACCGAGTTCTATTCTTAATGGGATTTTTTGTAAAGAAATTTTAAAGTACCCAATAGTCTTGCCAGTCAATTTCCAGGCTCTTGTACACTTTATATATTTGTCTGATTCAGTACTTATTTCATGTAAACTTATTCCACCTCTTCTAGGTTTATCTTGCATATAGGCAACATTTGAGAATGAAATATTTAGTGTTTATCAGGAACATTAAACTCAAGGAATTCTAACTGCAACGTGAAATTGTAAGATTCATATTACTTAATCCTTGATTAGATTTTACACTTCTATTAATTTATGGAACAGAACCGACGTGCTCTTAATTATTTTTGAATGGATTTAAGCTTCCATATGAGACAATGGAATAACATTCCTCTGGACAGATTCCAAATTACTTTTACTATAAGTTCAGAATTTGAAACTTTGTGTAGAAGCGAGAAATTTAATCGAAAACTATCTGATGACTTTTTGACTATTTGATGAACAATTATCCTTTAAAAGCTTTAAGGTTAGCATAAAATTGTTAAACCGATTTTTCAGTAATTCCAATTTAATCCACCGAATTCTGAGATGATCTAAAATCATAAAATAAAGTTGAGCATTGGGCAACAATAAATAAAGAAATTCAATATAATATACTTCAAAAAGGTAAAAATATAGATACAATTTCTTGAATTTTCACTTTCGAAAATGTAATGCTTTCCGAGTACAAATAATCCATACTTCTGGAATCGTGACTTTCGGTTAATGGATGTTGAAGTACTTAAAGGTAATAAGTTTTAAATTTTCTTCAAATGACGAAATCTGCTTTTCAGTATCATTAGCATTTTCATCTAATTTCACTTAAATATATTCATGTCCCCATATATTGAAAAAAAATCAATTATGAACCCGCTGCTAATTCGTTTTATTTATGAATAAAGTGGCAATTTTTTTATACAAAAATTGAAAACTGAACTCATATCGGTAGAAAATATATTTTGGGGAGAACTAGTTTAGAAGTTTCACTGGTGAGAGAAGGATTAAAATTTATAACTAATATTAACTGCAAATTTCTATAAAGCTAAAATCTGCTCAAAGTGTATTGCATTTTTTAAAATTAAAATATCACCCAAATTTCACAAATAACTTGCAAGCTACAAAATTAAACAGTAAAATAGAATTTCCTGAATTTTACTTCACATATGCAATGAAGGATAAGCAATTTCAGTAAAGATGCTATAGCAATTTTTACTAATTAAAAATTATGCCCTCTTGAGCATAAAAAAAACTATTTCAACTTTAGATTCGGATACTAAGACGCACTATACTTGCACTTCAATCAATATAAACTACTGATAGTCCTGCTTTAAAAAAGCATAATGGTTATTTAATATTAACATGTAAATTTACAACTGCAATATAAACTTCGTTCCAAGAAGCATCGTATAATATTATAATACTCCACCTATTAATTTATAAGATGTTATGATGGTTTAATTATAAGATTACTTGCAACATATTTTAATATAATCTAATAAAAATCAAGTTGTTGCTAATAGTTCACACGGAGATCAATATTTAACTACACTCGTTATATAAATGTTTCTACCATTCATATAGGCTTAAGAAGTTATCTTTAAGGAATCACTTAATATCAGAGCACGGTTTTTAAGTTTTATTCAAGCAAGTGGAAATTTGAATTTATTTTAATATTGAAACATTTGTTTTAATTCACAAAGGATAAAGCCTGAACAACGAAGCTGTATGAGTATACAAAATTCACCTTCTTGTACATAAAAAATATAACATGAAATGTTATGTAAAAAAATGAATTCTGTCTTTATCGCCTCCCTAACAAAAAATAACATACAATTAACAATTTACATGTTATTAACATTTTTACATACATTTTAGGATTAAATGGAAATATCCAAAAATATTTTTGCATAAGAATATTTTAATGAAAAAGACTTAACATATTCTTTCGATTTTTTGCAAAGAAAAGTAACTTTATTTTCATATTATTATTTGAAAATATAAAATCAGTGTAATTTGAAGTTAGTCTGCTTTGACTTCATCTGAACGAAAATGATCCTATATTAACATATATCCCAATATTCATTCTTATGCCTGCTTAAATACATTAGAGGAGAGCGATATGGAAGTGAATATTCTTCAAAGGCAATTAGAGAAGTTTTCATTGGCTCTTATGTCTGGCGGACAAGCAAAAATTAAGCACTCATGATTAGTTAAGGGAGACACTGATTATTAAGTACTTTATTTATATTTATCTTTTTATTTAAAGTAGCTATTATAAAACTAATATTTTTCTCTCCAAATGCATGGTTAGTAATAAGTTTTCTCCAATATCCATCAAAATTGATACATATCTGATATTTCTAAGAATCAGCCTTAACATGACAATATAAGTGCTATTTTCAGTAAATACAAAGGTTCTTTCTCCTAGAAGAAATATGACTTTTGATCAACATAGTATTGTTCTTTCCCCCCCCCCTCCTTGTTGTTGTGTAGTTTGGGATGTATATTGAATGTGTGGAAATGTGTCGATTAGTTTAAAAGTAAAAGAACTTCTGCTATTTTGCTGTTTAAATATTTTTGTATAGAGATGTACTTTTGTAGATGTATTCATGCACTTTATTTTTAAAAAAAGCATTCCTAACAATAGCTGGCTAAACGAACCTTACAAGTCTTTTTTGTCTCGAAATGAGCTGAAATATGCTTCTACATCTCCAAATTGTTACCATATAACAAATGGTAAAGTGAGAATGCCAATCAGTTATTTTCCGAATGTCTATACAAAACATAGTATATTCAACTGGAATTATTTCACAAGTAGCGAAAAATATCATTTACGGTCATTATTTTTGGATGTCGTTGAAAAAAAAATGGACGCTGATATTTGTTTGCATTTTGAAAACGCATGTTATATCTTTTTATGCATGGCACAATTGAATTTTACAATACGCATTTTAGACATCAACTTAATTCTATATTATTTTGATTAAAAGTAAATGTAAATTGCATAAATCGCAGTTATTATCTTGTGTGATTCCCTAGAATTGTTCGTCAAAATATTTTCATTGGAAAATTATATTTACTTTTTTATAAAAAGAAAATTTCTGAAACATTGTAAAAAAAATGTTTTTACTAGTTGCATATTTATAAATTTAACAACAGCATTTTTTATACATGTTATTTATAAATATATATGTTTTCATTTCATAATGAGTTAGAGTAAATAGAAGGTTAATATTGATTCTTTTTCTATTCAATAGATGTACTTTTTAACTAGTGAAATAAGTTAGACATTTTTGACCAAAGAGAAATAATGTCCCAAAATAGCATACTCATTTACAGAATAAGATTATGTTGTCTTTACTTTTATTTTTTCCCATCCTTCATCTGTACATCGGCTTCAAGAGTCTCTAATTTTTAAAATTCTGTAGAAAGTAATTAAATTGGCGTCGTATCACACTTTTTAAGAATGGAATCATAACGATTCTATTTAGACAACGCTTTAGTTTCTATTAGGACAACGCTTCCTTGATATTGATCTGAGCATACTCTTTGAGATTTTCATACCAATTATTAGAAGCAATAAGAATATAGATTTCATTTTTACTGTTATATTTTCAAGAATTCTTGAATGTTATATTAGCTAAACTCATTTCATTCTGAAATGGTTGGACAGAAGACTACAGTATATAGAGAATCATCTGTATACATATAAAGCAAAAAAAATAATATCAGATTTGTATGCCTAAGAATGAAATTAAAATGTTAAAAATATGCAAATAAAGTTAATTTTTTTCCTTATAGTTAAAAATTTTGACTATCAGTAGGATTTCAAATTATTATTTTTTTCATAATTTTACATAGCTGGGAAATTAGTTAAGATAAAGAGCAAAAATTTTAAATGTTTTCTGTTGATATACTTGTGTCGACTAATTTTATATCGATGCTATTTATAATTTCTTCTAACCACAATAAAAGGAATTCGAGCAAATATTTTATATTATATATTATTATTACACGAAATAAAATGCAAATATAAATGAAGACTCAAGGAATTTGAAGTAGTGACGGATTCTAGTCGTAAAGCTAAGAGATAAATTCAATTTTCCCTCCTTTCAATGATGGTGTTTGAATTTACCTAATATAATATTGTATACCCATTTCTGTTACTTTTACAGAGGAAAACTTTATGGCGCAATAATTTTAGAAGTAGAAATGAATATGTAACATCAAGAATGCATTATATTATTAAATAATTATATTGCAGCCCCAGAGATTTTGTACTATTTCCCCGTGTGAAAGCGATGATAAGGATGTCAAAACATTATGTCAAATTTTTGTCCACTTATGTAGTAGAGTTTTTATGCATTGAAACTAATCCTTTTTGTCAAAAAAAAAATTGAAATTCTATTCATTATAATACTTCATTTTTGTTAAGGTTTATAAATTTTGAGTTTGGTTAAGCAATAAAACTTCATCTCGTTAGTTGCTGAAACTTTCGAATAATAGATCACTTGCATAGTTTGGAATAGGCTTTTATATCATTTATAAAACTAAAATAACCAGAAAATTAACTTAATAAATTTTTGTAGGTTTATTTCACATGTCTCTTTAAAATATCATGTGTTTAAACCAATAAAATTTAGGTTGACAAAAATATTTTTTTTATTTAATATGAAGATATTGATAGAAAGCCTATGGCATTTTAAAGACTAGGAAAGGTACTTAGCTAACAATTCACGGTAAAATGTTTCAAGGAGTTTAGAAATAAAGAAGTCTAATCCTAGGACCCCAATGACATTTCGTTGAAACAAGACGTTTGGAAAATTTATAAGATGAAATTAAAAGAGAAAAATAAGAAGGGAAAAAAAGACATCTAGAAGACAATGCTGTTTTTTTTGCGAAAGCTGAAGAAAAGGTACTTGAAAGTGTCTTTTATAAGAAAACAAGAGAGACAAAGAATAGAAAGAAGCAATGAAAGCTTACACAATAAAGTTGGTAAAAAAAGACAGGAAAAAAACAGGATAAAAACATTTTTTGATGTTTTCAGTTCACTTCCTTGTTCCAAAAAGACAAAGTCATACTAAAGAGAGAAGTTGAGAAGACTATGAATTCATACTAAAATATAACAGAGAAAATAAAAATAAAAACAAACTTTATTTTCGTGCTTAAATAAGCCTTTACAACCAAACAATATTTTTTTAATATCTTGTGTTACACATTAAGCATACTTTAAAGTCGTTATTTATTTATAATGTATTTACATAATTGATGCAACATTTTTTGACTGAGTTGTTTTACATTATAAAATTTAAATGAAACTTTGAAAAGTTTGAATTCAAAGTTTAAAAGTAATTCATACATAAGACAATATCTATGCACGATTAATGAACTTATCAACTATAACGTGGAACAACACCACAAGAATTCGTACATTATTTTGAGGAAGAAAAACATAATTTTTCAACTTATCTGTATTTGATTATAGTTTTAAATATATATTTAGCACAACTATTAATAACTTATTTTTTATCGATGAGGTATTTGGAAATTAATATTTTGAATGTTACATAGCAAAGTACTAAGAGACTTATTTTCTCGAGTTTGGTTTCGAAGTCGAGCATGCCTTGAATTATTTTGTGACTGGTAGGGCTGATTTTTAAATGCCTAAAATTTTCTGAACATTATACATTGTTTGATAGAAATAAAGCCTTGTAAGATGTGTTAATTTCATGATTGTTTTTTTTTCCTTATTTTATATTTCATTATATCGGAAGCTAGCTATTACAACTAAGCGTTGAAAGTGATGCTTTATTAACAATGCATAATAAAGTCTGAAAAATTTGAATTCCTTCAATTCCTTGCTAAAGATTTATTTACCTACTTTGTACTAATAAAAGCACAGTGATGAAAAATTCAAAAATCACACTATTACTATTATTATTATTAATATTGATATACAATATTATTTTTAAAAAATATTTGCCTATAATTTAAAACATGTAAGAATGAACGATTTTGCTTATTAACCATAGTTTTATTCTTTTACCTTTATGATTAACATTTTTGGAATCTGATCAAACGTATCCACAAATATTATAATGTCCCAGGCTACTTTATAATTATTTTATACATTTGTGTACTTACTTGGGAATTTTCAACTGATGTCAATATTTTGTTCAGTTTTATTATTTAAAAAAGTCTTTCTTAACTATCGTTCCTTTCAAAAATATTTCTCCAAAATAATTGATAGAAAAGCGATTCCTGAATAACAATAACTTTTATTTCGTTTAAATATGTGCTATTAAAAACAAATGTGTATAAGATATAATATTTTAGTTGTTTGATTACATATAAATAAAAAAGCTGATTCTATATTAAAAATACCAAATAATTATTTATGTCTTCAAATGAAAGCCTTTTTCATGGTTTATCCTCAGAGGCTCAAATGTTTAATATTTGTTGTTTATGCAAAATGTCAATTTTTGAATCAAAATTTACCCTTAATGTAAATAGAAACTGAGTTTGATAAAAATTTACATTTGATGAAAATTTTATCAACATTTTAAATTCAATTTATGTATTTAGAAATTTCTCGATTAAACGTTTTAAATGTGATATTTTTTTTTTATTTGCACCAGTTAGTTCTTTTAACTAAGCATTCTTCTGACGAATCTCAAGGAAGTCATTCACGCACGTTCATCAGCATGTAAATCTTAAATTTAAGCCAAAACCGAGCATGCATGACCAGTTTAGTTTTGACATGAAATTGAAAGTCCAGACATCTCAAATTTTCAGCAATCCCGGCTTTTTAAAATTTTTTTAACAGTGCAAAAATTATGGAATGGAGGGATGATGATGCATGGGATGAGATTTAAGATATCGTGCACAATAGCAAAGCACTCAATGAGGGTGTTGCTGCGAAACAGTTGTGAGGCAACACAATGGTCCGATCAAATGGAGTGGAGTGTAAATACGTTGTTTAGATGGTGCGTATGATTGTGAATGTTCAATTGAAAGGAACTGAATTTTTATATATTTAATGAAACTAACATCATATGTTCTATTGAAATCTCTTTCGATAAAAATCATACTAAGCTCCCACGTAAATTATATTGCTTTGAATTTAGTATTTAAGCCTTTTAATGAACTAAAAGAAGAAATTGTAACCACTTCTATATAAGTTTTTTTTTAAAATTATATTAATTGGTAAAATATGAATTTTAGGTTTTTTAAAAGTAGAAAAAAAATTGAATTTTACATATTTCTATATATTATTGGGATGTGCTTGATATTTTTGCTGAAGTATTCCAGTAATGATAACTGAATATTAAGTAAGTATATATACTGTTTCTGAATTTTCAGTTATTAAAATATATAAATATCTAGTGTACAATTCCAGGGGTAAAATATTTTACATATGTTTGTCTATAAATAGCATCAGTTTAACAGAATATTCATGCCATTCATTGTAACTGATATTTTCCATTTAAGAAAATTAATTTAGTATGGTATTTTATTAATAATTCACATTTTTTCATTTTTTTCAACATGTAGAGACACCACCGATAACTGTTTCTTCTACATAGCAACAAACCTTTATTTACAATTTCTCCATATACGAGCGAAATAAACTAATAGTGGAAAAAATCTGTTTTCACTTTTGTAGGATAACTGAAATAATGTTAATATTTCCCAAAACCTTGTTCTTCTATTTTATTCCTGAAAATCATATACAACTGAATCGTCCCCGTTTGTTGTATTTTTCCAGGTAAAGGTCACGATCAAACACTGCTGACAATTTGATATATTTGGAAAATTTCTCCAGGCGTGATGTTTAACGGCGACATTTTTAAGGCTATGAACGATGTCATCTCCCTGTGACATCTCAAAAACAGTATCAAATCTTGTGACATCTGAACGACAATATTCCCTGAGGGGATAAATGCTTGGTTCCTTTGCAATTTTCTGAATCGATTGCCAGTATTTATTTCATATATTAAGTGCAAATTATAATTTTATTCTGCTGAATAGTAATTTATATTGACCGACAAAAGACTTGATAGTAATATTTTTAGTTGAATAATGTAATCACATCTAATGCGAATTTAATATTATTTTGCATTAGTAGTTAAAAGGAAATATCCATGTCATATGTGGATATTTCGTAGATTCATAAACAATCAGTAAACAAAACTTAATCAAGCTAAAAATAATTGCTTTTTTTTCTCAAAAATTCCTTTCTAAAGTTTAAATTTTTAATCCTTCTGCATGATTCTCGTTTTTTCGGGAACATAAATGTATATACTATTAGATAATTAGATAATTTACAGAATATTGATAAAAATATCAGTATTAGTGGGGAACATTTGCAGGGTTTATCTATCTTAAAATATATTATTTTCAGGAAATAAAAAAAAAGATTCAGATTAGATATTTTTATGATGAATTGGTATATTATTTGATATTTGTTTTTAAAAATATTTTCAGAGCATGAACAAAGATATCAACAGTATTTATTTAGTTTAATGTATTTGTTTAAACTCCATAGCAGTCTAAGCAGTTGAATTCATAAAATTATGTTTACCAGTAACTTTTTTTCTAATATATATGCTTAAAAAATTTAAATGATGAATAAAATCATCACACTTTTAAACGGAAGAGGAAAGTTCTCAAAAAGTCGTTTCTTCTATAGGAAAATAGAAATACCTAAACCATTAAATATGCGTTGTTTTTACTAAGACATCTGAATTTAATTTGCTTCATGCTTATAGATATGAAATTTCCAAATCGATCCATCAAGCACTACATAGGTACTAGAACTCTGTAATTTTCTAGGGTTTCGTAATTCTAACAGCAATGAAATGTTCCAGAAAAATAATTATGGATCTAATTCTTAAATAATTTTAAATTGTGTTCATACTTTGGACATTCTTGAAACAGGTGTAAGTTGCTGTACTATAAGGAAAAACCATTCCTTAAAAGGCTAAACAGATAGCATTTTAAGAATATTAAATACAGCAACAACATTATAAACAGTTATAAACCTAAAAAAGAAAGAATAAAAATAATTTTTCGATTTAAATGAAAACATATATTTGTAGATGTTTGAAAGATAAGAATTACGATTTTTTTTCTTATATAGTTAACTAAAATCTAGAAAATAAACAAGTATCATCTTTTATCAGGTCCAATATACATATATATATAAAAGCTCAAAGTGTGTGTGTGTGTTTGTGTGTATGTTGGCGCTCTACAGGCCAGACCACTCAACCTACAGCTACCAAATTTGGCACGTGTATACCTTGGAGGCCGGGAATGTGCACCTGGGGGTAATTTTTTCCAATTTTTAGCTAGAATTTTATTTATTTAAAAATTAAGCGAAATTTTGACGTGTTTCTGCTATAACTTCCGAAAATATTACCGCACAAGAAAGATTTTTACATGAGTTTAAAGATCAAAAATTTATCTTTTAAATGATATTAATGTTTTAATCTTAAAATTAAATTTCTATTTTTAATGAATTTTTAAATAAATATTTTAACTATGTTTTTCAAGAATTTTTTTCGTAAAAAATAAAAATAAAAATTAAGCACGTTTCGCATTTATAGGAAAAAATTAGCTTTTTTGAAAGTGTTGCCATCACATTGATTAAGCTCCAATTAAAAATAAATTAAATCTTTTTGGAAATGAAATCTGCAAAAATGTAATTTTCGGCACGTGTCTGTAGGAAATGAAACAAATATGAAATACTATTTTTTCTAAAAATTAAATTCAAGAAAAATTATTTTATGATCTTTTACACTCTCTATACAGGGTGTTTATTTAGTCCCGGATCCATTTTGATGTTTAATGACTCATAAAATAATGAAGATATAAACAAACTTATGGCATTTATTGATGGAATAACTCATATATTTTCCTTTTCAGGTTTGAATATTTTTACTTTTGTAAATATCGTCTGCGCGTGTGGTTGATTTCAGATAATTTCATTTTCCAGTCTAAATATCTGTACTTTTCTAAATATCGTCTCTTTATTAATTGCATTTTTCTCTTTTGTTTTTGGCAACTATTGAAATGTTATGTTTACGTTTGATGTGTTTGCTCTATGTAGTACTTTTGTATGTGATGTTTTATTCGAGCGGATATTAAGAAGAATGCATACACCACAAGAGAAAGCACAGATTTTATGGTGGTCATAGAGTTAATTTCCAATCAACTATATATTTATAGGCAGGAACAAAATATTATTATTGATTTCATTTCAATCCTTTTAAAAGCAAAACTAAAAACTGAATTTTATGTTGAATCTGAGAAGTTTTTGTTGAATTATTCTTTGAGATATTACATAAATTATGAAAAATATTTTGTAGTTCACATAAGACTTAAATACCGAGCTATTCTGTTTGCAATACTCATATTCAATAATAATAATAATAAATAAATAACAATAAAGATGATAAATAAAATAAAACACTTGGTTTTATAAAAAAATATCTTTATATTAATTGCAATTTCATCATTTCCACTTTAAATTAAAGTTGAAGTTTTGCCGGGAATGACAACAAATTAGCAAAATATATATAGTAAATTGAACGAAACGATCTAAACAACAGTATAAATTTGTTATTTAATTTTTATTTGTTAAAAAATTTGAAGATTAAAAATGTTTTTTTTTGAGAATCTTTTTAGAGACCAGTTACTTAAAATATTTAATTGAAAATTGTAGCGAGCGGTAATACTGGCGAACCGGCTGGTCGCCAAAGGCGGCTAGTAAGTAATAAAAACGAGGTTAATAGGAAAATAAAGTATCAAAATTAAAACCAATACAATAAAAATCCGTCCTGAAGACTTTAGATTGTTTCATTTATAGGTTTTAATTACCTAATGCTAATATTTTTGGTATATATATATATATATTTCCTCATTTTTTTTTTGAAATAAAAACATCGAAAATGGGAGGTTCTGAAAGCTATCCGAAAATGAAAATGAGCCATCATAATTAACTAAGAAAGCAAATTATTAAATATTTTATGTACCAAAAAATTTCAAATTATTATAATTTATATTGTTATGGGACGAATAATTACTTCATATTACGAATTATTACGAATATTACGAATAATTACTTCATAATTCATGATAATGAAAAATATTGAATTATTTAGTCTTTATTATCATCATTCCATTCAGGTTTGCCAATTTTTGTTTTGAAGCCAATGCTGGTAATACAATATTAATTTTCAACATTTTTTACCATTGTCTAAATTTGCAAAGTGTTTCAAAAGTATGGAACATGTAACATTTTGGTTTGATTAAGAAAGTTGAATATTTTAAAAAAATGAATTAATTAATGATTGAAAGAAAACAATAAACATTTGTTTCAGATATATATAATAAAACCATAAAAATAAGAAAACAAGTCATAAAAGACACAAAATATTGTTCCAAACAACGCATATAAATAAAACTAAAATATTTTTATCTTTATTAAAACTTATTAACACTACCAATCTTTAGATTAAAACAAAATAAAGATTAAATTAAACAAAATATGATGATAACAAGCCTCGAATTCATGAATGAACAAAGTGCCGCAATCCATCCAAGCACATACAGTTATTTGAAAATAATAATTAATATTTTCAAATAACTATTTGCAATAAAATAAAATGAAATATTTTTGAATAAAAACAGAGAAATCATAATTTCGAATAATTTATAATATTGTTTAATTAAGTTCTTGAAATAAATTCACTAATAATTAATGTTGATAAGCTGTATTTTTGACACTTCCTTAAAAATCACTATAAACTCTTATGTATTATGTATAAAACGTATTTTTGACACCTCACCAAAAATTACTATAAACTCTTATGTATTATGTATAAAACATATTTTTGACACCTCCTCAAAAATTACTATAAACTCATATCTATTATGTATAAAACGTATTTTTTACACTTCCTCAAAAATTACTATAAACTCCTATGTATTATGCATAAAACGTATTTTTCACACTTCCTCAAAAATTACTATAAACTCTTATGTATTATGCATAAAACGTATTTTTGACACTTCCTCAAAAATTACTATAAACTCTTATGTATAAAACGTATTTTTGACACTTCCTCAAAAATTACTATAAACTCTTATGTATTATGCATAAAACGTATTTTTGACACTTCCTCAAAAATTACTATAAACTCTTATGTATTATGTATAAAACGTATTTTTGACACTTCCTCAAAAATTACTATAAACTCTTATGCATTATGCATAAAACGTATTTTTTAAAGTATTACAAAAACAATTTTAATGAATAATCGAAAATATTTCACTATAATCAGATTTCGAAGACTATACTGGAGATAAATTATGATCTTCCATTCTTATGGCCAAGTCTCATTGATTAAGTCACTATTCCTATTCTGAAAATAAATGAATATTATGTTTACAATTAATTGTTTTATTTAGTCAATGGGACATTATTATGTGTGATTGTGACCCCTGACATATTTTAACTTTTTGGGTCAACTACTTTAATAATATCCTTTTATAATTTTTTAAGTTGAAATTTGTTCCACTATTGTTAATTGCTTAATTGCAGAACAATTCCCAATTGTTAATAAAAAAAAATTCGCATTACCATTTTTTCTATTAAAAAAGAAATTACTTTTAAATATTCCAAAGTATGAATGAATATTAATTCTTTTAAAATATTTTTTTCCTTTGATATGAGCGTTAAATCGGTTAATGAAATCATTGAAGCATCATTGTACTTTAAAGACATTTCATTTAATTTAAATCTGAGATTCATATTCTGAAATTTTAATGAAAAATTAAAGGCATAAAGTGAATATGAGCATAATTCAAAATTTAATTCGCGTATATTTTATTCAAATTAGTCTGAGAAATGGAAATGCAAATAAGAATAATTTTAGATTAGACATTCATATTTTAGCGAAGGTATTAGTTAAAACTTGAATTATCAGGCTATTAATATTAATTTATACAAAACTTATTAATCTTTACCTCAGATAAAAGTTGTAAATATGGAATATTGATCAGCACTTAAATGAAAATTTATAAGAAGGGAAACTATGAAAAACGAATTCTTTTTTAATGAACCATTTTTCGAAGCTGCTTTTGTCTCATTAAGTAAACATCATATTTTTTTTTGTTGGAATGCATTGTGAAGAATTCAAGATAAATGCTAAAAAAACCTATCAGTAATCAAATATAAACTGCAAATTTGCAGCCATATTAAAATTAATAGAATAAATTATTGTGATAGGTTTTAGAAAATCAGCAAAAGAAATTAGCTAACATTTTTTTATCCATATTTTTCTATTTTTTGTAACATTTTTCAAGAAGGACAAGTTCCGAAGCAGAATTATATTTCATAAAATTAAAACTGTGTTTCACTTTCATGTTACAATCAGAACTATGTAATTTTTCAAAAATCCTGTAGTTATAATCAGCTTTCAAAGTAGAATAACACGAAATATTTTTCAAACTTTTTAACTATAGCTTTTTCAAGACCATTATTAAAAAGCCCTAAATTTCCATGATTTTAAGAATTGAACTCATGACCGAGATAGATTTTGTGATTGTTTGTTACGGATAATATGTTGCATGTTTCGGAAATATTTTCTGAGGATTCTATATAATATTTGTATTTACAGAAACAATACATTTCATTCCTTTCGCAATAATAATTTGAAGATTTTCACCTTAATTGTCAAGAATTTCAGGTGCAGAAATATTTTTAAATATTTCAGCTACTAGGAACTTCTATCTATAGTTTATCCATGTTTATTACGTTAAATTTGCACTTCATTCGTAGGAGGAATTTTAGCATTAATTGGTGATCTTATTATCTATTTATTCTAAGAAGTATTACAAATAAAATAATCAAACTGACATTATATGTGCAGCAGGATAAGTAAAGCAAAGATGACGCAATTAGCACACAATGGTTTTAGCAGCCTGTGAGTTCGTGCTATTTCATTCTTATTTAAGCCAAATATATGTTTGATAACAGACAAGAACCTATGACTTTTGTTTTTGTATAAATAAATACTCAGATGAAGATTATAAAGGAAGTTCATTGGGTATCTATCTTTACTTATAATACAATTGATAGACATTTAAAATTTTTAAATATGAAGGAAAAGTGATTGATCTAATGGAAATAATTATAAACATGGCTGCTTTGATATTGAGGAAAGACGATCGAATCATTTGAAGAGACTTATCAGAAAGTCTGAATATTTCATCATGCGCTACTCATATGTTGCTTATAGGAAAACCACATGTGGAATTGTGGAATTCAAAATAGTTCATGAATATCTTTCAAAACTCAGGGTCAGAGGTGTTCCTCCTACTCCTTATGTCCAATATGGTTTTTTCCCCACGAATTCTAAGAAGGATGTTTGAGATAGGAATTTACCATCGTCAGAAACAATAGTAACGCCTAAAGAAGTTATTTTGTAGAATTTATTAAAAGTGGATTACAGCGTGGCTTTACAGGCAGGAAAAAGGTTGAATAAGTGCCTTTCATAGTTTTTTTTTGAAGAAATATCAGTAAAATTCGGTAGATTAGTATCGGTTATTTTTGTTATTAACTTATGATCATTCTTTTTGGAACTGCCTATATTCTTTAGCTTAACTCTAATTTCAAGTACAGACTTCTGCGATTCAAATGCTGACACTAATGAATAAAAATTATTATATAAGATATGTGAAAATACATATTTGCATACCATAAGATTGCAAATATGGTTTTAAATAAAAAGTCTGGAACTTAACAATTTTAATGGGCGGGCTAATTGCCTCAATCAACTTCTTCAGTTCTATATTTATAAAAGAAAGTGTTTGTGTCCAAACCAGTCTGCCATAATTAATCACACGTGTAATTGTAATGAGAACCCTTTAGAATCCCGAATTTAAAAATGTATTGTAATTTTTTTATTTAATGTTTTGGGTTTATTTCGGGGGCATTTCGTTCGTGTTTGACTGATGTATCACTTCTAACGATTGTAGTAAAAAATATGTTCGCTGTCAAACAGCGCGAAAAATTGTTGCCCTGATGTACATTAATGATGAGAAAACTTTAAACTTACCTGAAAAAATTTAAAAAAATAAGAACTAAAATTTCTTTGGAGATTTTGGAAAGATTCTTCGAAATTTTTTTCTTTTAAATTATTTATTTCCTAAAACTATTAAAAAAACTATTTATTTCCTAATTTTTCATTAATTGTTTTGCCAATGCATTCCAAATTAACCTTTGTCAATCAATGGACTATCACCGCTGAGGAGTCCTACTTTGCTGATTTAGCAAATGAGTCAAATTATAAATTAAATCCAAAAATTAATATCCAAATCCAAAACACATACGCTACAGGACAGATAATTTTTATTTGTTGGAAAAGCATCCAATTTTGAGATACAGTCTTGGGATACCATCAAACTAATGATGGCAGATTTAGCAAGCACCAGCCTTATATGCAATAACAAATTGTCTGGAAACGAATCTTTATATTACGGTCATAAAGTGGTCGTAATGAAGTATAGCTTTATATTATCACCGTAAAATGGTAAGCAGTAAATGGGAAAACCATGTTATCATAAACTTATTAATATATCATCACTATTCGTTATTCTTTTCCATTTTGTCGGGGTATGATATCATTTCTGCAAAGAAAAGAAAGCAAAATTGCAAAATCAGTATTATTTTATGCATTATTTTTATAATTTGATTTTATATTATTTTAGCTTTGATTTCTCTGCCATTCATAATTCATAGTAATCTCACTTGAATAACTGATGCTTTCAGAAGAAGTAACTTCTAATTAAATGCAAAGTATAAACAAAGTACTTACATATGCGTACATTAATATAGGTTTATGACATGTATAAAGATATATTTTGTCCTGGTGTGAAACATGAGTATCAATATATTTAATTTTGTTTTAAAAATTTGTCAAAAAACAAAAAAAAAAACTTTACTCTATTAGACTGAGAGATACAAATATGTTTTTTAAACATCGGCAGATATGAACATGTGTGTAAATATGAGTTTTGCTTTTCCTGTTTGCTTTTCTTTCAAATGAGGTGGATCTAGAAAAGAGTAAGCATATTTTCTTTTGTGAATCCTTAAAAAACCCAATAAACATTGATTTTTTCCAATAATTTAATATTTAATCACATATTAATAATCATTTTAATACTTTGTATAGGTTTTACAACCAATTATAGATATCTAAAATATACTAAAATATTGGATTGAATGTAAGATTTATTACTATATTGAATACTAGCCGTCTTTGTCGACCAACCGGTTCGCCAATATTACTGCTAGCTACAATTTTCAATTAAATATTTTAAGTAACTGGTCTCTTAATAGATTCTCAAACAAAAAATTTTTAATCTTCAAATTTTACTAGTCATACCAAACTTAGACTGTTGTTTAGATCGTTTCGTTCAATTTACTATATATATTTTGCTAATTTGTTGTCAAAATTTCCGGTAAAACTTCAACTTTAATCTAAAGTGGAAATGATGAAATTGCAATTAATATTAAGATATTTTTTAATAAAATCAAGAGTTTTATTTTATTTATCATCTTTATTGTTATTTATTTATTTATTATTATTATTATTGAATATGAGTGATGCAAACAGAATCGCTCGGTATTTAAGTCTTATGTGAACTACAAAATATTTTTCATAATTTATGTAATATCTCAAACAATAATTCAACAAAAACTTCTCAGATTCAACATAAAATTCAGTTTTTAGTTTTGCTTTTAAAAAGATTGAAATGAAATCAATAATAATATTTTGTTCCGGCCTATAAATATATTTCAAAAATTATGAAGTCTCAATTTAATGCAGTAAGATGTCATATTCTGAGAAATATTCTGGACACACCAAATTTTAAATAAATGAATGAATGTTTCTATTTTCCACGCTCAACTAAGTCTTATTTATGAAGTTTTTAATGTTAAAAATTTAGAAAAACTCAAAATTTTCATAATCTTAGGCCAATTAATGTTCAGAAACCTGCGCGCTGATTGGCATATTTTATTTGAAACGATCGATGGAAAATCTAAAATTATCCTTTTTTTATTGAACAGTGATATTCAAATTTTCATAAATCAGTCAGTTTAAGTGATTGATTTATTTGATTGGAAATTAACTATTTTTATTTAAAATATTAGTGTTTCAAGAACATTTTGTTAATCGTGATTTCCACAGCACAAGCTTTATGTAAAATCAAAAATTCGTTATTTATTAGAGCATTTATTGAATCAAGTTACATAAAATATAATCATTTTCCATCTAGACCATTTTAGCAGATCTGTGTCTTACTAAAGGTTTACAAATTGGCTGTGTGGCCCTGATTTCAATGGATATCCTATTCATATTAAACAAAGCTTGCCTTAAAATAAAACTGATTTATTGGATTAATAATATAGAGTGTGTAAAAGATCATAAAATAATTTTTCTTGAATTTATTTTTTAGAAAAAATAATATTTCATATTTGTTTCATTTCCTACAGACACGTATCGAAAATTATATTTTTACAGATTCCATTTCCAAAAACATTTAATTTATTTTTAATTGGAGCTTTAATCAATGTGACAGCAACACTTTGAAAAAAGCTAATTTTTTTCCATGAATGCGAAACGTGCTCGTGCAGCTTAAATTTTATTTTTATTTTGTACGAAAAAAGTTGTTGAAAAATATAGTTAAAATATTTATTTAAAAATTCATTAAAAATTAGAAATTTCATTTTAAGGTTAAAATATTAAAATCATTTAAAAGATAAAATTTTGATCTTTAACTTGATGTAAAAATCTTTTTTGTGCGGTAATATTTTCGTCAGTTATAGCAGAAACACGTCAAAATTTCGCTTAATTTTTAAATAAATAAAATTCTAATTAAAAATTCGAAAAAATAACCCCCGGGTGCACATTCCAGGCCTCCAAGGTATACACGTGCCAAATTTGGTAGCTGTAAGTTGAATGGTCACACACTCACATTGAGCTTTATTATAAGTATAGATATAGATGATAGAAAATCGTATAAGTGTACCTACAAAACAACACATTTATTCAAGTTTTATTTTTACTGACATTTGCCATGTCATGGGTAAGAATTTACAGGTTATTTTACTTATTTTAAAGTAAACTTTATAATTTAAACATTTTAATATATGCAGTTATCAATTTAAAAGTAATACTTCTACGCCTTGTTTTTTTATTGTGTGAAGTCACTGAAAGTTTCAAAATTATATTTATATTTCTTATTTTCTTACATCTACTCCATAGATCAAAATTATAATTATCTTACAAAATATTACATAATACATCTGTACATCATTTGGAAGATTTCTAAAATACTCTTAAATCCTTTATTCGAATAAATTTTAAATCTCTTGTTCATCAACATTCAGTGTTGACCATCCTTTTTAGAATTTGTTCTGTAAATATTTCTCCCTTTCCCTTTCATGCCTTTTCCTGTGAATTTATATCGAGTCAAGAGATGGCATCATTATGTCGTTTTCACAAGATCCTTTGTCCAGTTTTGTTTTTTCTTTTTTAATCTGTAACCTTCGGTACAAACGAGACATCAGAATGAAAAGCATTCCTTCACTCAGCTATCTTAAAAATGTTCTGAACGCATCATTTATCTAACTATTCTGTATAGAATAGTCTTGAATAAAAGAGGGCATTTTTGTAACACATTTATACTTTTGAACATAAAAAATGCGATTGCTATAAGAGCACCAACATAAAAAAATATTATGTTGAACATTTGTGAGAATGAACGTAATATTTACAGAACATTGACATAACTAGACCATTGTTATTTTAACCCTCTGAATATTATTTTTAAAAGAATATTAAATATTTACATTAAAAGGTAGATTATTACAATTTACCTGATACATGTATTTAATTTATAGTTATTAATATATTAAGCGAAAATTTCCTTAAGGATACAGGATGATTTAAAAATTATAAATGTCACTTTTCAAAAATTGTGAGCATTTCAAAATTGTTTTTGATAAAAAGAAAAATAAACTATTTTATGCATGTCGTAACGTTGTTACAAGCAAAATGCAGCATAAATTTTCAATTATATTTTATATTTTTTTATTTACATATTTTATATTTTATATTAGTTTCATAAACAGGTTTTTTTAATGCAGAGTGGTGGTGAATTCTTAAGTAGCAAGAAGCTTTATGAATTAGCAATTTTTTTTTCAAAGTATTGTCACTGAAGAGTTGTTGAAGTATTTAAGACAATTCACGAAAAGTCGCTAGTTAAATTAAATAAAGATTTATATCGGGTGACTTATTTTATTATAGTTGAAAGAAACTCTTAGTAAAAAATTAAATTTTCCTACACTGAATTTTGAGTGCTAGTAAAAGGAACAAAATCCAAAAATAAGTGTGACAACAATCAAGTTTCATTATCACTGCTTTCACTTTATTTGAAAACGGGACTTGGGACATTACACTATACTTTTTTTATGGAGTCATTTAACACCTGATGTTTGTATGATTTCTGCCACTTTTATTTCGCAGAATAGTCACAACTTAGTCCAAATTTTCTAATAATCAATTGAATAGTTTTAGTTGCTTCCGTCATAAATTAACTGTCAGAAGCGTTTGTAGCAACATGCATACCAAGTTATAAGACAAGAAGTTAATGAATTATTTTTCAAAGATTGCATTTATTATTTTAGGATTTCATGAACTATCAAGCTCATCGTTTATGAGAAAGTGTTCTAACAAGTATTTTTCTGCTTCTTCAAAGCATTTTTTTCAGGTATATTTCTCTTTTTATAATTTTTGTTAAATGCATTTTTTTAATAAGCCAGAACAGGTCTTCGTTAGAGGTTGTTAGGTATTTGAATGCAGTGCATATAAATTGTTTATATTTTCAGAAAGAAATTGTTTTGCCGGCATTTCTATTAATCTTCTTTGTTGATGAATAAATTATGATGGATAATGACATTCGATTGCATTTCCTGATTCTTTAATTTGCCAAATGACTTTAAGATTCCCATACAAGATAGCTAAAACTTTCATATTGCATTGAAAATTCATAAAAAAATAACCAAAAATCCAAATATATATGCCTTACAGCATCAATTATTTCTAGATAAATCCTAATAATTTTATAAGCAAATATATATTTCTTTGCAAGTGTAATGACTACTGAAATTATTATTTTCTAGTAATATGAATCAAATTGTATTGCATATATGCCACGCAAATGCTCCTTAAGGTCCATTATCTATATAGAGAAAATAATGTGTCAAGAACTAGAAGAACATTAATTATTCGTGACAAAATAAAGTAATTAGAAATGCAATTCCCTTCATAAATGGCTACCTTCATGGCTCCCTTCATGTGGCTGGCTCCCTTTATAAATGTAATTTCAATGTGACTTTATAATAGTTAAGAGTTTGAAAGGAGCCACAAGATAAAATTACTATTCATATTTTTAAAAATAAATTAAACAGAGTATCCTTTATAATTGAATGAATTTCATAGTCTCAGTTGCTGAAGTCACTAAATTAATTATATTTATATCCGTCTTGATTAATTTATATTAATTCTATGAGGTGGAGATTAACGATTGATATTTAGAGGAGATTACATTTATTAAAGGCTAAATTGAAAGATTGTTCGTCATTTATGTCTAGTTTCAGAGTCATGAGATAAAATCCAATTAAAAAGAAACATGAAAAATATTCTTAATATGTTTGCTTTCAATGAAGATATGTTACCTCTCAGCTATTTATCTTATATTAGGTTGTTATATTTATATTCCTTTAATAAACATATGACAGAACAGAAAAGTAACATCGTTTTATTTGAGAGCAGACGCATTCGATCTTGCAATTGAATGAATTTCCCAATTTTTCATCAATATAACAGTTGTATTAGTCTACAATCTAATAATCCTTATGTGCTGGTGCCGCATATATTCGGTATATGCAGAACAATACAACGCAAAGTCATGAATAAGGACGAACCGATACACCGAAATAAATCCTTTAAGATAGGGTACAAGGGTAAGAACAACTCAGAAAAAAAATCAAAGGTACCTCGTACTGATGAAATAATTTCAATTGATTATCGGATGCAAGTCGATATTCAGTTTGAAAAGAAATAAGAGCAAATATACAAATCATTTATTATTTTCTTCTTAAAATAGCAAAATATAATTATTAGTTATTTTCGGAAAATATTATTAAACAAGGAAATTAATGAACCGAAGACATACTTTTTATTAGTAAGAAAGAGCTAAGCTATTTATGATTTTGATACATTTTTCTAAAATTTAGAATTATTCATATTTTTTAAGACTATGTGATAAATTTATCTACATTGAAATATTTCTCAAAATGGAGCATTTGTTTTAAAAAAAAAATCATGTGAATATGTTTGCAAGCTTGTATAAATTCTTATTACAGAATTATGACTTATCAAATGTTTAATACTAAATAATATTATTTTATGGCATCTAGTGAACCGCTTTAATGTATGCCAAATACTTTAATTTTCATCATACGAAACAATTTTTTTCCTTGAAATGTTTTAATCCTTGTAGCCCAATATTCTCATTGTTTTACTTATAATGATAGGCTCTCATCTTTTCCCAAATTATAATTTTTTCACCAATTCAATCTAATTTTTTGAGCATTATTTATAGTATACAAAAAATAATTTTACATAAGCTGCTTTTCCTATAACAGTATATTCCAAAAGAAAATATACTGAACAATACATACATTTTATCCTTGAAAAATGAAACTTTTAAAGATAATTATGCTTATTGTGTATTTTTTACATTTATTATGGTAATTGTGAAACCTGATTCAATTTTAAAAACATTTCTGGTCTCTGCAATCCAATTTCAAAACATTTTGGCATTAATATTCAATCCCTACAGCCGATTTTAGTATGTCTTCTGTCTGTGGTTTTCTTTCTCTACCATACATTTTCTCTCAAATTTACTTTGAACCATGAATCTGCATTCACACATCGTTTTTGAAAATCTCCAAAACCACTTTATTTCAAAAGAGTATGCAGGGCACTCAGACATCCAAGACACAAAAGAAAAGGATTTTTTTTTCTCCTTTTTGATGGAATTTAAAAAAAAAATGCCCTACTTCGTTATTTCTAATCGATTTAAATAAACTGTTTTTAACACAACATTTGCTTTTTTTGAGCTATGTAAAATAACCTTAAAATATATTTGAGACATTGTTTTTCGATACTTTTTGAAGGAAGTAGGAATGAGCTATCTTGATAATTACTCAGAATTTTTACACGAGTAGTTTCATTATCTTAGTTTATACATTTCTTGAATTCCCCTCTAGCATTGAGAAAGGCCCTTAGAATTTTTAAGCTATCATTAATAAGGACAAAACGTCGGAATCGAACAAGATTCATAAAATAAATTCATTCTAAGTTGACTTTGATTTTATTATTTTTACATTTGATACGGCATAATAATTTCTATTTTGATAGTAAAATAACAGCATTTATTTTACTTAAAAGTAATATTTAATATATTAATAAGATAAAATAATAATTTGAGAAGTATTGAGAAAATATTTTTTATAATAGAAACCTTTATAAATATATTTTATAATAAAAATCTTTATGGTGAATAACATGGCAATTTGTATAGTAATGTATACAAATGAATGTTTATAAACGAATAATCTTGTGCATATATATAATAAAATATATTATGTATCACTTAAAAAGTAAATTAGTATTTTATATAAAAAAACATAGAAGCGTCTGAGTAATAATGTAATATGAACTGTGACTGAAACAGACAATATCATCGTATCATATATATTCAAAATTTTCAGCTTATTTTCTGAATCAAAAATTATATTTCAATGTTATTCATTTATTTGTTTTGAGAAAAGAGTTCTTCGTTTTAGAGTTCAAAATTAATGAGTTACTTTATATAGGAGCCCAGTGCAGTTAAAGCATGTGAATTTTATTACATAATAATTTTCACAGATATTTAAGTTTTGACATTAATAGCTTCGATAGTGTTGATGTGCTGTAGGATGGGCGTTTTTGAGAGTTTATAAAATATGCGATTATCTATGCAACTTAATGTAACATAGAATTATTTATATCATTGTCAATATAATTGTTTTAGAATTTTCTCACATTTTATAATACAATTTTATGTATTTGTATGGACTTCAGAACATTCTTTCTTATAACTTTTTTTAAGAATAAAACTTGTCCAGAGGAATAACTTAGATATTGAAGCTCATAACTATTCCAGTCAATATTACACATTAAAATATAATAGTTTCTTACAAATTCTTTCAGAGTATCATTTTATAAGATAAAAAATATTTGATAAATTAGACAATATACATATAAGAATGGTGATGACATATTTAACATTAAATTTTAACGTAATATCTTAATTTATATATTCTGATGATAGGTTTTATGGGAAATATATTATTTTTCTCGATTCTTCATGACTCTGTAATTAAAAAACGTTTAATAAAAGAATAGTTATAAACATTTTCGAAAGAGTGATTTTTCTCAAATAAGATATTGTAAAATAGTCTGATATCTGCATTAATTTATATTTCTTGAATAAATTTCTCAGCAACATTTAATTTGAGAATCAAAGAAACATTTGTCTTCATTTAAATAAAAAGTATCAGAGGCGCAATTTGGTTAATAAGACATCCAATACGTCAAGCCAATTATTTTATATTGGAGAGATAACATGATTTGTTTTGATATTTTTTGCATATTCAAATGATTTCTGAAAAAAAAAATACTGATAATATTTTGAGGATAAATATATCGCAAAAAAACAATTATTATTTTAAAATTAAATTATTATTTTAAAATTAAAATTATTATTTTAAAATTAAATTATTATTTTGAAATTAAAATTATTTCTATATTTCAGAGAATCAAAAAAATAGTATTATAAATTTAATAGTTTCTACTAAATGGCTTACACTAAAAGCTATATCTCGGAACAATATATTTCATGAAACAAAAGGAAAGAGAAGGAATTAATTTAATTAGTAATAGCAATCTTTTCACATTCATGGTCACCTGAAAAAATATAGAACTGCATGAGAAAGTAAAGATTAATATTATGTATTCCATGCTAACTTTAAAAATATTTTTTTCCCTTGAAAAAAATATGTTTTTGAATAACGCAGATATCTAAAACAAGAGATAATTTAAACTAGTATTCATTCCACGAGTTTCACTGAAATATAGTGTGTCTCGGTGGTTGACATTTGCGAAGATACAGCTGGAGCTGTTCTGTTAAATCACTCCTCTAAGACGATCAAAGTAGGTCACGGAGCTAGATCAAAGACTTATTGTCTGTGGGCATTATAGTTAATTCCATCTTTTCCCCCAAAATCCTCTAAACAGTCTTCTGATAGAATGATCATTCCATGTGGCAGTTTAATTAACATGTTTCAGAAATTATTTATTTTCAACTGGAATATCAAAGAGCAGTTAGATATATGGAGGTATGGTGTTATTATGATTATTTTTTATTTGTTATTAAAATTTATAAGGTAAAACTTATATTCGTCGTAAAATAATGTATAAATTCATATATTGCAAATAAGTACCTGACAACATTATTAGTTAGTTTTATGGAATCCAAGCGTCAACATAAAACTGACAAGTCAGTTAAATAGGGTAGCGTCATTTTTTCGATCAAACTGAAAGTAGCACATCCATAAGAAATCTACGTTTCTCTCAACTATTATTTACACAAAATTACTAATTTATTTTATGGTAAATATATTGTTTAATTATTTGGTACAGTTAATATGATTTAAATATTTATGACAGTAAATAAGTTCATATTTACAAAAAAAATGTATCCTTATTAATAGATAATGCTATAAAGTAAAGTGATATAAAGTTTCCTCCCATGTATTTCCAAAATGTGACATCAGCGATGGCTGACTTCAAATAAACAAGATATAAGAATAATAAGAACAAAAATATAATTCGTCTTCATGAAATAAATGCGTGATTTATGTCATTTTTTATTACGTGGCAGAACCTTAACTTTATTGAGATAAAGGTAAGGTTATGCGATGCAAGCTGCCCTTATATCGCTCGGTGGCATACGAAAACCTAAGAATGACAATACCGTCGCGACAGCAACATTAACGGGAATTATAGTTGAATCCTAAGGGTCATCACCAACCACGATACAACCCTTCCCATAGGAAGTACATCAATGGAAGGAAGCAAACCATTTCTGTACCTACCAGGGTAGTGAGAACCAACCACCATGTCGGAAACCTTTCATCCTTATGTCTGAGATGCCCCTCGGTGAGAATAGTTCGTCGCAAAAATAAGATATATATTTTATATATTAAATTGTAGCAAGAAAACAGGGAAAAGATAAGATATAAGTTGACTGAAAAATAAATAACAAAATATTCATTCTTTTGTTTCACTTTTTTTAAAAGTAATATTGTGTCTAATCTCCTGTGAGTCACTTGCATCTGTTGAAAATTAATTACAGCATATTTAAATTGAATTATTTTGAAATTAAAACTAGCTCAAATGTATCCAATGAAGAAAAAATGAGCAATTTTGAAAGGGCATCATTCATCTATTTTCATAGATTATAATTTTCAAAACAAAATCATTGTATAACGCATATAATGTTTAAGAAGAAAGTAAGGCATTAAAATGCTATATTCAACTTATAACACAATACTACTTAACAACTTGCTCAATCTACCTTCCAAAATCTTTTACATCCTACTTATTTGAAATGAAGTGCGTAGTAATGTTTTAAAGTAATTCAAAATTTTCTAAGTTTTCTACAATCAAAATTACTCTGTTAAAAATGTGTTTGAATATAAAATGAAACTGCAAAGTTTTCTACATATTTTAGTTAAATGTAGCGTTATTTTAAAATGAATCATTCTTGGGTATGCTTAATGTTATGAAATGACCTACAAGAACATCTAAATGTTCATAAATCACATTTATATACGATTTTAGTCAGTTCATTACTTTAAGATGTTCTTATGCATATATTTTAAAAGGGGAAAGAAACCTCAGGAAATAAACCTTAAGAAACTTTTTCCATAGACTAGCATTACACTATTTATCCTTTTTTAATTAATGGCAAAATTTCTTTCAGATTGTGCATTTAATTCATTTTTATAAACCACTGTCCTTTTGAACGGGCTCTTTAAATGCATCTCATAAAGGTTTTGTTTTTGTGTGTCTTGATTTTAGTGCTGCTATAAATACCATTTATAGCAACACAACAACATTTCTACCATGCATATGTTTTAAGAAGATTTCCTTTACATGAAATATTTATTCTTTTTAAGATTGAAAGATAAATTTAGAAAGACAGTACAAATTTTGAATCGTTACAAAACTTTACTAACTAAATTTCTTCCTTTCCAGTAACTTGGAATGTGTAAAATCTAAGAGCAATAATTGCATTTCCAGGAGCTACAGAAAAATCGTTTATTTTAAAATAAACAGCATGTATAATATGTTTTTTTTTAATTTCATTACTTGTATTTTCTTTTTATTTGAAGGAATGTTATAATTAAATTATTCTTTAATATACAGTAAGGGATTCACGGTTCGATTCAATTAGACCTCCGAATCTTCTTCATATCATGGAAATTTTGTGTAATGGCAGTCATTATTTTAAGTTATATGCTGATTTTATACGGTATTGGATTGTAATTAATTTCTAGAAAATACATTAAAGACATTTTATTATGCAGTTCATCTTGGATTCATTGGACTTGTTTGCAACAGCTATTGAAATCATATTCATTGATCAGATTCTTAATTAATGCTTTTATGGAACGAGCAAAGATTATGATATTTGTAAATGAGATATGAAAGTCATTTTTTCGTAGTTGAAATAGATATAATACAGCATGTGATCAATTTTAAAAATGTAAGTATTTCGAATTTATGAATTGCAATTGTTTTGAGAGAATATTTTAATTTATAACTAAGGAAGTCGAAAGACTCGAAATTCGGTGTGTTATTCAATCTGAAGCTATGATTAAGCATCCATTAACTGAAATTATGTATAGTCATCATATAATTATTTAAAGTCATTATATAGTCACTTAAACAACGTTTGCGAAAACTCATTAAAAAATAGGGATAATATGTATAAAATACTATAAAATGAGGTAGATGGGTTTGACATATTTTTATATAAATATCAAATTTCGTTTTTATAAGACTAAAATATTCGCCCTCAGCGTGGGAGGAAGAAATCACAATGATTGCTCCCATACAAAGAAGCGTAAAAAAGGCTCAATAGTTTAAAACAATTTTTAAACAAAATCCGCTGTTTTTTTTCTTTTATGCCAACAAATGACAAAAAATAACTTATCAATAAATAATTCTTTAAATTTGAAATATTTAAATTAATTTAAATATAATTTTCTATTTCATCCTTGATTTATTTACTATACCTCAGCTATGAAACTAAAGCATACGAAATTTTAGTTATAATCAAATATAAAATACAACTAAAACCGATTATTTATGCATATGTTCCATTCAGAATTATTTCCTTAATAATTTGTAAATTAAATTTTGAGAAAATATTATTTTTTATTGTTGGCTTGTAATATTTGTCTCAATGAATTTACATGTTATTTATTTTTCTAGTAGCAATTAACAATTTAAATATTATAAATATATATATTTAAATCATTAAAGGCCTTTGGATATCTTTTATCTAATTTGATTTAGTGCAATGTCTTTCTGAAACCTTATTTCTCAACGATTTAAAGTAATGAATAATTAATCACATTAATGGCAACGAGAAAGTAATTAAGATAAAACAAACTTTTTTTACTGTTAACAAATTTGCGCTTTTTTAATGAAAAATTATAATTAAGGGGAAATTCTTATTAAGTTTAATAAATTGGAGAATAAAATATTTCCTCTTTTTAAAATAAGGAACATTTACATTTATTCTCAAAGATTAATGACAACATTCAATTTTATCATGTACATGAATGCCTTCAGCTTGTACAACTCGAATTTTGTTCTCATAAATTAAATCTAAATTAAAAAGATAAGTTCTTAGAAGTAATGAATGAAAACATAAAAAGAAAAGGAAAATACAAATTCACACTTTTTTAATTCTTTGTTTTTCTGATAACTTTATTATCTTTTGCATACAACATTATTATTATAGCAGCTGTTATTTTTTTCACCGATGAAATCAAGAATTTAGATCTTGAAGTGCAATGTTCCTAATTAAGCTACCAATTTATCATTCATATGAACTTTCCTTAGAATTTATTGCAAGTGAGTTGTAATTTGAAAGGAATAATTTGTAACTCTTTCAGATATTTTTTTATTTTTTTATTTTGGGATAGGTTTGACTAATGGATAATATTTTTATATTAACTCTTTTATTATTATTTTCAAATATTAGAAACGAAAAAATACACAACTAAGAAATTAAATTAAGCATTTAGGATTACTTGAAATATATAATTACTTCTTTTCTTATAAAATAAAGAGTATTGATTTCTTTATACATATGATAGTTTAATATATCTAATTAAAAAGAAATTGGGTTTGGGCCGAATTATGTGTGATAGTTTACACCTATTTAAACATGATTTAACCTAAAGAAATACATAAATTACATAATTAGAATGCATGTTTTTACATGGTTATACATGATACATGATTAATCTATAAAATACATGTTTTAATCTATAAAAATAAAATATTTGATCTAAAAATTAGTATTATTAAGTTTATTTTTATCTATAAATAGACTTTTTAAAATATAATTCTCAATGTACTCCAACAAACTCAAGGTTATGCTAAAAATAATATTTATTTTCTACGACGATAAAGCAAGATTGAAGTTGAAATTCAGTGCTTATCTGAAGAGAAATTCCTGAGAAGACTTTCATCGTTGTAAAAAAAATGGACGTTCAATTTTGCATTAAACTTTACAAGGAAAAATTTGTCACATTTTGGCAATGTTATTTTGATTAAAAAAAATAAGATACACATACTACTTCCCATTCATACGATGGCACCTTTACCGCGAACTTGTCCTCAAAAACTAGACTTTTAATTGTCAATTAGTTAAGGGTAATCTTCAGAACAAACAATGCATGCGTTTTGCATCGCACCTATAAATCATTTGATATTATTATTATGATCTTTTATTTATCCTTATATACATTTGAGTAATATAATTAATAAAGTTTCAGCAAGCATAGCCGATTGCAAGAAGACAACAATCCAGATCTTATATTTAACATTTCTACGCGAAGTCCCAAGTTTCTTTTTTCCATTTAATTCTAATTTTTATTTATTATTTAAATATTTTATGTGCGGTAATTGCTTCTTACGATATTGATTCGAAATTATGCGTAAGTAACTTTTTGGAATTTGGAATGATTGTTTGAAATCAGCATAAGTAATACTAGTTCTTTTTTTTACTAAATACACGGTGATTTTGAAAAGCTGTTATCTTCGAGGAAAGAAAAATTTGAAATGAAGCAAGATTATTATATTTCAATAATATGTAAATTAGTTCAAAAATATGTTTAATTTTGCATATATTACTGGTATAAATTAAAGTGTAATAGTCAGTTTAGGAAAACAATTTGCATGTGTTGAGAATAATCGTCACGGCTAGTTTGAGACCTTAAATATGTGTTCATAAAAAAAATTTAAAACTTCCTAATGGTATTTAAGGAATATTATTCGATCAATGTCACTGTAGCTGGGAGATCAGAATAGCAATTCCCCCGAGCAGTTTAAAATGCATAAATTATCTCACGAAGTGTAATGTATTGCCATGTATTCGTCAAATTTAATCTATGTATACAGCATACAGCACTGGCACAATACCCAGATATAGTATAGGTAAAATTCTTCATTATCAGTATGATAAAGATGTATTTAATAGTTTACCCATCATATTGTAACCAAATTTCCGGGTTCGTTTGGAAAGTAGAAGTTATATGATGTGGAGAACGCTCAATCAACAAGCGGCAATAGAATAAAAACAACGACATTTATTTACACGAAGGCACACAGGGCAGCACAAAGACGACAACTATATACAGCACAGAGAAGACAATTATCTTTTAGCCGCGAGACGACGCAAACAGCATCACACAACAAAACTCTACTGCAGACAGTAGCGCACAGCTTAGTTCAGCACTAGCTTGACTCCGTCGCTACTCTGCTAATCCCTGGAAGACCAGTTTTTCACCGTCGATTCCGACTACTCCGCTCCGTCGATTCCGACTACCTTCCTCTGTTGATTACACTTCGCTGGCAGCGATAGGTCCCAGGAGGCGGGGCTAGAAGCCTCTCAACAAATCAGGAACAGTCGAGGCTTATCTCGGTTCCTACTGGACGAATCGGGGAAATTCTCGATGTTTCGGGTAAAATCTATTTTGGCGCCAAAGTCACCAAATTCGTCTCCAAGTCACCAAATATTCGCCAAGTTTGTCGCAAAGCTCTGGGACCTCCGACGCAACACCCGGACTCCGTCCAATACAGATGACTGTTAAACTGTCTTTCTGATGATGGAACCAACTATGCTGGGAAGCAGAATTGCAGGTTTGTAACAATATACTGTTGTCTTTACCAACTTCCAACTTTCTTTCATCGTTTTCATCTTTCAAAGACAGATTTCTAATATTTGCTTAGAAGGCGACAACCCCATCAAGTAATATATTGACCTTTTATTCTGATTTTGCATTTAATAAACCTTAATCTTCAATAGAAAGATACTAAAAAGAGTTCTTAGCATTTACTTAACTAGAAAACACTATCATAAGCATGATTAAATTAATAATGCATTGTGAAAATTTCTTTGATTGGAATAATAATAGCAATTTTTTTCCGTGCAATAACTGTAATATCACTTGTATTTATTCATAGATTATCCCTAATATTTTTTACCGCTTCATTTTTATATAATTCCTTTCCCTGTATTACTTTACCTTACTTTATTACTTTTGTATTGGGTATAAAACACGTTTTTCTTTTTAACTTTGTAATAGTTCATGTTTTTATTTATATTTTCTATTGCAGTGTTAATCCATTCAGTATTCTTATATTCAAAGCATTTTATATTTTCCCGTTTATTCGTTGTTTTCAATTTTCTGTATAATCATGTTTTGAAAGGTTTGTCTTCATTTCATTCTTCAGTGTTTCATTTTATTTCTTTATTTTCTTTTTCAATAAAGTCCACCTGCATCTAAACGAAACTTAAAAAGAATCACATGATCTCTAAGAACGATGGAATTGTGTAATATTAAGATATCCTAATATAAAAAGCATTAAAAAAGATTATGGACTTTTTCATATGAAATGATTGTTAAACTATGTAACAGAAGAGTGAAAATAGCTGAGAACGATATGTGTCCTGATTTTCGACAGTGCCCATACTTAATCAACCATTGCCATTTTTTTATAATAAAATTAGTTCCTAGATATTTAAAAATAATGAAATATTTCTTTTTTATAAAAATGGATTTCTATTGAAATAATTTAAACTGATTTTCTTTTAGCTTGCATTTTCTTCCTGGCCCTGATGCCTTAAAGAATTCTAGTTCTGATACCAAGGAATTATTTAATAGAAGTCTAAAATGTTTTGTTTTCTATAGAAGTTTTATAAATTAATGATGCCGCTATTTATTGAAACTTTCGAAAAAACTTATTTATTTGGAAGTGAAATACTATTTTTCTCTGGATATATTAAGCAAATAACTCGGATAAAAAAATTATTTTCGGCTCCACTTAGAAATATTTTCAAAAGCTTGTATTTTTAACCAATATAACAGCCACACAAATATTACTTCGAATTGTTCTATATTGTTTTCTCTATTTTATTGTTTTCTTTCTGCTCCATTTAAAATTCTAAAAAAGACAAATATATATATATATAAACTTTTGTATCGGTAATGAAAAATATCAGTTGTAAAAAAGTTACTTTGAGCAGGAAGAAAAATCCCTATGGATAAGATTTCAAAAAAATATGAAACAAAAAAAATAAGAAACCAGGAAAAGTATTACATAGAAAATCAGGCTGTCATTTAAAAACAAATCCAAATCTTCAGTATGCTTTAACTATAGCAGATAGATTATAGATTATTTTATTTCTCATCAAAACAAAAATAAAAGTAATAAAATGACCCCTCTTCGCAAACAGCAAAGCCAATTAATTAAAAGATATTCTGATAGTATTTTTTTTTTATTTGCTTGAAGCATCTAGAAAAGCAAAAAAAAAAAAAAAAAAAAAAAATTAGAGGGACCGAGTATTTTGCGATAAAAAAATGTTCACATGGAATTGAATCTTGATAATATGTTTCAAGAATTCGTTTTTCATATTTTAAAAGTTCTTACTTTTGATAAATGGATCTACAAAATAAACCTAACGTATTTTCTCTTCTCTTCCAACATGAATTTATGATTAAATTTTACAAAGTCTCTAAGATTCGGTAGTACATTTTATTTTTTGATCTCAAGTATTTTTCTCATTATATAAATGTTTTACATATATTTTTTATCCATATTTTTTATAAAGCATGGCAATTTTAACAACAGCGGATTTTTAAATTGTTAGACATAACGCTATTCATCATATGGGAAAATTATTAAATCATCTAGAAAATTACGTTCCTTGTAGTTTTTGTCAATAAATATATTGCTGAAAAAATAATTAAATCTAAATTTCTTTATAATTTTCCAGTCCTGTTCGTGATATTTTTTAAAATAATGTGGACAATATAAGCATTTAAATAAAAGGATTTCAAGCATTTGGAATAAAATAAGACATTTATAAATTTTTAAATACCTATTTTTATGATTGGGCAATTCAAGGAAGAAAGGACAATTAATGTGCAACTGTTGCTGGAATCAGCCCTTGATTGGACTACTTTGATGTGTTTTAGGGGCAGAAGAGTAGAAGTTGAATTGTTTTAAATGCAGATTTTTATGACTATGAAAATCAGAGAATTACATAAAACTCTGGACCTTGAAACTACTTTTTCATCAGTAAATTTATTGATTCAGACATAATAAAAACATGTGACTCTAAGTCATTAAAAACCCATTTAATGAATTAATAATCTCATTTAAGTCATTAATTAGCAATCATAAATCATAATTGATTGCATAATAATTAATTATGTCATTTAAAGAATTTTTCAGATGGAAATATACCCTTGACATTTTAAAAACTGTCATTACATTATGAGTGCACATTTATTTATTTATTACAAATGCCCATAAGATTGGCTATGATGCCATTAGCTCTCTAGTTTTCCAATATTTCTGAACTTTACAGTGAAAGACACAAGGTAGAAGTCGAAGCCGTAGCAAATTTAGTGTCAATTATGGTGCACTGCGTGGAGGCCTGCTACATTACACCACTTATGAGTGCACAGATGATGGGAAGATCACCCGTATATATTAGGGGCGTTCAAAAAGTGTTACACTCAAACAATTAGGTCATAAATACTTTATTGACAAGTCCACTACAATGTAACATGACATACATATTGGCACACTATTTCTTTACATAATCTCCCAGTAGCTGGAGACATTTTTCTGAACGTAGCACTAATTGTTCGATGCCCTGATTATAGAAAATCGTTCTTTGGTACTGGAGCCGACACAGAACAGCTGTCTGAACCTGGTCATCATTGGAAAATTGTCTTCCACCCAAATGTTCTTTGAGCTTACCGAATATGTGAAATCACAAGGCGCCAGATCGGGACTGTACGGCGGATGCTGCCAGACATCCCATTTAAAATTACGAAGCAAACTCTGTGTTGTACTGGCCTTGTGCGGTCTTGCCTTGTCGTGCAAGAGGACAATGCATTTGCTTAAATTTCCACGTCTCTAGTTATCCACAGCTTTAAGCAAACCTCTTAGTATTTCACAGTGCGACTCAACTTTAATGATCGTGCTCATCCGCATAAATTCGGTGTAGACAACTCCTTTGCAATCGAAAAAAAAACAGTATTCATGGCTTCACCCACTGATGGGGGCAACTTTGGATTTTTCTTTTTCTCACAGTCGATGATGTGTGTCTTGATTGACACTTGCTTTGATTCTTGGGTGAAGTGATGCACCCATGTCTCATCGTCCGTAATGATACTACATAAGAAATCATTACCTTCCGCATAATATCTTTGAAGGAATTCCAGGTAAGCCGGAAACCTTGCTCTTTTGTTTTCGGATCTCAAAGAACAAGGAACACATCGTGAATACAATTTGCGTTAATCCAGCTGGTGACGGACGATGGAAGGAGCACAGCCAACGTATATTCCCAAGTCCTGTGCATTGTGCGCGATGCTCATTCTATGATTGCTGAGAATAATGCCTTCCACCAGCTGCATCATGTCTGATGTGCGCCCCGTGTTGGCCTTCCTTGCCTTTCCACATCAATTAAATATGTGCGACTGTTTTCGAACTGCTGGCACCATTTCGCAATGGTTGGACGTGACATTGTATGTGTCCCATACACTGCCAATATTTCACAATGAATCTCTGTACTCGTTAAGTGTTTTGTCCTCAAAAAACCCACTGTTCAGCGTACATCAACGTTGGAGTAAGTTTCCAGCTGACGCTCCATTTTTTATCGTACTACGCAACAATGGTTTTCACCATCCAAATGAAATTGCTTCAGTTGTAAGTCGTGGAACTCAGTTACCGTCTGTGCAAGCTTAGCTTTTGTTTCACCATGACGCCATCTGTGGGGGAACAAGTGTAACTTATTTTTTGAACACCATTTCTAGTTTAATAATACAAAAATGCAATGAAAAACCAGAAAAATCTGTATAGCCTCGCATATGCAAATAAATTATGTAACCCATCAGCGTTTCTTCAGATAACTATTTTCAGCAAGTGATTCTATCTCATGAATGCTTTTCCTGAGATTCCAGTGGTGCAAGCTACTTTTTATAAATCAATGATCGACCAAGTTATACTCATGCTCTTCATGAGCATCTGGGAAGTAAAATATCATTATAATGAAATAGCTAGTCATTTTATTGATTTATACCATAAGATTCAGATTATAGTTCATGAGTGGGTTGCTTTGAAGTTACATATGTTTACACAATATATCCATCAGATAATATTCAATAACTGGAACTGTCTACCATTGAAGAATTAACATTCTTATTTCAGCAAATTTGATGTATCTGATGCTGTATATTGAGAAATTGCATTTGAAAGAAGACGTATCTCTTACTAAGGAGTATTTTTCTGCTTTTTTTCTCTTATGATCAGTCAATTTTTTCCAATGGTTAAAATAATAATGATTTTTTTAAATTGATTCTATACCATTAGCTTTCTTTTCACAATTAGTCTGTAGTGTATTTCTATCTCTTTTTACCACAAAGCACTGCCACTGTCTTTTTATTTTATTTTTTTATTTTTCATATGATATCTTGCTAATTCACAAAAATAAAAACCACTGTTCCTTAAATTTTGCCAGCTTTCATATCCATTTGAACTTCATGTTCACTTCATTTGAAGATTTCATAATCAAAACTCTCTCTCATATTTTAAGGAAAATATTTTTTAATAGTTTATTTACTTACATAGTTCAATAAAAGGATACGTTTCAAATATTGATGTTTGTGCCTGGTAAATAATAATGGTTTACAATAAAAGCCCTCGAAATAATCTATACTAAATTTAATCAATTTATTTTCGAAATCCCTTTTCCTTTTATTACTTTCCAGTAGTACTCGAATAATTTTAAATAAAAACAAATGCTTAAAATGATATTTAAGAGAAAATATAAAATTAAATAAATGATATATAAAACAAATCATTCATACCAAATACGTCAACGATATTAAACATCTCCTTTTTTCAAATACAAGAAGAATAATCAATATATGAATTTTTTGTAATGTAAATTGTAAAAAAAAATATCAAAAAACAATTTCAGCTCTAGGAAATCTAAAACAATTGCTATACTGTACCATATTGAGTTATTTATGTTTTTTTATCGCATTTTTTCCCCATTTTTATCTTCTACTGATCTTCACAAAATTCATCCAGCCACTTCAGAATAACCCGCCTACAAGTGTAAATAAAAGGAAGAAATAAAGTAATCACAAAATCATTCCTTCTATTTACAGTGAGTGGCATTCTTTGTCTACGACTATTTGTTTTCGCCTGAAGCCAAACACTTTTTTGTTTGCTTTTTTTCTCGAACAATGCTTTTTCGTAATGTGTGTGGAGTATTTCGTTTCGCTTGAAGAGATAAACTAACTTACTTTGAGAGTTTTTCATTTGTTGTGAAAAAACAAGTAATTCATTTCACTCAAGACAATTTGATCGATATGGCAAAATTGAAGTATTTAATGTATTATTCACTTGTATGAAGAATTTACAGATAAATTATATATATATCTCGTGTTAATG
This sequence comes from Argiope aurantia, assembly GCA_026543865.1. Taxonomy (NCBI): domain Eukaryota; kingdom Metazoa; phylum Arthropoda; class Arachnida; order Araneae; family Araneidae; genus Argiope; species Argiope aurantia. Next base: position 44,363 of record JAPMOR010013982.1, read on the forward strand.
TGGTCGTGGACTCGCCATATCATTTATAGAAATTATTTATTTGTAAGTTTATCATATTCGTATTATAATAATTGAAAATATATTAATCATTAATGTGTTTAAATAATTTATAAATAATTTTATTTTAAGCAAGAATTTATTTGTTGAATCAGTTTTATTACATTAATTGTTTTTATACAATGCTTGAAGAATCAATCAAAATGTAATGACTATTTAATGTAAAATATGCATGGAACAATTTGTAAATAAGCACTGCGAAAGCTATTCACATAAAAATTTAATAGCTCTTATTTGAAATATCAAAATAAATTCATATAATTTCTCATATATATCGTTTTGAAATTTTCATTTAAGGAAAACAATGTGCTTAGATTATCAAACAATGAAACAAAATCATTCTCTCTCAAGTGAACACATTCTTTTAAAATCTATCACACTAAAAAGGCTTAAAATCACGAAGAATTATATCGATCACGCACTAGATGTCTTAAACTTTTATCTTATAGTCTTGAAAAATAGAGCAACGTAATGTTGCAGTTTTATGTCCTTCTTTTAAAGCCTGCTCTTGCTTGATCATTTCTGAGAAGTGTAAGTGATCTCAGGCCACGAAAATGGTGTCAAAAGTCGTAACTGTGACTGAGTTTAATTTTGTTCTGCAAATGTGTTTCCTAGAATTTGTCGCATAAAACAGGGTTCATGACATTTACAACTATTGCATCTGTTTTAAAAGCTTCACTTTCTAGAATTTATAAAATAAAAGCATCTATTCAATTCTTCATACGAAATTTTTTAAAAATAAAAACCCTTTATTATAAAGAAAATAATGTAAAAATAAAAATTGGAAGCTCTCTTTGTAACAAATCCATTCAATATTAAGAAAAACAATGATTTCTGATAATTTTCGTCGATTTTTCTTGAAGTTCAACAATAATTTTGAATAAATTGATTTCACATGAAAATTTTAATATTTAACCTTTCAGCCAGGAATCAAATTAATTAAATTTATAAATGCAGATTTTGTAATGTTGCAACAATAATTAAAAAAAATGTGATTACCATGTTCTAGAAAGTAGTTATCACTATATGGCGTTACATTTATAATTATTTGATAGAAACGCCATTAAAATGACTTTTTTTCTTTAGTTTAATTTTCTGTTTGCAATATGTCTCTTCAATTAATAGGTTTTATTCTTGTTTCTTATATAAATAATGATCTTAGCATGAAAATTAAATAAATTCAATTTACTGCTGATTTCGATTAAAGCCCATCTATAGATGCATTCACCATTGCTAGCATTGGGGATATAAATTTTGAGATATACCAAAGGAAAAAAAATACCTTTAAGCAGATGGACAGGTCGAACACATTTGTCAGATAAATCATTTTATTTTTGCTGAATGCATAATGAAAAGAGTGATCATGCAGAGTAAGGGTTTTTCCAATAAAAGCACACTTATCTTATTTACTCAACTGAAGATTTTCAGATGAGTGTCTTAAAAGAATATAATGGAAAAAAATAATATCACAGACATACTCTTTTTGATAGTCTCTATTCAAAATCAATCGACACAATAACTTTTTTGAGATCATGTAGCATTCTTTAAAGGGGATTTAGTCAATGCGACCAACTGCTAATAAGGTAAAAACTAATAGATTCTATACATTGAAAGATCATGTATTAACTGGTTTACAATTAAGTTAATTCCTTAGTAATAATATCAATTAACTATCTGCTAGGTTGAATTAATAATTAATGTTTAAATAAATCATAAATGAAAAATAACTGTCAACAATTCCTTCAAATTCAATAAGGATCCCATTTAACTATTATGAAATGATCTGCGTTAGTAAATATACATATTTTTTTAAAAAAAGGGGTTTTTTCCTACGACTCATTATCACTTCATTTTGAAGTTGCTTAAATTCGATACCTTTGAGCATTAAAAGAATTTTGGAAAACATTCCTTCAAATTTTTCAGGAATTTACCTTCCATGTCATCTGGTGTGGACAATTTTATCAGCATATTGGAGAGGACCATATGCCAAAATCGATTTCATTGAAGATATGTCAGGTATGCGTCTCTAGTCACAACCCATGTCATATTAAATCCAACATCCAGTATGGAGCGTTTATCTGTTGATGTTTTTAGGAAATTTGACGTTTTGCGGTATTGGTGTCATTCTCCTAATATGAACACTTTAAAAATTCTCAAAGTCTGGGACAAAATAACTGTCGCAATACCTCCAAACGGGACGTTGCTATAAATTAGGACTTAATCTATAATGAATCTATAATAATATAATTTATGGTATATTTTGTTGTTGTTGAGGAATCAAAAAAGTAAATTTGCACAATGGTTGATTCATTGGTGTTCAATATATATTATTATTACACAAGCTTAGTAAAATTCAAAACAGAAAAACTAGGCAGAAGGTAAATCAAAAACAAGGCATTAAAACAACGGGTGGATTAGTGGAACGGGAATTTTGCAGCACAAGTAAAAATGTCGCCTATCGCAAAAACAAATACATATGTTTAAAAAACGTTGATATATTGATTTATCTTACTTGTTTTTGCAAAATTCGTACAGAAAATTTAAAAATAAAAATCTAAGAAAAATATTGGATGTGAGCATGGTTTTATGCTCCATTAAAAATTGACTATCACTGCTAAAAGATTGAAATTTCAAGATTTAGATTGGAATTGTAGGAACTATCATTGTAGTGGAAACCAGTGTTTCAATTTTAATCTATAATATTTTTCTTTAATTAAATGGTAAATTTTCTGCGTTTTTGTTATTTAACTTTATTACTTAGGTATAAAGATAATTCGTTCGTTTCAGTTCAATGCATAAGATTGATTTTCAAGATAATGATACTACAGAAGGATTCATATAACTCACGTCAGGGTGTTTTGTTTTTGCCTCAGAGGAAAGATGATATAAATTACAAGGATTGATGAATTTGATGTTACCATAATGAGTACGATTTATGATAACAGATAACGACAGATTTATGCCAGCTTGTTTTATTGTGTTATCTGTCTAGAAATCCTGTTGATTAAGACATTCTTATTATCTTTTATTAATATTTCCTTGAGCATAAGATATATCTAAAATAGAAAATTTTTTATATAAAGACAATGCTTCTGGAAAAATGGGAAATTAACTACTAATACTTATCTTGTTTTTTCAAAGAAAATATTTGCCAACAGCTGTTAAAAAGCAGTTTCATATGTCCGGCAAAAAGTCTTCCAGACATGTTCTTATTTTTCTTGCTTTCGTTTGAAAAATGATTGAAAATTTAGATCAATATATTCTGAAAAACAAGAAAATACTCAATGTATGTATGACTCTTATTATTGTTATTGACACTAATAATGTAAGATTTAATATTTCGATAAACAAAAACAAGAACTTGTAGAAATCTCTTGCTTAAGATTTGGCCTGAAATTTTTCCTTACACACTTCTCTAATTTTAAGGACTGCTATATAACTACATATAGAATATATGTAATTACAATGTTTTCAGAAAACTCTTCTATTTCAATTTCCAGAAACTTAATTTTACTTCGATTGGCAAGATGAAATTTCCTTATTTGGTTTTGAGAATAGAGGCGTTTGTGGTTTTCAAATTAAAATCCCAGATATGGATGGAATAGAAATTTTTACAGATGGTTCAAAAGATGAAAAAAGTAAGAGCTGCAATAGTAATATACTACTAGGGGGAAAAGATCGATAAAAATCTTGTGAAATTATCGAACCATGCGACAAGTTTCCAGGCAGAAGTGCAAGCTTTAAAGATGGCCATTGAATATTGTGAAAGGGTGAAGGACGGACAGAAGTGCTCAATTTTTTCAGATTCTCTGTCAGTCCTACAAGCCATACAATCATCTCACAATTGTAATAAGGAAATATGGACGATAAAAGAAAAGATAAAAAGTGTAAAAACTAACAAGTGAATAGAGTTGAATTGGGTTAAGGCCCAAATTGGGATATATTGTAGTGAAAAGGCGGATCAATATGCAAAGTTGGAGGCACAGAAAAAAGGTGGCGATATGGTTGTCCCCAAATCAAATGTTGTCTTAAAATGGGAATTAAGAGAAGAAATAAAGCTGCAATGGTTTGACAGATGGTATGGTACATGTCCAAAAATGGAAGAGTAACTTTCGATTTTATTCCTAATCCAGAAATAAAAATAAGAAGATACCATCCACTGATAATTCAAATTATATCAGGGCATGGGAGATTTCCTGCATATTTCCAAAGATTTGGAAGAATGCAGAAAAATAACTGCATTTGTGGAGGAATCGGTACTGTTTGGCACTATTTAAATGAATGTATTGAAATCTCGGAGTTAAGAAAAATCTGAAAATTATAAATAATGACTTAAGTACAGTACTGATGGGACCAGGTAATCTTAAAACTCTGAAGGACCTGATGTCAAAAATTGTCAATTTTTTACCAACTATTTGAGAGTTTGTAGATAAGGAAGAAGGTCAGTAGTTGACCAGTTTGTGGCCAATAACCTCGAAGAGAATGCCACTTTGACAAATCGGTCAATTCAAGGATGGACAATGCTAAAGACAGCACTCGGCCACAACAAATCCTGTCGATACTGCTACGTTCAGTGGTGGCGGGTGGTCGGCTGTACGCAAGAAGAAGAGGCGCTTGTGGAAGCTCAATTCACCTTTGGAATTGCTTTTATAATGTAAATAAAAGGAAATACATAAAAAAATGCTGAAATAAATCTATTTCTCATCTCAAAATGTTGGATTATATTAAATTATATTAAAATATTAGTTAAACAATGATAAAATAAATAATAAATATATCTTCTGATATAAAAATATTTATTAAAATTATAAATATTTATTAAAATATTGATTTAGAATACTTCAAAGAATTAATTAATATTTTTCTGAGCTCAATCTAAACCTATTTCTTGATTATTTATTTAAAGATCACACCGACGACTGAATGAATATTTTCTGAACATTATTAAAAAATTTTACTGCGGTCAAATTTAAAATAAGTATTAAAAATTCATTAATATAATTTTGCATCTATCGTCTTTTCGGTGGTTATCTTTATAATGCTACAGTTAAAATGCAAGAATAAACGTTTTGCGATCTAAATATAGATTTGCTTCACCTGCATAATTGGTTTCGTCAAAGAGAGTAAAAAATTATTATAAACACGTATTCTTAGTTTGTTATAATTTCATTTACAAAATATTAACATATGTTTTACAGATTCTTCTAACAAATAGATGCATTGACCCAGACTGTATATTTTGATTGGCTTTTAAAAAATATCAATTAGAAATAAAAAACAAAAGTATTTCAATTCTTAAAAGAAAACAAAATAATCAACTTCATGATAAATATGTGAATTAATAATTTATGAGTATTGAAAGTTATCAATTTAATTGCATAAAATTAGATCCCAAGCATAATTGTTTTTCATTGATATTTTCGTGTATTTTCTCATTTCGTTTGTAAACTAACTGTCGATAAAAGAAAGTTTATTGTAATTATATAGTTTATAAAATATTTCAATCATTAAATATGATTACTTTCCTTATATATTGTTAAGCATTTGGACTATCGGTGTTCATCGCAATTAGTTTATAGAAAGGAAGAAAATTTTATGGATAAATCTAACAAATGCTAAATGGATGCAAAGCTAACAATTCCGCGTTCTTTGCTATAAACGTGGTGAATTTCCCAATTTTGGAAAGATAAATAAATAGTTCTGAAGCTACTTGAATTTCAGCGATTTCTCGATTAGGAGCGAAGATATGATATCCTCCTAGCAGCTTCTTCGCTTTGTCATGGAAGCTATAAAAACCGAGATCCCCCAAACGATTGAACTGAAGGTATTCAGCCAGGAAGCGTGTAATTTTGTGAAGTTTCTCATTGGAATGGTGATCCCCAGCGAGTGCTTTGTGTTCTTTCAATCAATAGAATTTGTTGGATTTTTCAAAGTACATCCCCCAGATGGATTTTCCGCCCCGTAACAATATGTCTTATATTTTACTTGTTGTTGTTACTTATGGCATTTTACAAGCCCAATTACGAACTGTCAGCGATGTAAGCCAAGTGTGCAGTAGTTTCTGAGGGCAGAAGTCTGAATTGTAGCTCATATGAAGATAACACACACATTCGCTTGCACAATCCCTTTTTACAGGAAGGCTCTTTCACACATCTCACAGATAGAACACAGGGAAGAGAGCAACCATGCCCGAACCAGGACACCCAGAACATGGGAAAGACGCACTTCCCCTATGCCTTATTGTTTTCTAAATGAAATATGTTTATTCTTCATACTTTTTACTTAAGATTCAATTATTCGTACTGAATATCAATATGATTTTCAGTCCCTTGGTGACAGTTCACTTAAAATTTCGTAATATGGCGAGCTTAATGAACAAAATCCAGTATGAATTTCATGTTCGCTATCTGACAACTAGGTCCAAAAAAATATGATGTAAGTTTATAACCTTTGTCTCAAAAGTATATATAAAAATTTAATGTACATGAATTGACGAATCGAAGATTAAATCCTTACACTTCAGTTAATTTATGTGCTTTAATTGAAAAAAGTAGGATAATTTAACTATAGTATAATAGCAAATTTGATAGAAATTTTGAAAGGTATTTGTACTTTAAGTAATTAAACCATACGCTATATTTCTTCTATCTATCTGGAAGTGATTATACAACATCGTACACAAATACATGTTTATTTCTGATTTTTTTCAGAATTAAATAGATTAATTTAAATTTTGAGGTCGAATTTTCTGATAATTGAATTTGTATCTTTTTGTGTACCACTACTTTTGTCTACTAAATTGAAAACATTTCTAATTACATTTAATGGCTGCTATGAGTTTAATATAACAAATATAGTCTATAAAAATTGTGTAACAGAATATTTCTTCATTGTATATCGGAAAGTGTGAAATACCTCTCACTGTTTTAAAATCAATTTTTATTCGGGCCAAGAATTGCTCTATTCATATGAATCATTTAAATAGAAAATTAAATTCTTTTCTTAATCTAGGATGTAAATGTCAATATGATTATTTTTGGTGGCGAGACACACTGTGAGCTATCAAATAGTGTTACAATTTACAAATAAGTTTATTTTTCAAATAATCGCTCACATTTTGCACAGTAGTTTGAAGTTTGCTATCATTTGTCTCGAATGTATCATTTTGCTTCAGTGTTTCCCTGTAGCAACACAAGTTTCAGACTCAGCAGGAAAATAACGTAGAAATAATTTGTACATTATCCTGCTAGCATTTTCTATCACTTAAAAATTCGAAAAATATTATACAACCCTAATAACATGCTTTTCATTACTATAAAGATATTATAGTTTTCATTAATAATAAAGGAATTAAAGTCATGAAATATATAATTATGTTCTTCGCCAACTATTATCTCTGAAAACTATTCTTTTAGATATGATTTAAGGATTTTTTTGAAATAATTAAGTTTTTTCACAAATTTAGAAAAGAATTATACAATTGTTGAGGATTAAAGTATTTGGATCTTCGAATAAATAACTATTTGTTGCATACGTTGCGATTTATTAGCTTTTCCAAATACGGTCTATGTGCACATTTCAACTGTATTTTGATACATGCGTATTGTGTCATACAGTGGAATAAAGTTGCACTATACGTTAATGAATTAGTTGGACGTTTCATCTGAAATCATCGGACAGATTTTCCATAACAATAGAATCTTGTGCATGAAGAAATCAAATCTCTTCTAAACGTTAATATTTTTTTAAATCCGTACTTAAAGGATTAAGTATGATTTAAAAATAGATTATTGTTTCTTAATATTTTTCTCTGCTAAGCGTAATATAAATACATTTGTTTCTTGGTAAATGAATTAATATGATTTGAGTAATATATTTTGCTAGAGGTACTTGGTTAGTTATGGCCCTTGTGTCATAAAAAGTATTTCCCCTACTTACTTGTTCCCTGCTATATAGAACTATTTTATCCATTAATTTACCTTTTCTGGATATTGATTTAGTCTAGAAACTCTCATATGCCATTTATATATATAAATTTTATCCTTTTATAGATGCCTTGTTAAGATTAAACACATTTTATCAGAAAACTGTTTAATGCCAAGGTCAATTAGTTTCTAAATTGATCTCAAAAGTGCGGCTTAATCACCACAGGCTGATTATCGATTAATGGCAAGGCGGCAAATTTCGTTAAGATATGAAGCACTTATGATCTCATTTAGCTCTTCTAAACACCGATGTTTGATAGTAAGGCCATTAACTTCCCAAATTATCCATCTTTCAAGCTGATGTCCGAATAATTAGCACATAAAATATTCCAAAAGCGTCTAATTTATCATGCTATCATCAAAAAAAAATTATATTAAAATGAAAGATATTTTTTAATGATGTATATCGTCAAATTTGGCATATTTGTTTTAGTAACATTATTTGACAGATTTGAAAGAAGTTCTATAAAAGATAAATATTATCTAATCAATAAAAATATATAAAATATAAAATATATGCTAAATGTATAAAATTTTATAATTAGAATATATTTTATCCTATTAAAATATTTCAATTTTTGTGAACGTGGGTGTTGTCTTACTAAACTAGTAATTTCAACTTCAGTCAAGACAATATTAAATGGAATTTTCTTTTTAAACTGCCCCTTATTTTATTTTGTAATATTTTGAATGTCTCTAAAATAATTTCAAGTTTGCGATGTATTTGATTATAAATGCATATTTATTGATTTGTTGCATGTACTATACACAATATTTCATATATGTTTATCTAGACTTAACGAAAAGATAATTTTTTTTCTTCTTTGGCACTTTCATACCAAATGTGTTAAAAATTTCACAATATGCATGATGTTTTAAAAATATGACATGGGGCATTTAATACTTTTTATACTTTTTATTTAATTTAATATTATTAACTATTAAATTAATCTTATTTATTTTTTTAAATATAAATAGTTTTCATGAAATACTATATACCCTAATATACGCAAGATGAGGCACGCATGTTACTCGAAACCTTTGAAAGGTCTTTTTTTGGAAGACAAGAAGCTGCTTAATTTTTAATACCTGTTTCTTTTAAGTTCACTTGCAAATGAACTAAAGCATCCATATTTATAAGGAAACTATTTTGTAAAAGCATCCATATTTATGTAGGACTCAGGAATCACTACTATTTAGAATCACGCACATTTAATTACATTTAGGACGAACAATTACATTAACATAAAAGAAATGAACATTAAATAGATTTCATCGAATACGTCGCAGGATTAATTCACATGTGCCATCTCGTCTTTCGTTCAGAGACCCGTCTCGTCTCACACGTCTTGACTTTCGTTCAGACCCATCTCATCTCGTCTGCACTCCGTCTAACAAGCGTCAACGCCTGTTGGCCAGCAGATGGCGCTCGTTATCAGGCATTCGTCACTACATTTATAAGGAAACTATTTTGTAAAAGCATCCATATTTATAAGGAAACTATTTTGTAAAAGCACCCATATTTATAAGGAAACTATTTTGTAAGAATTTACATTGTAGCGGATACGTAACTCTTCTACCTTCTCTTTTGATAAAGCAGACGACGTTACCTTATTAACATTAAGGTATATTTCCCATAATCCTTTTTGGGGATCATTATTAAATTGTTCGTGTCTTGTATTTTCATCTTCGTGCTTGTTTTGTCTTGTGAAATATGAAACTTAGAAAATAATTAAATAAGTGTTTCTGAAACCCATCTACTATTTTCATCTATCTCATAATTAAGTTATAAAGAGACTCGTCTCCATACAATTTTTTTTATTTGCAACATCTGTATATACAAAAATGCTCTTAAAATGCTTTAAAAATAATAGAAATTGAGAAGAATTATTCCAATTTCTATTATTATAGAGAAAGGTTTCAAATAGAAAACAATTTTCATTGCCGATGTAATCACTGTTACGGAAAAACGTTTCTAATAATAATAAGAAAGACCGAAGTTACATTTTCTAGTCTCTCCCCTACGGAATGATATACTTGACTCAAATAAAGAAAAATGCCAATTTTCTTTAGTTAGAAAATTTTTTATTTAAATCATCTGTTAATTCTACAGTATACTAAATTTTTCATGTTCACTTAGCAGATTATATTTCATTTTATTTCCATATTTCCTGAATGTGCCATTAATTCTAACCGTATCTTTTCTGAATATATCTGAACCGTATATTTTCTGAATTTCCACTAATTACACGTGCTATAATTCAAATAAACTATGCAATAAAACTTTTTTTTATAGAAACTTCCCACATAATTATTGAAAAGTTAAGAATGGAATTTTATTATCTAGTGTTATGATTTTATTCCATGTTTGTATAGAGATGAAACATTTTAATAATGTAGCATTTTTACGGCCTTCGATAAAATTAAAAGTATTAAAATATTTGATTACATTCATAAATGTTTAAAAATATCTACATAGTAACATATTTCACGTTGTGAATCATGGATTCAAATATTCTCGAACCCTTTCGCGAAAAAAAAGACAATTAAATTTATTTTGGATAAAAAAACTACTATCAAAATATGAAAGCCTGATTCAAAATTAAAAGGAAAGGAATATAATGGTAACTGAACATTTGTTAAAATGTGGGTATTGATTAAAGATGTGATATTAATTAATTATTGTAATAATGAGACACTGAAGAAAATAATAAATAGTATGTCTACCTCCTATTTTTTTAATTACGAGAAAAATAAGAGAATTTTAAGAAAATTAGTCTGTTTTCATTAAATATTTTGGGATAATTTAAATCTTAAAATAACAATAAAGCATTTGCAAGTGAATAAAATATTTGCTAGTATTTTACATCCTAAATAGTAATTAAATAATAATAATATTTGTCTAAACGAATTCAATTTAAATCAAATAATTGAAATAAAAGATAATAAAAATACTTGTTTTGCCACTCAACATTGCATTTTATTTTTAGTAATTGCTTTGCGAAATTTGGACATCTGCCTTATTTCACACGTTTACAAGATTTGAGAATACTTCAAATAAAAATTAAAAATAAACCAATTAGCGGAAAAATTCCCGGGATATATCTATTTAACTCTCTTCATTAAAAACACAACAAATACTTAAACAAATAGTGTAGATTTATAAAATTTAAAAAGATAAAAAATGCGATTTAATAAGAATATCTAGTATATTTCGTGTATTATATTGTATATATATATTAGCAAATATAAATATTATGCAGAAATATGTTTTCTGGGGATTTAAATTAATTTAATTAATTTTATATTTTTCGCCCCCTTTCCACCTCCGAGACTTCACATCCAATTTAGAAAAGGCTACAAAAGCTGAAGTATAAGAAGAAAATTGCCGTTTGAAAAGTAAATTATTTATTGAAAAGCAAATTATAAGACGCCATAAATCGGCATTTATACGAACCGATGCAAGCTAAATAAAGATAAATTAATAATTTATTTATCTGTAATCACCCTTAGAAAATTTAAATAACCACTTCATCTGTGATGATTTGATTCAACTTTAAACAAATAGCAATTTCAAGTTTTCATCTAACAAGGAGAAGGTGCGGGTTTGGAAAATTGAGTTCGGAATGGGATTTCGTATGATGTATAGCTTTAGGACATTCTTTCATCAAAATATCAAATCACGATAGCCAACCAGTTCCGATAAAATGACGGGTACAGATGTTGAGTATAGCTTATATACAAATAATTTTCAGTCATCGATAAGAGTTAAGGACTGCATTATCGTCCGAGCATAAACTTGTTAAAAATGTATCAGGATTCGATCCTGGACTTGTTTTTGTCTTCATATTTCCTTCCAAAAATACTTTAAATTCACAATTTACAAATAATTGAAAGTAAAATGATTTTAATTTTTAATGCACATATAAATGTTAATTCTTGAATTATAATTTAATTTTTAAACAGAAAATATTTATTAATTTAAATGCGTTTTTTTAAATGTTTAAACAATTTAAATTGAATTATCAATTTATCGATTGTTTAAATGAATATATTATTCAATTTTGTATGTAAAAACTAGAGATTTTTATTTCTATTAATACTCGAACTATAATTTAATTCAGAAAAGAAAAATAATTATAATTTTGTTTTTCTTAATTATAAAGAAATATTTAAATTAAGTTAACAACTTACAAATATATTTTTCAAATTACTCAATTAATATATTTCTATTTTTTTCATCAAAAATCAATTGAGCATATTCAAGCATATGACAATGTCAATTTTCAAGCAGAAAAATAATCACAATTATTACTTAAATAGCTATAAATATTAATTATAATTACTGACATCATAAAAAATTACTCAATATTTCCAGAAATGTTTTCTACATTCATTATTTTTTCAATGAAATAAAAGAACAAGATGTTAAGGTTATACACTACATAGTTTTGCTCAACAGCTAAGTATTTGCAAAGTAATGAATTTAATATATATGCATAATTTCGATCAAGAGGTTTAAGATATATGTATGTAATGTTACTATTTCTGAATATTATACAATAACACTAGAATTATGATAAAAAAGTAACATATTTTTAAAATATAAATTAAAAACCTCTCTGCATTTATATGAGCTCATCGTATCACACAGACTAATACACCATCAGTTCTTTAGGTTTCACTGTTTACACTAGTTAATTAAATCTTTTGAATCTCCTTCAGCCTTACAATAAACATATCCAAAATATATATTAAGCCTCATTTGGTTTTCAATATCAGTTACTGATTTTTGTCTTTCGAATCCATCTAAATTTTTTCCTCAGATTTTTATTAGTATTTATTTTTGATTTGAAACAATTTAAATCCCAAATTCCTCATAAAATTTGGAGAATTTACCATTGATAATATGTAAATACTCCCCATAGCCAAAATAATCTTTAATAAAATCGATACATGTTTATTGCGTTATTCTTGCTCATAAATGCTGAAAATCGTCATCACGATCTATTCATCAGCCAACCAATAATGACCCTCAGAAGCATCATCAATAAAATCCTTCAGCTTTGTTCAGACACTGTTGCTTGATCATCATCTCTTATTGCATTACGTGTACAATATTTGAACAACTTCTTTGCCCTCTACTGGGTATCTGAGCGATGATAACTTTCCGCTAAACTAAATAAACCGTGTATCTTCTGTCCATAATAAATCAAACTAGCACGGAGGCTGCAGTAGAATATCAAGGAGTGTCGGCGGTTCCGCTATGGTTAGACATTAAATCATTTTCCCCGAATAAAAATATGTTACTGACGTGATATTCATATAAGGATTTTTTTTTCTTCTTTTTTGTATTTATTTTAAAAGTAGTTATAAGAGAAAGTGAGATGGAAAGTACAATTTTTTCAATATTATTATATAACTAAACACATGTAATTTTCATATTTCTAAAAAAAATAATTAAAGTTTGAAAAAATAATTTTTTATTTATATTGAATGGTAATGAACTGGTGGAATCATGTAGTTGTAAGCAGGTATGAATTAGAACAATGAATATTGCAATGAAACCTCGTGAAGGTGTAGGGCGTCGCTATCACGAAAACACACTCAAGTTTCGACATTACATAGGATCGAAAAAATGCATAATAAAAAAGAAAAGAATATTTCATTTAACCTTTTATAGGGCATAACACCGGGGTATCGACAAATAAAATATTTTGGGGTTATATCATGATAAACCGTTGATTTAAAAAAACAACAAAAGTGCTCTGATTAGCCATTTAATTTATGAAATAAGGAGTGGAAAATATACTTACTAGAAATCGTTCGGGTGAAATTGAAAGTGGTAAGTATACTTACCACTTAGCGTTAAGATTAGAAATATCAAAGAATGTTCACTGGTAAATATATTTACCACTTGAGTTTATGTTTTTTAAAACTAATTTATTCAATAATTTTTTTAGTTAAAAATCATTGAATTGATCGGAATTTAAATTCATTAATATCTTATATTAAAGTTTGAAGTTAATTTTGCATTTCATAGGTCAGCTATGCAGATTTTAAGAAACTCCAACTGCAACAGCAATTTTTGTTCATTTCTAAAAATAAATGTTAATTTAAATTTAATAAATTCAATAACAAATACTTATAATTAAATATAAGAATATTTTAGACAACACTAAAAAGTAGTGTTTCGTCTCTAAAATGTTTTCTGGGAGCAAGCGTTTAATAACAAACACTAGAACTTAAGGTCATTAAGAAATCCCTGTCAAGTGAACAATCAGTGGTAAGCATACTTACCTCTTTTGAATTTAAATGATATTTAATTGTAGACTCAATGTATTTCTAATCTATTACTTTAGCTCAAACGAATGCTAAGCATCTGATTATCCTATTTATAAATGATAAACAGGATAATGAGATGCAGGAAAAAGAGTCTGCATGTGTCTTTTGCTATATGAATAGCAAAAATGCAAAATATTTTTTTCCAAAATGTATTTGTATAAATAAAAACCATAACTTATGTGGGGTAGCAAAAGCTAAAAGAAGGTTACTACAAAAAAACATTAGGAATTCAATACAAAATATTAACAATCTTTTCTTATAATAATGGATAACACTGTACATAGATAATTTTATATAGTTAAAATTGTGTTTTTTTCCTAGTCTTCAAGAAAAGATTATTTATTTTTCTTGTGTACATTGGATCGATCTAAATTACTTCTTTATTGTTTAAACAGTTTTGTTAGGATAAAAAGCAATTATAAACATTTTAAAATTAAATTTGTATTAAAATTCAAATAAATAGAAATTCAATTTTTTTCAATAAATTGCTTTTTATTTCGCTTATTCTATTTTTGATATATAATGTTTTCAAAATTACTTATTTTATTTTCCTTCTGGAAAACAGAATCAGTTTCTAACAAACAGTCATTGCTCCAAAAATTTGTAGATCCTCTCTCGGTTTTTGCTTTTGGTAATAGATATAGGATTTAAATGATATTTTAATCAGATATATTGGAAAGAGTAAATAGTATATACAAATGAAAGAAAAAAATTGAGAATGAAATTGTTCAGTAGCTTCCTATTATCATGAAAATAAATAGAACTTCTCCTTTAAATTATGTATGCGCTTTCAAGGCTTTTATGAAATTTGCAAGAGTAATAATTTATTACGAAAAAAAATGGTCCATTGAAGATATAATGAATAATTTGAAAATGACATGCTTTATTCTTACAAAGTTTCTTACATCCCTTTCATTAGAAAAATTATTATTTCTGTTTTAATTTATAAAAATTTAAAGGAAACTATCCAAAGTGTTAAGCGTTGCTGACTAAATTTATATAATATCGAATAATTTTATTAAGTAATCAAATATTAATTAATCACTTAAGCATATAACTGAGTTAAGTATTACTACCTAATGCATGTGCACCTATAGCCATTAAAAATAATTTGATTTCTACACTCTTAATTAATCTGTAAATAACTATGCCAAATACTTTCCATCTAAATATGAGGTTCAAATCTTTAACTAATACTTCTTAAAAATTAAGAAGATAAAGAAAGGACTGTTTTTATTTAAACATTACCTGTTTTAAGCCATATGTTATCAGAACAAAATAATGGCAACTTGACTTTTATGGACTGCTAAATAGAAAGAATTATAACGGTATAGTTTACTTGCAAAATTAAAAATCTCAAATTTTGTGTAAGGATTTTAAAGAACGTTGCAATAATTAAACTGTTAAATATGATATATTTTTCACATTTAATTAATGATATTAATTTTGTGAATGCCCTCGAAAAATATTGTTTTTATTCTTTCTAAGTCACCGCTCTGGTCTGAATTTTCAAAAATTTAAGTTCTTTTTAAGTGTTAAGATAATGAACATTTGTAACCATTTTCAAAAAATAATAAATAACTATTGTATTCACATTATAAGCATTAATGAAACTGAACTAGCGAATTTAATTAATATCTCAGTGATATCTGTCCTTTACCTCAGGCATACCATCATATTTCAAAAGCGCTATAATTAACTATTCAATCATTACATAGCAACTAAGGATTCATAACAACTGCATAGAATTAATATCTATTATTCTCGTCCTAATAAATGAAAACCTTTTTTTTAAAAAAAATGAATTTAATTATCAAGGAAGAAACCCTTGCATTCTGCAGTGATTTGGTTTTCGTACCGCGGAATTAATAAGTCAGCTAATGAAAGAACAGAGAATGAAGACAAAACAAGTTAATAGAATCTCTTTATAAAAATCAAAGAGAATGTTTTAAGGGCTCTTGGAATTCCATTCTTTAAAAGTTGTTTCTTTTAAATTCCTGGACTTAATTCAGTATGTGTTACTTATTGCCTCATTAACCGTGAAAAGACGTAATTAATTCATTCTCATTCCCAAGTTTTATTTTATTAAAAAAAAGACGACGAAGTGAAAGTAAAAAATTAATCGGCAAGTACGTAAATCTTTTACGCTCTTGAAGAATTTCTATTGTGATGAGTGGCAACGATGTATTTCCCAAGAGATGTCATCAAGCACTTGAGGGGTAAATAAAGGCTGGAGGTGGGGGGGGGGATAAGTGGAAAAAGAGAAATGCATCACGTTTTCCGTGACAAGATAATTAGTTTGCAGCCAAGAAATTGTTTGATATGACGATAGATACTGGGTTAACAGTTTCTTGAAGGAGAAAAATAACATTCAGTTTTTGGAGTAAGGTATGGTGAGGAAATACTTGAAATATTATTAGGTAAAATTATCTTATTGATTTGGAGGACGTTTTTCTTTATGATTTGGTTTTACATAACAGCTACAAATTTTTTTTTTCAAAATTGAAATAAAATGTGACATAATCTTTAGTATAGAAAAGCACATCGAATTATTGTATTAAACAATTTGCTTGAATTCTTTTCATTTTAATATTTTGATAAAATAAGAAATGTTAAAATTTGTAATTTTTAATTTTATTTATTTATTTTTAGATTTTACTGATTACACATTTGTTCGCGTAAATTAGCCTGAAACGTAATTAATTAAACCTTTTAAACGTATTTTTAATTATGAGAGCATGTAAAAAAATAATGAAACAAGCCAGTAACATAAGAGAATGCATTTTTGATATTTCACAAAAATTTCAAATCATTTCTATTACTCACCAAACTGGAACTTTGTAGGTTTTTTTTTTTTTTTTCAATTAGCTAGATTTGCGAAAACTAGTATTGTATTTATTGTCTGAAAATCAATATTGTGTCATGAAATCTCCATTTAAATCATAACCCAATATCTCATTTCTAAACTGTTAGATATGCATATTCTAGACATATAAAGGTTATCCCAAAATTAACGCGTGATTTGAATTTAACACCATACATGCATTAAAGTGGTGGCAACTCTATTAGAAAAACCTTTGACAATTTATAGTTTAAGGTTAGTAAAAATGGGTCATTTCCCGATAGAAAAGCATGTTAACGCAGGATTTGAATTGTAAAAAAGAAACAAGGTGGTTTTTTATTTAAATTGTTATATTGTTATTGAGTCACGAAGTACACAAGATAGGGTTATGTATGGAATAATACATATTTTTCTGGCACATACACACTCTTTTGTCGAAATTTTCCTTCCCCATTTAGCATAAATATGACTGAATTTAGTTCATAGAGTGTTGTATTTCATTCTTCAATGCACACGTGCTTGTAGAATTGTTGGCATGGACATTTGACTTCAAATAACCACATAAAAAAATCTAATGGTGATAAATCACACGATCTATGTGGCCAATTATCCAATTTTTGAACTGTGGTCCCCAAAATTTTATTTTTAAAAAAATAAATTTCAATTAAAACACGTTGTTTAATCGTGAAACGCTCCATTTTTACTCACCTTAAACCGTCAGCCGCCAAATGGTTTCTTAACAGGGTTGCCAACTCTTTACTGTACAAACCGTGGCAAATTCAAATCTTTCGTTAATTTTGGGGCACCCTTTACTTCAAACTATGAAAATGCTACAAATTCAGTGAAGAATTATAGTTTTATCATGTTTCGATCAATGAATTTATTTCTAAAAATAGATGAAATCCAAATTTTATACAATCTAAGTCCTATTAAATCATATCCAGTAAAACATTCTTGTTCTGGTGATACTTTAAACAAAAATGCTCCATTCTTTTGCGATTGAAACAGAAGTAGTAATAAAAGTATTAAATTTGAAACTTTAAACAATACAATGGCGATCTTGAACAAGTGCCGTCCGTTAATTGGATAATCATTCTCGTAACATTCTAAGTTGTGATTTAAATGTGTCTAAAATATTAAAATTCAATGTTGTTTAATAGGCCAGTTTTAGTCATAGAAAAATAAGAATCATATTTACTTGAATTGTTAGTGTGCAAAAATGTTTGGCCAATTCTAACAAATAAATTAAATACATAGCAAATTGTATTCCGGTTTTTGCATTATATAACAAAAAACTTTTTTCAACTCTCAACTTTTTTCGTCATTTAAAACTTTTTTCTCTTTGAAAGTACATGCGTAATTCTATTTCACAGGAAATTATACCCCATGGTTGCAATGTATATCCTTTGTATTATATTTTAAAGAAATCTAAATGCTTTTATATCTAAATCCATAGAAAACGTAAACAAAACAAAAATAAAATATCAATTTAACCTTTGCTTTCAGACAAGCTTTTCAAAAGTTAAAATTAAGTCTACGGAAGCAAGGAAAAGAAGAAAAAAAAAATGTTGCTGACTTTGAAATGGTTTATGTAACTTTACAAAGATTGAGCAGGAGGGCAAATGTGAAATGGAGTTTAAATGCCTTTTGAATAGTTATCATATTCAAATGAATAGTATTTACATTTTGTTTTCAACGAATATTTTGAAAATACAATGTAATTACAATTCCTGCGAGGAAAATGATCATTAATCCTTTTCAAGGCCGACAAAATGGTTACATACATAAATAAATAACATTATCTTAGAAACTTATGTTTAATTTCTTTTAAAAATCAAAAGACATTTTTAATGACTTATTTAAAATTTTATAAAAACCAAATATTTAAAATTATATTTTTACAACTATTAAAATAATTTGCCAGTATTTCCTTTAATAACCAATCATTAAAAATGCCCATTTGATTGGCGATATTTTAAAACTTTAATCAAATACAAATTTTATACTATAAAATCCAAATCTGATATCAATAAAATATTTCTTTATTTCTGATATCAATCGCTTTAGAATAAATTTTAATACTTTTGTTGAATAGGGATGCTAATAAATGAAATGAACACAATAATTAGCAAATGATAATTCTAAATTAACGACTAAGCAATATTTTAATTACAGACTTATATTTTCAGAAAAATGAAAGATGATTGATTTAAAAATAAAATGAATGACTGATCTGAAAATAAAAATTTCAACATGTCTGAGATTTGATATTGTTACGAAATTTCCGGGGTTCGTTTGAATAGTGGAAGTTATATGGTGTGGAGAACGCTCAATCAGCAGGCGGCAATAGAAAAAGAAACAACGACGTTTATTTACACGAAGACACACAGAGCAACACAAAAACGCCAACTATATACAGCATAGAAGACGATTATCTTCAGCTGAGACGTGCAGCATACAACAGCATACACAGCAGCATACAACAAGACTCTACTGCAGACAGTAGCGCACAGCTTAGTTCAGTACTAGCTTGACTCCGTTGCTGCTCTGCTAATCTTTGGAAGATCAGTTCTTCACCGTCCATTCCGACTACTACTACTCTGGAAGCTACGGCTGCCTCCTTTTATAGGTCTCAGGAGGCGGGGCTAGAAGCCTTTCAACCAATCAGGAACGTTCGAGGCGTATCTCGGTTCCTACTGACGCATCGGGAAAATTCTCGATGTTTCGGGTATAATCTATTTTGGCGTCAAAGTCACCAAATGGTCGCCAAGCTCTGGGACCTCCGACGCGACACCCGGACTCCATACAATATAGATGACTGTAAAACAAGCTTTCTGATGATGGAACCAACTATGCTGGGAAGCCGCATCATAGATTCGTAACATTGTCCCCCTCCTCCCCTCCTAAGGACTGCCCGTCCTGGGCAGTACAATATCTGAGAAAGAGGCATCTACTTACAGGATTACCATATTCACACAATAAGCACGTATAAAATAACAAATACTCAAAATGTCATACAGCGTAAATATTTTCAAAATACATGAACTATACAAAAATAAATTACAATACTAAAATAACAAAATTAAGAAGATAAATGATTTATATTATTTATCATATAATGGACGACCATGGTTTGAACTAAAAAAGATGTTAATCACCTTGGCCAAGGTAAGGGGTTAGCCTGTTACAATGTATCACCTTCGGTTTTGAGTGTGGTGATTTCTGTATCCGTACCATAACGTCATTCAGTCTTTTAAGGACTGTATAAGGACCCTCCCAGTTGATCTGCAACTTCGGAGAAATTCCTTTGCGTCGTTTCGGATTCCATAACCACACTTGGTCTCTTTCGTGGGAATTGTGTCCCGTTGCTCTAGCATCGTATCGGGTCTTCATCTTCTCTGAAGCCATGCCGATCCTATCTCTGGCCAGATGAAGCACCTCCTCCATCCGTGCCCGGAGATTCTCGACATATTCCTCAGGCGCCAAGGGAGCATTTGGTGGCCGGCTGAACAGTAGATCTGCAGGCAGACGAAGGTCACGTCCGAAGAGCATTTGGGATGGGAAATAGCCAGTAGTCTCGTAAACGGCACTTCTATAGGCAAGTAATAAAGGGGGCAGTTTCTCGTCCCAGTCTTGTTGATTGCTGGACACCAGGAGAGAGAGACTGTTCAGAATGGTCCGATTGAATCTCTCTACCATGCCATCTGACTAAGGATGTAAAGCCGTAGTTCGAGTTTTGTCGATGCCGAGTATCTCACACAGTCTCCTGCAAACATCCGAATCGAAGTTTCTTCCTTGATCAGAGTGCAGTTGTAGAGGAACTCCGTATCTTGAAATCCAGTTTTGAACTAGAATCTCTGCAACAGTCGGGGCTTCTTGATCGGGAATGGGATAAGCTTCAGGCCATTTGGTGAAGTAGTCCATGACAACCAGGATGTTGTTGTTGCCATCTGATGACCTAGGGAGAGGGCCTAGGAAGTCAAAAGCTATTCGTTCGAAAGGTGCCCCCACATTATACAGCTGCAGTCTTCCTTTAATGCGTTTCCCAGGACCTTTACGTGCATCTCAGGGATCACATGTGTGACACCACTTCTTCACTTCATTTCACACATTATTCCAGTAGAACCGTTCTCGAACTTTTTGTAAAGTCTTCGTAACACCAAAATGACCCCCAGTCGGACAGCCATGGAGTTCCTTAAGGACTGTTGATACTCTTGTCTTTGGGAGCATTAATTGCCATCTGAATGCTTTTCTATCGTCAGACTCCCATTTGCGATACAACACACCATTTCTTAGATAGAGAGAGTCACAAAGAGCCCAGTAACGCTTCGTTGTAGGGTGGAAAGGGACGATGTCTTGCCAGCTAGGTTTTCCGCCTTTTGACTCTTTAAAATCAATTATTGGTTTTATTTCAGGATCAGCTAGTTGGTCTTTCCGGACACTCTCGTCACTCCATGGATCTGAATCTGATGTTGATAGTGTTGTAACTTGGCGAACTACAGGATCTACCATGTCAAATTTCTTTTCAACTCTTGGGCTGTATTTGCAGTTCTCCGAGCATGGTCTTCTCGAAAGAGCATCTGCGTTTCCATGCGCTGATCCTTTTCGGTGGCGAATTTCCATGTCATATTCCTGTAGTCTCTGTATCCATCTGGCTATTTGACCTTCTGGATTTTTAAAATTCAATAGCCAGGTTAATGAAGCATGATCTATAAGAAGCAGAAACCTTCGACCGTAGAGGTAAGGTAGAAGTTCACTACGGCCTTTACGATAGCCAGAAGTTCCTTCCTGGTCACACAATAATTCCTTTCCTGTTTGGACACACTTACTGAAATAGGCGATGACACGCTCCTGTCCATCTATTTCTTGGGACAACACAGCTCCGATGCATTCATGGCTTGCATCCATATCCAGAATAAATTGCTTTCCAATTTCAGGATATGCCAGAACGGGAGCAGATGTTAGGGCGTCTTTGAGCTTGTTGAAGGCGTTGTCACACTCGTCCGTCCAGATGAATTTCTGTTTCGCTTCGGTCAGCTTATGGAGTGGTCTGGCGATTGTTGAGAAGTTTCTCACGAATTTTCGGTAATGCGTGCATAAGCCTAAGAAACTCCTAAGCTGGTCAACATCTGTCGGGCAGGTCCAGTGTCTTACAGCCGATATCTTATCCAGATCTGTTCGAACACCTTCTGCCGAAATGATATGCCCAAAATAGGTGACTGCACGCCTGAATAGCTGGCACTTGGACGGGCTTAATTTCAGGTTAGCTTCATTCAGCTTTTGAAGTACACGTCTAACATTTTGAAGATGTTCTTCAAAGGAACGCCCCATGATGATGATGTCATCGAGGTAAACCAGACAGGCTTCATAAGAAAGCCCTCCGAGAACTGTTTCCATAAGGCGTTCAAATGTTGCCGGCGGATTACACATGCCGAACGGCATAATCCTAATCTGTCATGGCCCCTGTCCTGTGGTGAAAGCCGTCTTCTCTTTATCTTCAGGATGGATTTCTACTTGCCAATACCCACTCTTGAGGTCCAGGGTGGAAAGCCAAGTATGGCCGGCAAGTGTATCAAGCGTGTCATCTATCCTTGGCAAAGGGTAGCTGTCCTTCTTGGTGACATCATTCAACCGGCGATAATCCACACAAAATCTAGTAGAGCCGTCTTTCTTCTTTACTAAGACGATGGTGGACGCCCAAGGACTTGATGACGGCTCAATGACGTCATTATCTTGCATTTCTTTAATTAGTGTTTGTACTTCTTCTTGTTTAGCGAATGGTAGTCGTCTGGGGTGCTGCCTAATAGGAGGATGCTCTCCTGTATCAATTCGGTGTTTTACTAGTTGAGTCCTTCCAAAGTCCTCAGATGTTCGGGAAAATAAGTCCTGGAATTCTTTTATCAACTCTCTAGCAGCACACCTCTGTGTTTCATCTAAATCTGTATCCTGCAGCAGATTTTGGACTAGATCGTCTGAAGAAACGTCCCGACTATTGCACTTCCGGTCTATACAAGTGACAGGAGTGCAAGTTGCTAGCAACTCTCCTTTTTGTATAATCTTCGTCTTATCGCTGATGTTAGCCACTCTCACTGGGATGACTGACTTTGAGAGGTCCACTACTGACGAAGCTACCAACACTCCTGCTCTGGCACGGTCTGTGTCAGGATAACGCTTTACACCAAATTGGAATTTTCGGTTATCTGCTACCAAACCGGGTATTACACATTCAGTCCTAGGTGATAAGGAGATGTCAGTTTTGGCTATTATTTTCTGGCTGGATTCCAGTTCAGCGTGTAGTCCAAAAAGAGTGATGTCTTCAAATTTGGAATTCATTTTACTATTTCCGAAATCCAGTTTAAAGTCGTATTTCCGTAGAAAATCTAGTCCGAGAATGCAAGGGTCGGTAATTTCTGCTACAAATGCCGTATGGCGGTAGTTTATATTTCCAAAGCGTACAGTGAGGTTGACTTTCCCATGAACATAAAACTTATCTCCCGTCACTGTCTGTAAAGTAATGCAGGGTGGCGTCCAGATATGTTAAATTTAATTTTCTTGCCAGATCTTCTCTTATTATGGTCACATTGACTCCAGTGTCGATAACCATATTGCATGAGATGTCACCAATTTGTCCTACCACGTAAAGTTCATTGTCATTGCCACTTATGGATGAAATTTGAAATACTTTGAAATGGGGCTGTTGACTATTTCCACCACTTCTAGAAACCCGGCAGTTCCTACGGACATGTCCAGCTGTACTACAAGTCCAACTCCGAATTTCCATACCTCTGCCATCTTTGCGCTCTCTTGACCTCCGAATTTCTCTTCGCAGATGGTCAATCTGTTTTACGAAATCAGAGTCCGAATCCGCGGCAGAGACAGCTCTGATTGGGTGTCGGTTCTTACGTGTGGCCTGCTGGGCAGCCTTTATTTTGTGTGCAAAGACTAAAGCAGATTCTATATCTTTGACATCTGCTAATCTAAGAGCCTTCTGTGTTTCCGGATCCCGCACATTATCGATGAAGTGCTGGAGAGCCAGATCTTGACGTGTCTGAACAATCTGGCAATCAGGAAATGCTAAATGGGAAAGTCGCTGAATATCGGCAGCTAATTCCTGCAGACTTTCACCCGCTTTTTGATAGCGGGACTTTAACTGCAATCGGCTGTATTCTTTAGTGCACTTCTCTCCAAACCGCAGCTCAAGTGCACTCGATAGAGCTTGGAAATCATGTCTTTTCTCCTCCGTAAGAGTCTCAAGGATGTCGGCAACAACATCTTGTCTTAACGAAACTGCCAAGTGAAACGCTTTGGCTCGAGGATTCCATCCATTAACTTCCGCTACCATAGTAAACTGTATTTTGTATACTTGCCAGGATGTTTTTCCGTCGAATGTCGAGAGTTTAATCGTCGCTAGGGAAGGTGTAAATATCACTTTGGATTCCTCATGTTCATGGGAAATCTGCTTCTTCAGGCTTTCAATCTCCTTCCCAAATTTCTGTTCAAATTCTTTTCCGATGTCTTCTCGAACCTTGTCAATACTTTCTTCCATCTTCAAAACTTTAGTTTCCTCTGAAACTACCATATTCTCAAATGAAGCCACCTTATCTTCAATTGCATTCATCTTCTCCTGAATGATATTGGAGAATTCATCTTTAACACTTGCGATGTCCTTCTTAAGCTCCTGCTCCATTCTTTCTTGACCGGAACGCATCTCTTTCTCCAATCTTTCTTGTCCAGCTTCCATAGATTTCTTCATCTCAGCCAACAGAGTCAGTAACTCCCCATTACCGCCATCAGCCATCGTAGCCTGAGATCTCGTTTTCACCATACACTGTTGACTACTACCCCACTTCTGACACCAAATGTTACGAAATTTCCGGGGTTCGTTTGAATAGTGGAAATTATATGGTCTGAAGAACGCTGAATCAGCAGGCGGTAGTATAAAAAGAAATAACGACGTTTATTTACACGAAGACACACAGGACAGCACAAAAACGACAACTATATACAGCGTAGAAGACCATTATCTTCAGCCGAGACGTGCAGCATACAACAGAATACACGGCAGTATACAACAAGACTCTACTGCAGACAGTAGCGCACAGCTTAGTTCAGCACTAGCCGCATCACAGATTCGTAACACTATCTTGAAGTATTTGTATTTCTAAAATGAAATCCTCTGTCATAACTTCAGCTACGTGAAACTGTAATTTCCGATAAGTTTCTTTGAAGCCCTTGATAACGCTTACACAAGATTAAATTTAGTAACAAAAAAATAAAGTTTATGATGTTGAAATTTTATGACTCTACTGGTCTGTCCTCTGTTAGATAAAGTTTATTCACTTTGCTGTCGACACTTTTTTAGTACGGCATTATTTTAACAAGACTTTAATAAAGAACCAACCTCCTTGATCAAACACATAGTTTCTTTGCTTAAAATATTAAAAATAAATGCGTTTAGAAAAGTTATTATTGTTTAGAAAAATAAACAAAGTCTTTAGAATCTTGACAAAATATAAAACAATAGGATGGTTATATATTTTAACAAAAAAAAACACTTCAGATTTATTTTAAGTTAAATAGCTCTGCTCAGTTTAATCATTTTTATTTATTTGTGTGTGAAGCCAACGAAGAACTGATTAGAAATAGTGTAATTTTGAACCATGATTAAATCAACCATGGAATCATGGTTAAATCAACCAATCAAGAAATTTGTTGTTAGAAAATAAAATTGATGATATTTGCAACCACCTAATTTATTAACATTTTTGAAGCTGAATATTAATTGATTTAAATGAATTTGTATATTTATTATGTTTAAAAATTGATCTGTGTTGATCATGCGACCTAGTTTTACTAGTTGAGGAGAATGCTAGAGTTTGGTTAAATGTTAAAAGAGAGTTTGGCTTAGAATAAAAATATACATATAAGGCTTAAAATAATTGTTTCATGCCGAACAAATAGGATACTTATGATTCCTGATAAAATGAAATTATGAATTCATTCTACTTTCTAATAATGTAATAATGTGGTTCTTTCATATTATTTTGTTGGTTTGACTAAAGATAGAATTCTTGCATTTGAGTCTGTGATTACAAAAATTGTTACATTGAGATTACAAAAATTGTTGTAAATATAAAACGATTTTTCCCATCATCATTAAAATATCCCATGAGATTGAATGACCGGGTTACTTTAAATTATACTTCATGTGCTCTGAAGTATTCAAAATAGATTCCATTACTTACATCTTATCATCATTACCACTCAACTCAGCCATTACTGTACAGCCAGAGAGTGAATCAGTTGCAATTTCTCATACTTTAATTGTGAGGTAACTTCTTACGTTCGATTCTCATGGTCACCCATTCTTCCCTGCAAATTCAATTCTCGCAAAACTAATTCTAACTTCTAAAGCGTAATTTTGAAGTGGTAATAATGCGAAGATTTATCTGGTAGTGTTTCGTCTTTGCCTAAATAGAGATGTTTGTTAGAAAATATTTTGTTGCGCATTAGCAGTAAAATTTTACACCCAATTTATTGGTATAAAATTGGGTATAAAATATACTGAATAAATTAGTATTATATTTATTTAGTATTAGTATTATACTGAATAAATTAGTTTCGAATTTTCATGGAACAAAATTGTTGATTTATTGATAATTTTCAACCACCTATAATACAACATGCTGTTTTCATAAATATATCATACATATAAACAAGATCTGATAGATCTGTTTGCAATCTAATCAAATTCATGATGAAGTGAATGTTCATGATTTCCAAGAATTTGTTCCGAGTTATTATATCATTAAAACCTGAAATGCATAAAAGAGTAAAATGAAAGCGTCTAACTCATCTAGAAACAAATTCCAGGTGGGGTTTTGGACTCCTTGTGATCTTTTTCTTCAGTGTTTTGTTGAATGTGATAAAATATTTATACATTGATGATACAATATTTATACAGGCACTATGTACTATTTATTTTACTATCAATTATTTTACTCATTGCATGCGAAGTTAGTTCAGTTATTTCTTGTAAAATGTTCTACTCTTAAAATATTCATTGGAACATTTGACAAAATTTTTTGCATTTCCCAAACTGAATCACCATTTTCTGTTTCTTCGTATCTTTTATTTTTCACGCTTTGAAGTTTCTTTTTCATTCTCGATTTCTTTTCAGTCATTATTGACTATTTTCTCTTGTTTGAATACTGTTACTGATTTCACTCCTAGCTATTGCAGAAACAGCTGCAAAATAAATCCCGCATCAGATTAATCAGATCCATTTTTTGCATTGTTAAATCAATAAAGTCTTAGTAGGTTATACTAAAAACTTCATCATTTTCAATTTCTGAATAGAATTTTTTCATTACAGAAGCATTCAGAATTTTTTTCTTTATGTATTTTTATCATCGTTTCTAAGTGCCATAATACACAAATCACCAAATTTGCAGAAAATAATATTAAAATTATGCAAAACAAAATAAATGTAGGCATATCTCATCTTTTGAAAAACCTTTCTATACAAAATAAATGCACAATCAGAGGAAATTCAAAAATTCCAGATAGGCATTTTTTTTTTTCGTCTCCTCTTCGCACTCACTTCCCATTTTGTGACATACATTAACTCCTTCCGGACATGTTTCGCTTGTTTTCCTATCAACATAAGAAAAAGATCTTTAAAAAAAAACTTTAAAAATAACTTAGATAAATAAGGATGATATTTTTGTTGGTATGGTCAAAATGACCAGTATGCTCAGCAATATTGGCAAAAATAATTAGTTAAAATGAGTAAAAAAGAAATGTATGCAATATTCGTGCATTTTCAAGAAAAGTAAAAATTATTAAAAATATAAATAAGAAAAAAATAAATTAAATTACACAATGAATTTAGTATTACACAATGAAAAATATCATTTTTTACATGTTCTTAAAAACAATCTACATAATAGGAACTTAATTATTTTGTGGCACATTTATCTGGTTTTCTGCATTTTTTTTTCATTTTTTTATAATATGATTTTCAAAAAGTAAAATATACTTATTTTCTTTTAAATTTATTTTGAAATTTTTATTTACTTTTGTTTCTTTAATGTTAACGGGTTTAAAAATTTGAAAACGTTTTCAATTTGTTCTAAATTAAAATTTTATAAATTTAATATTAAATATATTAAATTATATTTATAAATATTAAAAATTATATTTATAAATAATATAAATTATATTTATAAATATTGAAAATTACATTTATAAATATTATAAATTATATTTATAAATATTATAAATTATATTTATAAATATTTAAATATATAAATATATTATTTGTTTTATAAATTTTATAAAACAAATATTAAAATTTAAATCATTATTTATTCTATAACGGAAATAATTTGTACAATATTATACCTCACATTTTATGGATTGATTAGTGCGAAACTTAGTTTCTCAAATCGGAATCAAATTGCACTATATAGTATAGATCAAACATTGTCTATTTTCAACTTACTCTAAACTGTATGTAAGAAATCCCTAATATTATGAATTAGGGATAAACCCTAATTTCCAATCAAATCATAGTCTATCAATCAAAGCGATCTGGGAACACCTAAGTAGCATTTGGCATTGATTTAACTACTATGTAGATACGTTGTTATTTTCGATTCTTTTATAAGAAAGAGGGTCACATATGTGTTTCATTTGGTTGAACATCAGGATAAATCTCCAGCTGTTATCCTGAACACAACGTACAAATCGTTGCTGAAGCGAATGAAAATTTACTATTTTTTTTAACAATGTTAATTTAGAACACTGATTCATGTTCCTTTGAGAGAGAATAAATTTCATGTTCTTTTAAAGAAATGATGAAAGAGAAAAAAGTAAAGAACTTTAGAAAAATCAGTAATTTACAGGAATGTTAATTAATACTTGTTTTCGAAATGATTCTTATTACTTCAAGCGATTCGTATTAAACGAAATCCACTTTATGATTTTCTAAATCCAGAATCACATTGATTTCATATGAGAATCCTTCCATTGTTTGTTTGCCTCCTGAAATAATTCGGTATTTTGATCCTTTAATGGAATTTCATCAAACTTTTAAAATAAGTAATAATCCGGAAAGCGAAATCCTGAAACAAGTATATTTAGATACGTATCCAACCATTTTTGGATTTTCTGCCGAGTAATTTTAAAAGGATTTAGATTAATTGTTTTGAAAGTTTTTCAATTTGCACCAATGCTTTCAAATTTAGTGAAGACGAGATGAATTAAATTTAAAAAAACAAAGATGATTTGGATTACCTTTAAAATCTCACAACATATATCTCCAGTGAATTACAAAAGGAAAGATTTTTCCTCTAAATCCAAAAGCTCTGCCATGGGTTTTATTTCTTTTAATATTAAAAGAAAACAATTTATTTTTACACATGCAAAATTTCTCCTACTTTTTTCTTTTAAAGAATATTTATATTGTACATGAATAAAAATGAAAATTTCACAAAAATCCCAATTTATATTTTCTTGAGAGATAAAAACCCTCAAATAACCACCAGTTTATTAATTATGTTTGTAACCATATAATAAAAACCAGTAGCGAAATTTTAACCATTACATATATAGGCATGTAATCATTATGAAATAAATGCTTTAACCCTTTCTAGGGCCGTGGGAAGTATGCTTCCCACCAAATTTATCAATCTGTGTATGAAATTATGTAGGTTGGCATAAGTTCTGACAAATATTTTTAGGAAGACAGAAACTTAGATGCTTCAGTTCTTTATCCCAGACAAAATTATGTGTCTTGATTTGTTACTTAATTATTAATTAACCAAATGAATTAATTGATCAAATTAAATTTATATAATAAGCTAAATGAATCCCTTTTCTGTTCTAATTTCAAGCCTAAAAATATTTTAACAAAAAAGGACTAGAAAAAAAAGGACCCTTTAAAGGGTAAAATGATGTAACTAATCATATATTTTTTTTTAATTTCTTCTTTCCTCGTAGTTATATATCTGGAATAAAATTACAATAGTAGTACATTACAATTAGTTACGATTTTTATAAGATTTTCGATTCCTTTAATTAAACTAAATAGTCTACAGAACTTAAATTAACATCTCCGGAATGTCAAAGTTTTAAATTTGAAACCACAAGAAGAATATCGTTGAGATCAGAATTTATGCATAACGTTATTTCTGAATTTAAGGATAAGGGAATGATAAAAAAAATCCTTAAGTTGACTTAATTCCTAAAAATATATATTTTTAAAAAATATACATATTCAAAAATAAAAAAAATAAAAATATTCTTATTCGCATCCAATATACATATGCTCACATATTCAAGGTTTAAAGAAGATCTGTTTTAAATTTAATAGCTCAAGGCTCAAACATAAATGTCTTCTTTAATACCTTTTTTATGGTTTTTTGTTATTTATTTATTTATTTTTGTTCTCAAAAGTAAAAATTTTATTTAACATTCAGTTTTTACTGTGCATAATATTGTAATTTAAATGTTTTCTTTTAATCTGTAATTATTAATATTTTTATTACTTTTCATGAAATATATCCATAATTTAAAAAAAATACAAATTTTAAAATTTTATTAATTTTTAAATATCAGGCTGTTTACGATATCTCAAAAATTTATTGTAGAGCTATTAAGGTGAAAATCTTTTTTTTTTTCTGAGGTAAAGATTCATTTCACAGTTTCTAAACATTTCACTAAATTTGAAATTGCAAACAGGATTTTTTTTGTCTTGTGTTTACTCTGTTTAATATGTAACTAATCATTTCAGAATTTTTTCATGGGTAAATAGACATTCTTGAGTACAATTGTATATTTCATTTCCTCTATGAATTTTGAAAAACAAATGTCGAATATAAAAATTACTCATCAATATGGAACTATCAATGCAGAAATCCTATAAATATTTTATGAAAAGTGCTTAGAGAGTCTAAGAATAAGTCAGATCTTACAAGCTGGTCATTTTCCTCCAAAAACTAGTGTCGCAAACA